>CAOKZL010001263.1:0-384794 GCA_948472985.1 Iguana delicatissima | reverse complement strand
TCCTAATGTGCATCTGTATGAATTATGTGCATCTTCAATATGCCAGTATTCCTTGTTTCACATTAGTATTTCCACACATTTTTGTGAACTGGACCATCATATTCCCCCCTGTCCCTTGCACTGGAGCTAATCATCCTTGAATTTCCAGTTAATGCCACCTATATGAATAATTAACTTACAGTACTATCATTCCTGGAAAATATGGAGCTTCTAATCCAAGATCATAGAAAAGAAGGAAATTAAACTTTTCTAATGAGTAGCCTCCATTAAGAAATAAGTTCTTTTAGAAAGCTTAGTTACTGAAGCAGGAAAAAACAAATATGAGGCTACACACACCTCACATCTATTCAGATATACCCCTATGGGTCATTAAAAAACCTTAAAATCTTAAATCACAAGATTAATGCTGCACTGAAGCAACTTTTTCATTGCATCCATGCAAAACAGTGGCATGGAAATACATTGATATGTACAGAATTGAACTATGGGTGGCCAGATGCAAAAGTGAACAGGGCTCCTGCATCTTTAATAGTTATCTGTGTTCCTTTTATCAGGGATCACTGGTCATGCAAACTATGCTTGCTGAAATTTCCTCTTCTGTGTAACTATTGGAAGTGTGAAATCCTGTCTTTAAAAGAAGAGAATAACATAAAGTAGAGTGAGTTACAGGAAGCTGTTTCTGGATGCCATGAAATAACAAATTATTTACTATTCTTTATTATCACATTTTTACTGTTGAGAAAGTAAAGAGATGCTTACCAGATTGTTCTGCCTCAGATACCAAAAATAATCCAAATGGGGGTGTTGAGGTGCAGGTGCTGAACCTGGGATTTTCATTCCCTGAAAAAGAAAATTGATACATTTTTATGAAAATGTGAATTAGAGATGTAAGAACCAATTTAATTTCATAGAAAGTAGTGAGTAATGTTAAGAGAAACACTTGTGAATAAATCCTGAACTGCAGAGATTCTTGTCAGTCCAGGATTGTGCTTCTCAGAATGTCTTAACATTCAAGAAACACTTTTTTCAACTATTGTTTGAATATTTTTCAAGATTCTTTCTATCTCTAATGGCAACTGAATGAAATACTTTCCCATCACTAGTCATCACTCACTAAAAACTGAAACTGCACTTGCACCAGTTTTAAAGTCATGAAAAAGGGCACCAGATCACAGCAGTACTAGGTCACTGACCTAAATCCATATGGCAGTCCCGTACCACAACAGAAGAACCAGCATGATGTAGTATTTCAAGGGCTAGACTATGACTTCAGAGACCAGGGTTTAAATCTGCAGTCAGCCATAGAAACGAACTGAGTAAAGTTGGGCAAGTCACACTTACTCAGCCTCAGAGTAATGTAAGGCCCTGCTTTGGGAGTCCCTGATATTAGTATGGTCTGGATGGACACCATACCTAATTGGCATCATATGTAATTGACAACACATTTTCTTGTCTCTCATATCAAATTCAAGCCTGAGAGGTGATGGAGAGGTCAAACCAAGCGAGGGAAAGAATTTGACTGTAAATGTGAGAAGGATAGGTCAACTTGAAACTTCCTCCAGGTAAGACTGAGTCATTTGTCAGGCAAATACACACCATTCCTGTGGATAATAGGCTTAAATAGAAGCTGGAATTTTCCAGGGAATCCAACTGTGAGGAGCCCACCAGGACACTGATTGACAGATATCCAGTCCCTTGTACACCTGGATTCTTTCCTCACAGCACCCACAATAGACAGCTATTATAATACCCATCATGTCTTTGTCAATCAAAGCAGTAAGCCCATCAACAGGCAAAAGACCCATTGTCCACCACAGATTCCCTTTGTCTTGCATCTGGAAATTTCATTGCCACGGGCTATTTTCAGGGTACAAATGCCCCTGATTTGAGGATGCCCAGTGCAGTCTCTTGAATGTCTACCTGTCACTCTGTCCATCTGGCTCCTGAATGAGAACTGTCCTTAGGTCCTACCTAAGCCAAAACGCATTTCTGCTCTTCACTACTGTTCTGGACTGGTAATTATAAATCCTCCCAAACCATTCAGCCTCTCTATAATTTTTCCTCCCTTTCTCTTTCAGTTAGCTCTTGTATGAATGTGTGATTGTGTGTATCTTGTGTGCATGCATGAGTGAATTCCCCTCAATAAAACACATTTTTAGCTTGCTTCTGAATTTCTGGCTGGTTCTTTTCCTGAGTGTGCCCATAAACACTAGTAGAAAAGATCTTGCTCATTTGCTCTCCTCTCACAGCCTCCTGATTTTGAGCTAATTAATTCCTCACTTTTTCTTTTTCTTTTTTTTATTATTTTTTAAATTACAACAGTACAACACCTTATCCCATCACCATTACACTTTTCACAATTCACTACACAATTCACAGACAAAACAAAGAAAAAGAAAAGAACACCACCACCAACACCAACATTAACTTATCTACCCTACATCTAATTCCCAACGCATAACATATAATACCCCCAATATGAGAGGTGATAATATCTTAAAAAATTAGGTCTTAATCCACCATTTTTCTCTTTAAATATCTATAAACTAATATACTAATACAAACTAATAATCTAATATATGCAAAATGGTTATTCATTTTAAACTAGTATATGCATATCACCAACTCTCCCTCCCCCCTTAATACCCTCCCACTGAAACTCCGTAAGCACATATTTTCTTATCTGTAATTACCTCCTAATCTCACATACCCTTCAGTACCTTCAATTTTTTGTTTTTTTATAATATAATATGATATATACAATATAATATAATAATATTTATAATATACTTATAATATTATAATATTTGTAATATTTATCAATATATCAACATTTTGTAAACACATTAAATATTATTTACAATAGATGTCAATTAAACAAATAAATTATATCACAAACCATCAATTTAGCTTAATCTAATACACCTTTCTTTCCCATCATTATATTCTCAATTAAAAAACTCCTTGAACTATAATTTATATAATATATATTTATATAATTTGATTTATATGATTATTTTTATTTGATTCTTCAATTTTAAGAAAGAAAATTAATGGCTTCTTTACCCCAGTATTTTTCCCATAAAGGAGACAATATCTTCCACTCATCTCTAATTTCCTTTTTCCCCCTATCTTCTAAGGACCCTATTACAATATCAGCTTCCACTATATCCAACAATTTTAGCAACCAATCTTTTATTTTTGGGGACCCATTATGCTTCCAGACCTGTGCATAGCATAGCCTTGCAGCTGTTATCATGAGTTATTCATATGAAATTTTTTTTGAGTTATTCATATGAAAATTTTCTACCATATTAAGAAGATATATTTTTGGAGACAGACAAAACTTAATTTTAAATACATCTTGTACTTTGTTATGTATTTCCATCCAAAAGTTTTTTGCTACTTTACAATACCACCACATATGATACAATGTACCCTTCTTTCCACATTTCCAACAGAGGTCACTAAAATTTTTTTGCATCTTTGAAATTTGTACCGGAGTAGTATACTACCCGTGGAGCATTTTAACATAGTTTTCTTTCAAATTTACTGGCTTCAACAACATCCAAGTATTTATCTATGATCTTTTCCACTCTTCCAAAGCAATTACTTGTTTCAAATTTAGTGCCCATTTTATCATTGTGACTTCGATAACTTCCGTCTCATTTAACAACCTCAAAAGAATACTATATATTAAGCTTATCTTATGTTTAGAATCAGGTTTTAAGATGTTGTCAAAGTCTCTTTCTCTAGTTTCAAAACCTTCAGCTACTCTATCCTTTTTATATTTTTCTTTTAATTGAATAAATAATAACCAATGTGTCTGCCAGCCCTGAGAATATAATTCTTCCTTTGATTTAAAAGTAATATTTTCACCCTTCACATTTAATAGATCTTTATATGTAATCCAAGTATTTAATTTAGGGATCTCTTTTTTATAAAAGGCCTCATGAGATGAGACCCAAAATGGAATTTTTAAGTATAAATATCTTTTATATTTTAACCACACTGTAATTAAGGACCTTCTTAGGAGATGGATCTTAAATTCTTTATCTATAAAGGATTTGCCATACCATAGATAGGCATGCCATCCAAGTATAACTCCCACCCTCTAAAGTTAATAATCTACTGTTTCTTAAAGTAATCCATTCAGATATCCACTCTAAACAATTTGAGTAGTAATATACTTTTAAATTTAGCAGTCCTAATCCTCCCCCCTCTCTACTATCTTCTAAAATCCTATATTTTATCCTGGGCTGCTTTCCTTTCCATACAAACTGTCGGAGTTGCCGATTCCATTCCTCAAAGGGTTTTTCATTTAAAATTATCGGGAGATTTTGAAACAGAAAATTAAATCTTGGTAAAAAAGACATTTTAACTACAGCTATCCTACCCATTAAAGATAATTCCAAATTTTGCCACCTCTCAAGTTCCTTCTTAAGTTCATTCCAAATCCTTTTATAATTATTATCAAATAGGTCCACATTATTCTTTGTAATGACTATTCCAAGGTATCTTATCCGCTTGGCCAACGTAAATCCTGTTACACTTAATAATTCCTGTTCTTCTTGTGGTGATATATTTTTTGTCATTATTTTCGTTTTCTGCATATTTATTTTATAACCTGATAATATACCAAATTCCATCAACCTACTCCTTAATATATCTACGCTAACAATGGGATCTTCTAATATAATAACTAAATCGTCTGCGTATGCACTGATTTTATACTCCTGATTCTTAATTTTGACACCATGAAGTTTCTTATCTTGCCTCAATTTATTAATAAATACTTCTAAAACCAATATAAATAAAAGCGGTGCCAAAGGACATCCCTGTCTCACCCCCCTATTTATATTTATATTCCGAGTGGTTTCTACATTTACTATTATTGTAGCTTTTTGATCAGTATAAATTGCCATTACCCACTTCGTATATTGCCACCCCAAATTTATAACCTTTAATGTTTGTTCTAAGAAAACCCAATTGACTCTATCAAAGGCTTTTTCAGCATCAAGAAAGCATAAAGCCACTTTCTTTTCATTATGCTTATGAAAATGCTCAATTATATTCAAAACTGTCCTAATATTATTTTTTAACATCCTACCTGGTAAAAAGCTATTTTGATCTGAGTGAATTATACTTTGAAGAACTTTTTTTAACCTTTCAGTTAGGACAGTTGCAAATATTTTATAATCCATGTTTAGGAGGGAAATAGGTCTATAATTACCTAAATCATTAGGGTCTTTCCCCTCTTTATGAATCAAAGTTATGTTTGCTTCCCCCCATGATGGGGGTCGTGTAGCTTTACTCATTCTATTCACAATCTCATGCAATGGACTTATTAATTGATCTTGAAATGTTCTGTAATAAAGGGCAGTAAAACCATCTGGTCCCGGTGTTTTACCTAATTTTTGTTTCTGAATCGCATGCAAAATTTCCTCGTTTGTTATAGGGTTATTTAGTTGTTGTCTCTGCTCATCTGCAATCTTTAAATTTCCCCCATCTCCTAAATATTTCTCTATCCTATTTCTCTTATTTTGGTCCATTCCAGGGTCAGCATATAAACCTCTATAAAACCTTTCAAATGCATTCTTAATGTCCTCTTGTTTAACTAATATCCTTTTGTTCTCATTTATCTGGTATATCAATCGTTTCTCCCTTAATTCCTCACTTTTTCAAGGAGGTATTTGGCATTGCAGAATGGCTCTTGTGGCACCTACGTTTTGGGGTAACAGGAAGGCAAAGGCAAACTCCTTCTAAACAAATCTTACCAGGAAAACCCTGTGATGAGTTCACCTTAGGGATGAGAAGAGAAGTTTGGGGCTTGTACCTGTGAAAAGCAGTAACTTTCAATGTGCCTGCTGAGGAGAGAGCAGGAGAGAGGAAGAGAGGAAACTATTTGTCAGAGTTGGGTGAGGAGAGGAGATTGGGGCTTATGCTCATGCACAACAGTTGTCCTGAATGTGCCTTCTGGGGAGAGAGCAAGAGGGAGAAAGAAAGTAAATTCGTTGTTGACTTTGATGTTCTTTCCGGGAAAAGAGAGTGGGAGCAAGAGAGAGAGCTTTTTATAGAAGCATGTCATGACTGAGGCACTGAAGGACATATTGCATGGTTGTGCTCTCTCTCTCTTTCAATTTAACGTATCTCTAGGTTATGGACTTGTATCTATGTGGCCATAGCATAATTTATTGGGCAGCATTACAAGTCTGCATTTGTCATTTCAGATCCCAGTTGGGATTGAGTGATTTGGCTGTGATTGAGTGGCTGAGCACAAGGAGTCTTTGGTGGCATAGCCTACTGCCAATAATAGTTTGGGGAGTGCAAGTAGCTTTCTCTGCATGTTCTTGTCTTTCACCTTAGGAACAATGACCTAGGTTTATTGAAGGACAAAGCCCTGATTATACAGCCTATAGATGATATTGGTGGTGGGGGTGTAATACAGTCTGCTTGGCCCAAGATATCTATACTCTGGTCTGCTATTCTGTGTGGCAGAGAGATGAATATAAAGGGGTTTGAAATGCACTGTCACAAGGGTTGGCTCATTTTGTGCCATATCCCCGGATAATTTTTCAGAGGACTGAGCTCTACAGAGTGGATGGCATCCATTTATCAGAAGCAGGTAACCTGTTCTTCCTTGGAGATATGCAGCAGTGATTGAGGGCCTTTTGTTGTCAGCCTGGTGGGGGAATATGGGCTAAGCAGATGCTTGCCCCTTATCTGTGACAGGTAGTGGCATGAGGAGATGAGTTCAGTGAATACCCATCTATAGCGCCCATTCGGTAAACAAGAGGTCCCTGGAACTTCCCTGGAAGTGGGAAGAAGGCTGTCCTTGGGGCTGACCTGGGGATTTAGCCCTCACTTTAAGTCATGGAACTTGGCAGTTGGATTCTCAAGTTTACCTTTGAGTAGTCCTGCCAGGGAGCAACCTAGCATTTGGGTTCTCTTGGGACTGAGGAAAAGTTGGTGAGGAAAAGAAAGAGAACTCCAATTAAAAGAGAGGGGGGAGGGAGGGAGGGAGAGAGATTAAAGATAAGTTGGAAACTACTCGAAGGCACACAATAAACTACAGTAGACCCACAGAATTCATATTGAATGACAAAACAACACTTATGTAACTCTCACTTATTCTATTTTATTTGGAATAGAAGTTGGACTTAGGCCAATATCCCCAATCATCGCTATGGATGCATAGAATGTAAGATGTCCTCCTTTATGGGGAGGAGAAAACTTTCTGCAACTAGTAGCCTTGCACATTATTCATTCTGATTATTGTCTAATAATAATGCCTGTTAGAACCAGTAGGGTACTTGGAGTTTTGAATCTGAAATTGTACTTGAATAAATTGAATGTGGGAGTAGTACATTGTTGCTAACTGCTCATGCAGGTACTTGTACAATGAATATTCTGTAAAGCCTCTCTATGTTAATAGACACTGTTGCCAATTATAGAACAAAGCACCTTATTCATGAGTATCAAGCTGCTTTTGGTGCTGTGTTAGAAAGAGAAAGTGAAAAAAAGTTCTCTTCCTTCTTCCCAATTGCAAAAAGTCAATGACAACAGTGATAAAATGTAGTGGGATTGATTATAGCACCATGTCTCTGAGGACAGTTTCAGATATTAAACATATACACCACTTAGTTGGTGTGTTTCCTATTCTTTCATTTACAGTAGGAGTGGAAATCATGTTGTTGTTGTTGTTGTTGTTGTTGTTGTTGTTGTTGTTGTTGTTGTTGTTGTTTGCCTTCAAGTAATTTCCAACTTATAGCAACCTTAAGGCAAACCTATCATGGGATTTTCAGGGGCTGAGAGTGTGTGACACACCCAGTGTCACTCAGTGGGTTTCTGTGGCTGAGTAGGGAATCAAACCTTGGTCGCCAGTGTCACAGTCCAGTGCTCAAATCACTATACTATACTGATTCTTGGAAATCATGTAACCCTGTAGATGTTTTGGGATTGGCACTCTCAGCAGTCCTGGTCAGCATAGCCAATGATGAAGAATGCTGAGAGATGTAGCCCATCAGTATCTGAAGAACAGAATGATACCTACCTCAGTTTAGAGTTAGACCACAATAACATACTCTTTGGGTACAGGCTCATCATTTTTCTCATATCACCATCTCTCTGGCCCTTTCCGCACGAGGTGAATGAATCGCTCCGTGCTGTTACTTACCAGCTCTGCTTGGGTCTGAAGTAACGCAGACTTTCCCTTGAGCCCTTCCGCAGGGCTCCTCCATTAGTGCAGGGTGAACTGGAGCAGTGTGAGGTCTGCAGATCCGTGCTGCTCTGGCTCAAAATGGCGGCTTCCAGTTTCTTCGTGGGAGTGGACCAACCTCTAACGCTGGCCATGCCCACAACCCACCCTCCACTAATCACAGGCTCGCATTGGTGTGAGCCTGCACATCTGCACAGGTAAGTAGGAACGCAATGGCACATTCCAGAAAATGTAAAGACCTGATTTTTCTGGTCTTTACTTAGCGCAGGGGAGGACCACTTGGGGGCAGGTTGGATCGAACTGAGGTGTGGAACTTAGTTAAATAGTCCGCACCTAGTCCAATCTAAGGTGTGGATGACCTCCGTGCCAGGATGCATTGGCCTGTTTTAGCTGCCTCGTGCAGAAAGGGCCTCAGTTTCAGTCTGTAAGAGTTCCTATACTACAGTGGTGAACTAAAGATTTCGACATACAGTGTTATGCTAAACAGCACAATCCTATTTGTACCTGCCCTCTCAGAAGTTAATCTCATTGAGATCAACCAGGCTTATCCTCTGAGTAGTGACTATAGCCTATAACACAGTGGTTCTCAACCTGTGGGTCCCCAGATGTTTGTGGACTTCATCTCCCAGAAGCCCCAGCCACTATGGTCAATGCTCAGGGCTTCTGGGAGCTGAAGTCCAAACACATCTGGGGACCCACAGGTTGAGAACCACTGCTATAACAGGAACACAAATGTCAGCTGATCTAATAGCATTTTCATAATTCCCAACAACCAAAGATTGATTACTTTTTTCATGGTGAATATGATACACCTGTGTTTTTGTTTTTAACAAGAACATACCAAAATTCACAAGTGTCTTCATATTATGTATAGTAAGGTCTAGAGTGTTTTTAAAAATATAAATATGGGAAAATCCAGTATTATCAGATGGAATCCTTCTAGGCCCAGAGCTCTGAATACTTAAGATCTTAAAACTCTGTGCTTGTATCCCCATGTAATGTTCATGCTGAATTAGGGTTGCCACCTCTTTTTTCCCCCCAGAGAGGATCCTGAACCTTAATATCAATATAGTCGACAGGTAGAACATGGCTCTTTCCTTGCTCAGAACAGCTGTGCCTATTTAATTTGACTGTTGAATAAAGGGGGTGAATTTTATTTCAATGTTTTTGAGGACTTTATCAAAATGCATGTTTTTCATTTTTTCAGAACTTTGAAGGCAGAACTGTCATATTTCCCCATCTTTTAACAGTGTGCCAAGAGCCCTGGGTTAGGCCTAGGCAAGTTGGATTCATTAGATGGCCTCCTTCTTTCATCTTTTTTTAAATTCACGACTCATGTTACCTTTCTGTGGTCTTTCTCCTCTCAAAGCCATGAGGCCTTCACTTTTGTTCAGTCACTCACTCTGTTATTTCTCCTTCTCTCTGTAATAATCTGATATATTATTTCCAGTAAAAGACTGCTGCGCTTCTCCTAGGACAAATATCTTAAGGCAAAGAGATCTCAGTATATCCATCAAGAGCTCCGTTTCAGTAGGGATGACAGGACAATGTCCCCAGCTCAGTAAGATTCAAAAATCTGTTCTTATTTTTTATATTTATACATCCAAAAGTGGTGCATCTTGGGAACCCCTGTGGTCATTTTTGCCATAGCCAATAAGAACTTTTTCAAAAAGCAATAATCAGTGGGCAGAATAAGTAACCTGGCAAGAGATGCAAGTTTCTCAGATAATTCCATTAGGTCTGAAAAGGCAGACAGGTAAATCATTCATTCTGTCTTCACTAAGCAGTGTCAATTATATCTCTACAATGAACACATCAGTAAACTCTTTTCTAGTGATAAAGCTTCCAGAAATATCCATGGAGTTCCCAGAGCTTAACTATATTGAACACATCTGATTTTATGGTATTTTAATTATTATGAGTCTCCCTTCTGGGAAGAACTATGTTTTACCTCTCAGAGAATCTTACCAACATTAGTTTGTTAAGTTGCTGAGGACTCTGTTAAAAAAAAAATACTGTCAACATGTTTTATGTTTCCTGGGAATGACTATTACATTAGAACAAGATTTTAAATTCTGCTTGCATTAGTCTAATCTACATTCATATAGTGAAGTGGCGAGTGCACCACACCACTCTTCTGCTGTATGCCCTTATTGTGCAACCAACTGCATATCTTTCAGTATGCCTGCTTCATGTCCCATTGCGCAATGAGGAATGGAGATTGTGTGCTTCTGCAATCCCTGCACATGAAATGGTACATTGAATAGTTAGCACACCATCGAAGAATGTGCAACTGCATATGCAAAAGTAACAAATGCAGAACTATGTTTATGCTATTCAAAGTGAATGCACATATTACAGAAGGATGAAAAAGTACAACTGCATCTGTAATAGTGCTGGCTCTCCTTGAAGGATACACGTTCAAAACAAAACTAAACATGAATAATAGTATTAGTGTAGTCCTAGAATTAAGGATGGAATAAGAATTTGTAGATTTTCCCACTGGGTTCAAATTTCAAGAAACTTGTGCAGAATGAAAACTGTCAAAAGTACCTAGACTTTTTTGATCTTATTCCCATCATAACATAAATTGTGAAGTTTTGAAAACTGTTCAGGAACTGTGGAGCTTTATAGTGAAAACCTATTCTCTCAGTCTTTCAACTGAATATGGAAATTGTGCAGATTGCTGAGAAAATAAAACCCATCTGTTATCCCAAAAGGTGGGGGACCTTGAAGTCCTCTAGAAGTACCCATGTCTCTGTGAAAAGGTGTTAACTCAAAAAGGGAGACTGGCAAGAGGTGGGGTAACCTTACAGGATCTTTTCATCAGTATATACGAGTACTAGCCATAAGACACCAGTTGGGGAAAAAAAATCTTTATTGGGGGAAATTCAAAAACACATGAAAGCAAACAGTCTCACAGCCATACAAGGCTACCAAGATAAAGGAGAGAAAGGTTGGATAGTGAGTGTTTGGGATGAACTGGGTAGTAGTTGCCATTCTAGAAGAGGAGGACCGGCTTAAATCCAAAGGCTTGAGGGTAGCCAAGGGAACAAACAGACAGAATGGTAGCCTGCATCCAAGGGACTAACAGGGGCTGCAAAATAGTCAGGGTTTAAATACCTTTTTCCTGCCCTGAGGGGAATGTGTCAATGGCTCTTTGGTGGAACCAACAAAAGGGGTCTGGAAAATACTGATTGTCCTAGTGCCAGATGACAAGCATGGAAGGAAAGTCATTAGTCTGCTAATGACTAAAAATGGGTAGATAAAAGAAACAGTTTTTCTGGGAAAAAGCAACAGGATGTCGACTTTTTGAAATTTCCTTCCAGCAGCTTCACTCATTATTGTTCTCTAGTTTTGGGTGCTTAAGAGGATGATCTGAAACTCATCTCTGATGCATCTTCCTAAACTTATGACCTGGCCATGCTGAGGTTCCTTTTGTCTTAGCCTTGAAATTTACAGCCAGAGTTCATTCCTTTTCACACAATTTGCAGCTACAAATTTAAGATTTATATTTATTTTATGCCAATTAAACAGTACCTATAACCAATTCTACTGTACCACAGATTGAGCTGTATGGCATGGTAACACACCTGCTTCCATTGTTTTTTTTGCTATGCACTTGGGAAAACAGCAGAAAATGCAGCTCTGAAGTGCATGATCCAGCCTTTGCTGGTTTTAATGTTGGGCAACTCAAATGTTTCACAGCAGGAAAAGAAACTCAGGATAATAAAGCCTGCATCTTTTTCCTGTTTGAATGTTGCAAGGGGAAAAATGATATGTTGCAATGGGAAAAAAATCTCAGGCTGACTGAAGCTACAGCCTGAGTTGTTTTGAATATTGTGTTAATTGTGTTAATTGCCAAAACCTGCACAGTTTCAGAAAACTATGCAGTTTCCCAGGCATGCTGTGCAGTTTAATAGAAAAGGTGTTCAGTTTCCCATCAACTTAGGAAAAAAAAATCCAAATGTCTCAGAACCTTTGTTACTGTGGTTCTGTGCCTTCAAGTTGTTTCCAGCTTATAGTGACCTTAAGGCAAACCTTAACAGGGTTTTCTTGGCAATATTTGTTCCAAGAGGGTTTGCCTTTGCCTTTGCCTTTGCCTTCTTGTGAGGAAGAGAGAATATGACTTGCCCAAGGTCACCAAGTGGTTTTCCATGTGGGGATTTGAACTCTGGTCTCCAGAGTCATAGTCCATCACTCAAACCAGCACACTTCACTGGCTTGAAGCTACAGGATGAAAAAGTATTTTGTTTTCTCCATCCGTTAGAAAAAATTGAGATTGACCATCCCTACTTTTAATACTGGATTTGGATTTCAGAGATCTATGATTAATTCACTGCTTAGCTGTGAAATTCAAGCCACCATCTCTCAGTATAAGATCATGGGAGACATCAGAGCATAGGTCCAGCCCCACCCTTAGACAGAGCAAAGTGACAGCAAATTGTTGGTTATTTACTCTATTATTAAATATCACTTATTAAATATCATTTAATATTTTGAGATTAACATCTACTACCAACAATAAGTGAATAATGTCATATATTGCTTAAGCAGATAGTCCTGTTAATTATGAACACATAGGCTGACATCTTTACAGTGACATACGTAATATTTATGAACACATATATCTTATTTTGTACAAGATACAAGGGGTTATTCTCAAGTGGTTTTCACCTTGACCCAAACAACCACTACTATGTAGCTGTCAAGTCCTGTAATACCACTGATATGAGGGAGGGGGGCAGCAATGGAGGGAGGAAAGTTACTATGCAGTGGGAACAGCCTTTTTCCCCCGGCAGTTCACTAGAGAGAGAAAAAAAGGGGGGGAATAAGGTAATCAATCCCCTGCCATGTCTCTCTAGTGAAACATGGGATGCTCAGTTGCTTCCTTCTTCATTCTCCACCTTCCCAGCTGTATCAGCAGCCCCATAGGGCTTATCATCTTATCATCGTATCTGCTAAGCATAGCAAATATTTTGTCCTGTGTGACTTACATAAATGTATTTCATTGACAGAATATTGCCATTGTATGCTAAAAGAAATGTAGAATGGCAAACATTAATTGTCCATATTTTGGTATGCTGGGTCTTCTTTCAGTTTTGCTCCAACTGCCTAAAACATTTCCTAGTGACTAATTTCTGCAAGTAATGTGAGCACTGGGTGTGCCCCCAAATCATCTTTCTCTGAGCCCACCTGCAGTTGTTTGCTATGCATTTTTTAAAAGATTGGGAAATAGCTTTATATTCATATTTGAGGCATATATACTGTAATGTGAGTCAGGTGTAGCTATTAGTATAATGAATGGATTGCTGTAAACTACCTTAAATGGTAATGTTTATGCACAGATGGGCTTTGAAACTGCAGTAGGTTCTTGTGCATCTGCTGTCTGATTCCTTACATCCCATCCTGGAAATTCATTTATAGTTTATTTCAAGAAGACCAACCAAAAATAACAAAAAGAACACTCTATAGTTTGTAGAAGTGGTAATAACAGTAGCCATGAATCATGGCATGACTTGGTTGTAGTGCTTTGATATACTAAACACTTGCTTTAATTAGTCTTAGACCACTTAGAATGTCTTTACATTCCCTTAGATTGTTTTTTTGCCTGTATCCCACCCTGAGATCTCTCATAAGGTATAATACAAATATTTTAATAAATAAAAAATAGTAGTTGAAATCCTACATCACAGAGGTAGTTAGGGATGCCTAAATACTTATCATCTCCTGACCCAGCTCACCAAGCCCATTTTAACAGCCAGCAGCTGCACGAAGTGAAGGAAGACTGTTCTGTTGGTGATTGGGGCTCAGGGGGATGATATTTCCAGCCTCCCCCAACTAGAAATCTGAAGCACAACAATCAAGACGCAGGATCTCTATCACAACTCCTCATTCCACCACAGATCACTGGCTGGAGGTGGCTGGAAATGTCGTGCTGCTCCACCCAGATTACAAACATCACCATCACTTGTTGCATCTGCTAACTATTAAGGTGTGTTTGGGGAACATTTATCATCATGATGAAGGTCACAAACATGAATGATGACAGTTATGACTACATAAGTTTAGCTTACTGCTCAGCATGGTGCTGGGCTATTATAATAAATAAATATTGCAAATAGTATGATATTTTTTGAGTAAATAACCATCTCAGTTCTTAACCTGTATTAGAATTTATCAGTACTACATCTAAAAGTTATTTCTTAATGAGCATAGCCTCCCAATTTTCTGAATCCATTTAAGAAACAATATAAGTGGTGCAAGGAATTTATTTTTAAGCTGAGCATGAGGTAACTTCATGTTCTATTTGACTGGGCTACTGTCATTTGTCGCTGGTGTCATCTGGGGAGTGAGATTATCTTGAATTTTAATTCAAATTTTAAAAGAGGAAGCCAAGCTAGTGAAACTAATTTGGGTACAAAGGTAAGCACCAAGGAAAGGTTATTTAAAATTTAGACTAAAATCCAGTGTAAATTCATTGTGCCATTGACACAGAAGCCATCAGTCTGCACTGGGTTCTGCTGCTGTTCTTCTGTCTTGATCACTGTGAACTGAGTGGCCAGGAACTTGAGCAAACCAAAAGTGAAGGCTCTTCATGAGTGATATTTTGGAATCCTTTCAGAAATATAAGGGACATAGTAGGACCATAAGATGGTCATATATTTCAAACACCATCATTCTTCATTAACTTTTTTTTTTAAGTCATACATTGGTTTGTCAAGCACCATTATTCCTTTGCTTCACATTGATACTCCTGAAGAATCTGCAGCTTTAAATAGCACACTTGTGCTATTTTGCCAAAATGTCTCCTCCAAAACAGCAGGATGATGGAAGAGAACATGAACCCACCTCCTTCCCCAAAATACACTGCACTGCCTTCCCATATAAATTTCTCCTACTACTGCCCAGAAACAAACAATGAATGTTTTAAAGGGGAAGTGTCTCCCCAATTTAAAGTTGAATGAGACAACCTATCTTTCATTAATATACCTACAGTGTGGCAGACGTAATACCCTCTTGCATTCAATTGTGATGAACAGAACAGCACTTAAAATAAATTTTATATTTCCTATTGTGGTCAAAAAAGATAAAAAATGTCCATAACTCAAGCAGGGCACAGGTCATGAGCCAAAGCAGAAGGGGTTGAAATCCATCAAAGAAGTGGGCCACTTTTCCAAGCATCAGACCAAGATACAAATCAGTCTGGGGGGCTGAGAACTCTCTAGGGTTTCACAAAAAAGAAAAAAGCATCCCACCTCCCTGTGTAAAACATTTCCTTACAAATATGCATTTTTCTAATGTATGCATTTGCATGCACAGTTTTCACTTTGCTGTTGTTGTCATTGAGTGCCTTCCAGTCAACACCAAAATATACTGTCATGATTATAAGGTATGCTTGGGAAGATTTATTTATTCAGAGGAGGTTTGCTGTTGCCTTCCTGAATAAGCTGAGAAAGTACTACTTGCCTAGGGTTGCCTGGTAGGTTTCCATGGTTGAACAGGGCTTCAAATGTTGATCTCCTGAAGTTGTAGTCCATTTCTCAAACCACACTGGCTCTCTGCAGATGCAGGCTTTCTGTAGTTTTTAAATAATTGCTAACCATATATGTACAATTTTTTTACAAATGTGTTCTTCTATTTATGTTAATACATAGATCTTTGTATACACTGCTTACAATGGAGAAGAGCGACACAACATGTGAACAGGTGGAGAGTTAAAAGATGGCTGTATTTCAATTTGAATATTAGTTTGGGAAGTGCAACCCAAAAGAGTAATCCTTCCATGCTCTGGTCTCTAAGAAGTAGATTACACATAAAAATAATTGTTTGTTATTGGTCAAATGCCTTTTAGTCATTGCCTTTTTTTTCCCACTGAAATAGCAAGACTATTCTACTAAGCTCTTTGTAATATGGATCTCTAGCTCCAAATATTCAAGGATGGTTCTGTGTGTGTGTGGGGTGTATGCAAGCAAGAAATTCCAAAGCTAAAAGTCATGAAAATTTATGGCATCTTTCTTTCTGTACTGAAGAAAAGGGATTGTTTAATCAACATTTCAGTTGCTTATTCTTTTATTAACAATGGACTCAGAATAGTTTTCTTTTTAATTTTAGAAATGTGTCTTTGTTTTCACCACCTTGTTAAAATTATGCATTAATACTGAGAAAAGCATTGCAATCTAAGGATAACTTGAAAACTTTGATTTTTGTACTTTAACAGCACCTGTAAGAAATGACTTGCTGCACTACAAAAGGAATAAAGAATTGTGTTGTTTTGTTCTTAATACTCTACTTTACTTTAAGAAAGAGAAAGAAAGAAAGACAGGAAGGAGATAAATATGTATACTATTATTCTTGGTCTAATCTGCTATTGTTTTCAAGTTTAAATGATAACAAAAATAACTCCAAAGACAAAAAAAAATAAAAATTGAAAGGCCTTTAGAACTTCTTCTGTGAGCTAGAAGAAAAGAATATATAAAGTAGGAACAAGGTTATAGTAACATAAATGGTGAGGCATTTAACTTCTTCACAGGAGTTGTTTTTTTTTTTAATGTTAGAAAAGCTCTTTTGAACTTTCAGAATCTTTGCTTTGTCCTTTTCCCCTTTTTTTAAAAAAAGTTGGAACTTGAATTCCTGCAGTGGTATATTCTGTCTATCTGTCTATCTTTCAGTTAGTCCTTTCCTTTTATGGGACTTGCACATTCTATGCCAAAAATTTTGACTGAAGGAAATCTTTTCTTTTCTTTTCTTTTCTTTTCTTTTCTTTTCTTTTCTTTTCTTTTCTTTTCTTTTCCCTCTTGTTTCCATAATTTTCCACATGACTTCCTCAATTAAATTTGATATCTCCAAATGATTTGGAAGTAAGAAAGGAATAAATAAAATTGATGACACAATTAAGATAAAGGCTAAACCTGCAGTCTTCTTCCATGACATCTTCCATAACCCTTCACTACTGCACAAGGGACAGGTTTTGCTTTTAGTCACAACTATCATAATGTATGTGAGCAGGGGGAGGTCATTTTAGTGTAAACCCACAGCCACTTGGACTATAGGCTGCCCCCTCAACTTTTCCTTCTTTACTGATACTTTTCTTTTTCCTACAAGTGAATTGTTCTGTTGAAATCTATGGAAGTATGATAATGAATAGATATACCATACTGGAAGGAAAAAGAGTGATAGGTCAAAATGATGATGATGACAGTGGAGGAGGGGAATGTTTAGAAGAGTCCTGCTTATATGATTGGCAATATGTGTCCTATAGTCCAATCAGCAAGTGTCCCAGGAAGCAGGTGGTTGGAATGCAAACAGTGTCAAGTAGTTTATTCAGTCCAGGTTATCCAGCAGGATGCAGGGAGAAGTAAGAACTGGTGGTCCACAAGTCATACAGCAACTCAGTAGTCCAAATAAACAAAGCCAGCAAGGAGTAAAATGGAGTCATAAAACATAGCCCAAGGTCAAGAAAACACAAATTCCAAAGAGTACTGCCAATCACCAAGACAGATGGTTGTAAGCAACAAAGCTGTCAGGGAGCTGCTGGGAAATTTATAGACAGCTATCTTCAGGCACCAAGTGCCCAGTTAGTCAGCATCTTCTATTCATCAGCTGCTGGGATCAGTGTAATCTCTCCTCGTCTCTTTGTCCCTCTGCAAATGATGGTAACATGTCCTCAGCGTCTGTCACCTTCTGCTGAAAAGTAGGGTCACCCTGGCTTCCCTGACTTAGGGAAACCATTGTCATTAGGAGTTGTAGATTCCTGGCTTTCTAACTCTAAAGAGTGAGTTATAACAATATGAGGAGAAGACCAATTGTAAAGAGACTATAATGGCATAGATTAACTACCTTTAAACTACACCCTATGGTATACTATGGTGAGGGCTACCTAAAGTAGAGTGTGTTTGCCCATCAAAAACAGTGTGCTAAGTGCACTGCATGTGTTTCTGGAAGTTCATGGTCTGAACATCTGCCTTGATTATATCCTATTTCAATTATTATACCAGACTGCATGTTGGCATGCCTTTGAAAAATGTTCAGAAGCTTCAGGCGGTTCAAAATGTTGTGGTCAGACAGTAGACTGGGGCTGGCTACAGGAAACATATAATTCCCTTGTTATCACAGTTCAACAGGCTCCTGATTTCTGGTGGTAATTATAAGTGTCCTATTGTGGCTTGGTCTATCTAAAGGGCTATAACGCTTCATATCAGCCTGCCCAAGATTTTTGGTAGCTGCCCCTAGGCTGTGGAACTGGAACTACCTCTTGTGAGAATCTAGCATGGTACACTCCCTGCTCTCCTTACTCCAGCAGGCAAATACATCAATAATAATAATAATAATAATAATAATAATAATAATAATAATAATAATTTATTTACACAGATATTTGGGCATTAGCTAGCCACTGAAAAAGGGTTTTAATGGGGTGGTATAGTATTTTTTTCTCTCTCATCTGTTTTGTTTTAAACCTTTTTAACCTTAAACTGTTTTAACCTTGAATTAAATGTAGCTTTGTTTTTAATACAATATTTTGTTTAATTGATGTTACTTCCTTTTATTTTTTATTATTATGATTTATTTTAGCTGTGTTCCATTCTATGCTGTAAGTCACCTTGTATGCTGCAGTGAAAGAAAGTCAGATCTGAGATAAATGAATAAAGAAACAGAGACAAGAAAATAAATGACAAATTATGAAAATCTAGAAAAATAAAAATAAAATCAGAGGATCAATATGGAAGTCCATTTGACTTGGGCCTGGAAAACTGAGAATGAATTAAAATTTCCATTTGGCCATATGGGCCCATGGTATCCCTAGGCAAGCCATTGTCTCTAGTATTTAAGGAAAGACAAACAATATGATAACCCAATCTACTCTGTCCACACTTTCTTGGGGAAAGAAATGGAAGTATATGTGTTCAGTCAAAAGATGTAGGATCTCCTTTAATATGATACATTACTGCATGTAGCATAACAACACTATTCTAAATTGTTAATATTTGATTTCTTTCCTGCTTCAACAGAAGTTGTTTAGAACATACTTATAATTAAGAATCCCCTTAATAAACATAAAAGCATGCACACACACAAGAATTCTCTTAATGTAGTGCTCATGCATTAGCAGTAGTTTGTGTCACCCTGAATTTTTTTATTGATGTGTGCCTTCAAGTCATTTCCAACTTATGGTGACCCATAGGTCATGGGATTTTCTTCAAAAAATTTCTTCAGAGGCAGGTTGCATTTGTCTTCCTCTTAGGATGATAGAGGGTGACTTGCCTAGGCACAGAAAGAACATTCAAAAGTATTCAAAAAGGCCTTTTTTTTTTTTTTTTTAGTGTTGAGAAACCCTGATGAGAAGAATCCTGGACAGATGAGAATCTTCAAAGTCTGGGAGCTATTTGTGCAAAATTTGCATCTGGTTGTTTTGCATAGAAACAGTGTTTTCTGCGTGGAAAATAATATTTAACAGGAGAAATATCAAGTCCTACACAGAAAATGCTATTTTCAATTCAGAAAATGCTATAATAAGAGACTTTACATGGATAAAATGTACATATGGTTCAGTTCCAGAAAACTGAACAAGAATTACTCTTTGTGCATTGAAACACTATTTTCCAGACCAGAAAGGGTGTTTCCTGTGCAGGAAACTCATTATTATGTGTGAACTTTGCACAGAAAAAAATCTTGAATTGTGAATAGCTTCTGAATTGCAAATAGCCTCCAAAACTGCATGGTTTTCAGAGACTTTCTCACAGCAGGAAGAAAATTGCTGATATTACTCATTACTTTCTTCAAAAAGGAACTTATAGACTTTATTTTTCTTTTTTTTAAACCAGTGTTTCTAACTGTATTTCTATGGTAGCAGAAATAGAAGCAAAGAGAATGATGGTGAGCAAACAACTGTAGTAGAGCAAACATGTCAAAGTGCCATTCTTTTCTCCACTCGTACATTCATCTTTTCTCAAACATTAGTGGTTGGTTCTATGTAAGAACCAATTGTCCCAGCATATAGTCCAAATTCTAAAGGGTTTATCAGATATACTGAACCTGCTCCCTAAAAAGGTTCAGCACTTTTGCTGACTCCTTTAACGTTCAAACTAAAACCCAGAGTGGACTCACTATTATAGTAGGGATCCACCACCACTGTTTCCTGGAGTGCCAATGGGAGATCACACAGCAAGTATAATCAATTCACATTTCATAGCCATTGACAAAAAGTTGGTTTAGCCAATTTAGAACAAAGGCAATGATTTGCCCTCAGTCTAAATGGGCAAACGCTTACATCCATTTTCAAATCACAGAAAGGACGTTTGTTCTTTTGTGCTCCTAAACCATTCACAAAAGTTTCAACCAGACAAAGGCTAAAGACTTGCAGAGAGTTGGGCATTTGCATTTTAAAAAGCAAATAAAAGAGGAAATACAAATGTAGAGGATTACTCACAATATCTTCAGGAACCCCTTGGCTACTGACATGATCAAAGCTCATTTAATGTTAACTAGGTGAGAGTCAGACTTCAGGATACTTGCACAAAAGATTCTTAACCAGTAGCTTAGTCACTTGTGTAAGCTGGTGGTATGACACTTTATGTATGTTACGTGTATGCCTTATTAATATCACTTAGGAAATCTCATATTCCTTATTATTGTCCATAATGAATATACATTATTTTCCATTGGAGTGACTATCTTCTGATGAATTTACTGCAAAATTAAAAGAACTGTTCAAACAAGTAGCTCTATAATTCCGGTAGTTGAGAATCCAGGTAGTGCATGCAAGCTATTCAATCACTGTCATACTTGATTCTCTAATTAAATTTTTCTAAATGTATTTGAAAAGCTTGTATGATGTATTATTGCAGGTGTTAATACAATGAAGTGTCATACTTCTTGCTAATCAGAACGTACAAGAGTAATTACAAACCACAGTTCCCTGATTTGCCCTAACATCAACCTAACTTTACTCTTTTTGGCAAATGTACAACATGTAAAATAATTTTCGTTGTCTCAGGAAGCGTAACTGAAGATATAGCTGAGTGTATTTGCAATACTTTGGATTTCCATCTGTGGGCTTCTATGCATGGTTTCTTTAGTTAATTGATTTTTACACATTCTTACTGATTTATGTTTATTTATCAATTTGAGGAATGCAAATTATGACCAGTACTAGAAGTGAAAAAAAAAAAGAATCCCCATAGTCCCTTGCTACATATTTTAAATTTACAGTGACATTTAAAACTCCACTAAAATTTTTATCAGCTTGAAATCATTTGCTTTTATTGAGTAAAATGAGGGACTATGCTTACATATCTATTTCATTTTATTTACATTATTTATATGCCACTTTGTGCAAATTATCTGAAGCAATAAAAGAGCACAGACATAAAATTGCATAAAATAATTCCATGGAGAAGCTTTATGCACTTGTTTATACAAGATTATTTAAAGCAATCTGCAGTGAACGGGCTCTCCATAAGTTTTTTTTTTCTCGAAGGGATGGCATCCTACAGTTTAAAACTGAACTTTCAATAAAAATCAAAATGGCTAAACTGAGGCTATTGTACTTTGGACATCTGAGACAACAGGACTCATTGGAAAAGACGATAATGCTTAATAAATGTTTGTGGAAAACAATAGGAAAAGAGGAAGACCACACTACAGATTGATTGTTTCAATCAAGGAAACCAGGGTCCTAAGTGTGCAAGACTTAAGAAGGACTGCTGATGACCAGCTGTTACCCCAAAATGTGGGTGATTCAGGGGTCTACCCATGATACCAGTGCCTCCACTTCATAATGGGGGATTAATTAGCTCAAAATTAGGAGCTCTGCATGAGGGGAGTAACTTAATGAGATCTTTCTACCAATGTTTATGAGTTAATGCAGGAAAGAACTAGCCAGAGTATCCAAGATGTAAACTAAAAATGTGTTTTATTGAAAGATTCACACATACGCACACAAGTTTTAATCACTCACGCACACACACAAGGACTAACCCAAGGAAAAGGGAGGAAAGTTGTGGATAGAGAACTTTTAGGGTCCAGGTAATAATTACTAGTCCAGAGAGAAGCAAAGAAAAGTGACAATGTGGCTTAGAAAAACGCCAAAGGACAGTTCTCATCTGGGAATCAAATGGAGAGTGTAGTGTTCAGTAAATCAAGAGATTATGACTGACTGAAATCTAGAGTTTTTAAAACCCCAATCTCCCTATAGGTATAGTTGTGAATCACTCTCCCAACTGAGTGGACAATGGGAGTTGCAACACAAACAATGAGCTCCAGACAGAGTTAGTAGTCTTAGTGTTCAGGTAACAAAAGGGGTAATGGCTGTTGTAACAACTTTCTATTGTGGAATGTTTGGGAAGACAAAGTAGGGAAACAACCAGGTGTGAGGGATCAGGATTAGAATCATCAGTTTGATGGGAACCTCTTTTTCTGCTCCGAGATATCCAGATTTTAGCATAAACCTATTGTCTATAGAGTTTCCTCACAATCTGCCTGACAATGACTTTGGGTTCACCTAAGAGGGGGTGTGGCTGACCTGCCTTGCCATCTCACGTTTACAGTTGGTAATTTTCCTCTTTCCAGCTTGACCTTCCAGTCACCTCAGATTCCATTTTACATCGATGCCAATTAATATAGTATCAGTTAAATAATATTTTTCCAATTAAACCACATCAATCTTGCAGGGTACAGAGGCCATAACACAGGGATCTTGAAGGTCTCTCTTTCATATCATTGGCGTATGTCAAAGATAACTTAATGATAAATAACATAAAAAACAACCCTACAACTGACATGATCTTTCAGGATAATTTAGAATCATTTACATCTGTCACTAGGACCCTAAAGGAACACTAACAAAGAAAAAGCATGAGTCTGTTATTGGGGGCAAGTGAACAGGTAGAGCAGTGATTCCCTAACTCTAGCTCTTTAGGAGTTTTGGATTTCAGCTTCCAGAAGTCCCAGCTGCCTAGGCTCAGGGATTCTGGGAGCTGAATCCAAAACACCTGAAAGACCAGAATTTGGGAAACCCTGTGCTAAAGCAAGAGTAGTAGACATCTTTCAACCCAAGCATCAAATATAAAGTCAGAGAAGTCTGCAAAGGCTACAATCCAGTGGTGGGTATCGACAAAGCTGAAAACATGGAACTAAATATGAGGTTATTTTCATTTAAAGCTCTCACTTACAGTAATTAAACCCCAAGAGAGATATTCCAACCTTTTAGAGTTAAAAGCAAATGCAAAAGATGGGAAAACAAAAATTATGGTGTCACAAACAAAGAGATGTTGTGATCTGGGATATGCCAGCAAGCTGGATTCCACTTCAGTCTAGATCTGCCAATTTCAGTTTCCTTGGATATAAATTATAATGTGATCTTACATGTGACTTCAAAGATACAAATCCCATTGATTTCAATAAGATGTATTAGTCCCAGATATTTATACCCAGTTTAGGGTCTGACTCCATCTAAACATTAGGAAGGACTTCCTGATGGTAAGAGCAGTTTCACAGTGGAATGCTGTGCCTCAGAGTGTTGGTGGAGTCTTTTTCTTTTTTAACCAGAGATTGGATAGCCCTCGCAGTCCCTACCAGATCTATGATTCCATGTTTCTGCACTGCAATAAATGCTTCCAGGGGATATCAGGATACAGCTGTTGGCTGTGCCCAACCATCCATGCATTAATATATTTGTGCCAGCAGAATCTATATCAGGTTGCATGAATTTTATCTGGAACTCTGGGAGACCAGGGTTTGAATCTCTGTTTAGCCATGGAAACCCAGTGGATGACCTTGGGCAAGTCATATTCTGTCAGCTTTGGAGGAAAGCAATGACAAACCTCATCAAAATATGTCTTGCCAAGAAAATGCTAGAATGGGGTCACAATAAGCTGGAGTTGACTTGAAGATGCATAACAACAATGGAGTGCATAGTTCTTACTCACACAGGGCCCTTGAATGCATACAGATCAGGAACAAGCTGAGTAGCTGTGACCCCTTCATATATTCTTTTCTACAGAAATATATATCCAAACAGAATTTCTTTCTTTTAAAATAAAGATCAAGATCAGGTTAAACATGAAAGGGTTTAGAAGGAAGCAAAAGAAGTTTCAGCAAGATTAATGGAATTTCTTAGGAGGCCAAGATTTTACACATTTCCCTTCCTAATTAAGTTTGCATAAGATTAAGTCTAGAAAACTAGCCAGGGATGTGATGCAAAGAGTAGAACTAATCCACTGAGATTTTTTTACTTCCATTTCCTCAGAACAAGAAATAATGTTAGGCCTCTTCACACATTATTCAATGTTGTAGAGCAAGGGTGAGAATCATGCAGTCCTCCAGGTGTTGTAAGGCTGCAAATCATAGTGGTCATAGACAACACAGCCAATGAAGAAAAATGCTATAAGCTGCAATGCTATAATATCTAATTGGCCATAGGTTGCTCATACCACCTTCTGACTCTGTTACCTTATCTCCAGTATCAACAGTTTTTCTACAATATAATGGAAATGGAAATGTATTCATTGTGGATATCTACAAAATAAAGCTTATATGAGTACTCTCAATGGGTATTGTAGATGATGGAGACTGTATTGGGCACAGCTTTCATATTGTAGAAGAATATAACTGTAATGTTACACTGATTTCTGGGGGTCCCGGGAGGGACACCTAAATGCTCTTCAAATCATAAGTTGGGGAAATTAGTCAAAGAGCACAAGCTAACAATATGAGAGGCAGGGCAACGCAGTGAGATCTTTTACCCAGCGTCTACGGGGTCAGGCCGAGTCAAGGAGCAGAGGTGAAATAATAATTATTGTTTTTATTAAAATACAATCAAACAAGTGTATGCAACACACTCACACAGATAACTAGAGAAATAAAGGTTGGAATTGGATAGAGGGATTTTGAGAGGAGGTTTTTGGTATGGGAAATACTGAACCTGTCCTGAAGCCCAGGTAGTCTGAAGATAGAGTTCATGGATATGAAGGTTCTCAATATGTGGGACTGAGGGGAAGGCTCGCCAAGCAAAGCAGCAGCAAGGCTGGTTGGAAGTCGGGAGCGAGCCAAGGATGCTGTCAAAGTCAAGGGTTCTTATAGGGGAAAATGTGGCCGTAGGCTAGTCCGTACTTGGGGAAAACAATGAGTTTTGGGCTGGAGACAAAGCCTCCGAAAGGTCAGAATTTAGCATGATTGAGTTAGGTCCATATTGTCTATAGGGTAGCCAGTATGCAAACGCGGAGTGCTTGACGCTTGAGTATTCGGCTCATCAAGCTGCCTGCTCGGGTCAGGGAGTTCTTTGTAAGTAGCGTGCAAACATAATGAGGGTACTTGCCTGGAGGTCTCCTGAAGTGGCAGTTTGGCTATTTCTGGCCTGCCTATTTTGATTTGGAATATTACAGTGATTAGCGAGCCTGTTTGCATGCTTGTCCGGGGGCCTCGCAAGCACGTGGGAAAGAATAGGTAAGGAAGGCCAAATTATTGATACCAAAATGATACCTGGTGTCCCCCAAGTCCAGCTAGAAACTGTGGTAACAGTAAGTCTAGGAATGATCAGGAAACAGAACAAAAATTATGTGGATGGACCTCATGAGACTATACTTGAGGACAGCACTCTATCCAATGCACCTGAAGTATTAGAGAAGTTAATTGACCCAGCTGGACTTACATGGAATCTCTGAATCAATAGAGTCAATGCTAGGTCTTTGGGAACATCAGTAAATCTGAACTGATGTTTGGTCTTATTAGGACAGCTGTCTCTTGGCAAACCAAAATGATATCTCTCACTTGGTAGCAGGAATCAAGGCCACAACTAAAGAGAGGATTGTTAGCAGGCCACACATCTCCCCCTTTGATATGGTTTCATTGGCAAAATGTGATTGAATGGGCAAAATGTATTAACTGGCATAAATATAAATTCTACCTTGCTATGGCTGTGTGGGTAAGAGAAAAAGGCTGCCTGAACACATGCATAGTGAATTAGGTCACAAGAGATCTCCCGGCATAGCCAGATCATAGTCAGGAAACTCCAGCAATAATGGACTTGCTATTAGCCTCCAATGATTCAATATCTTAGAGAAAGTTGCATCTGGAAGATTCCAACAAGATGGCTGATTGTCTTATTTCCTCTCCCTCTGACCAAGAAAGCTTCCCTTTGGTCCCCATACTTGTCCAACAAGTACTGAGCTATCAGGACTATAGTTAGCTCTTTGTCACCTAACTAAGACCATTAGCTTGTTCTAGATCCCATTGTCTACTTTCAGGACTTCATTGTTTACTCTGCCAGAGAGTCATTAACAACCTAGGCCTCCAGACAAAAATAGATTATTTAAACACCGGTTTTTTGGCCAGTCAACTCACAATACACTGATTGATGGTCAACACTCTGCTGCTCCAATTCCCAATTGTGTACTGTACTAAGACTTGCATCTAAGCCACATTGCTGCTTCTTTGCTGCTCTTCTGGATTGGTAAATATCACCCACTTCACCGTAAAATCTTGCTACCCAAAACTTTATTCCCTTTTCCTTTAGATAGCTTTGTATAATTGCATGACCACTTGGATCTTGTGTGTGTGATTGCAATCCCCCCAATAAAACACAAATGAGCTTGCTTTAGGATTTCTATCTGGTTCTTCCCTGCACTAGTACTGGTAAAGATAGGTGTAAAAGATCTCATAAGGTTAACTCCCTTCTCTCTGGCTTCCTCTTTGTGCTAATATTCCCCACCTTTTCATGGAGATATTGGCACTGTGGGTGGACCCCTGAGTCACCTATATTTTGGGGCAACAAGATTTTGATCCCTCTAGGTAGTTCACACAGCAGGTATACTGGAAACTTAAAACTGGAAGTGCTGCCTTGGAACTATAGAAATAACAACACTTCTTAAAGTGAGCCCTAGACTAGTGGTGTTTCAGGTACATCCTCTCCTGCTCAGAACACTACCCTGTGGATGTTGACACAACTGGACAGTTCCAAGGCCCTAGACGTGAAAGATGGAAATGTCAAATTTGCTTTATCATAAGCAAATTTTGAAACATCTCTCTTTTTTAAAAGGTGATAATGCTACAGCAGAGGCAATTCTTACTTATAAACACAGGTATACATCTCCCATAGTAGACTGAGACAAGTACTTAAAACACTTAAGATACTAGCTAGAATGAAGGCAATTTATTGGTGTATCCTGCTTGTTTACGCATCCATACTCAGCAGAGTTGTACTGATGGTTTTGTGGAACCTTATGAGAAATTATGCTGGATTTGCTGAAATTATTTCTATATGCTTCCAAGTTCCTCATATATTTCCTTGACATGGAATCTTAACAGTTGTTTGAAGATACTTCTGTGGCAGACTAAGAATATGATGACCCTCTTAAGATTTTCATAGGTGCCTTTTGAAACATTTAAAAATTGTTCAGATATGTTGCCTAAGAAAGACCCTAAAGCAACACTATGCTTTAGGTAAAATTGAGTACCATGTGTTGTTGTTGTTGTTGTTCTTTTAAATCTTAGCACATATCTATGCCCTATGGATAAGTAAATAAATATAAACTTTAAAAAAAAGGTAGAAGAAGACAGAAATACTATCCATTTTACTGCTCTTGAAGTCCATTCAACAAGTAGTAAGCTAATTTCTCCCTCCTGGTCTTTTAACAGTCTCTTCAATAAAGCATAATAAAAAGCCAATATTGTATTGATATTGGGCTAAATTTCTTCCAGATTTCTATGTTTGGCAGAAAGAAGGTGCTGAATCAAGGTATGCAAAATCTTCACGCATTTTATGTTGTTCGAATGATAATATTTTAAACGCAGCCTCCCTCCTCACCAAAAAAACAAAAAACAAAACCTCAAATATATCAGGTTTCCAAAAACACAACTAAAAGTGTTTTCAGATTTTAATACTGTATAAGTAAATTGTCTTTTGCACTCTAGAGTTGGATTTATCACTTAACGAAAGGTTGTGGTCAGAATAAGGTAATCCCTCTTCCAATCATTTCTGGTGTGAATCACCTCCCTACCAGCCCCTCAGCTTTTTCCCATTATTGATCTCCTTCTCCCTGGCAGCAGCTTCTGTAAGCAATCTAGCAGGAACAAGGGCTGTTTCAAGTCCATGGATCCATGCAGAAATGTGTACCAGTTCCCTCCGTATAGTGACTATAATGCAATTCTTCTTCCCAGCATATCTATGAGGCAATTACAGAGAAGCTGTAGTAGTTCAAGCATGCAAAACTATATTGGAGTATGTGACACATACATCAGACAATGTCTGGGTGAAAAATGTACTGTTGAAGAGAATGTCTGGAAACAGGAGATAGAGGATGGCACCTCACAGACAACAGTCTGAAGGAAGACAGACAGGAAAATGTAAAACACTCTAGCTAAAGCCTACCCAATTTGGGACACTTCAAGTACATAAATGGCAATGCTGGACCACGAAGGCCTTTATTGATCTCCTATCTGTGTTAACTGTCTGGATCTACAATAGCAACTGTTAAAGTAGAAAGAGTGGAAAGCACATCATAGGCTACAATTGAATATGTTTAGCATTATGCTTCACAAGAAGTATAGGCCCAGAACAGAGTGCATACCTGTTTGTCTTTCATACATAAGAAGTTCAGAATGTTGTGGTGCATCAAAACTTATTTCTTCACCTCATCTGGTATTGCAAGAAGGGAACTTTAGAACTATCTCACTGATTGACTCGCTTGGGAAAATATGGGCAAACCATAGGAGTCCGGGGTGAATTTTTCAGTATTGGGATCATCTGTGAACACACAGGCTTCCAAATAAAACAGTGGTTCTCAATCTGTGGGTCCCCAGATGTTCGTAGACTTCAGCTCCCAGAAGCCCCAGCCACTATGGTCAATGCTCAGGGCTTCTGGGAGCTGAAGTCCACGAACATCTGGGGACCCACAGGTTGAGAACCACTGAAATAAAACTAGAAGAGGCAAAACTTGAAGTTCTGTAAAACCTCTTCTGAAGGAAGGATCAAAACAAAATGTTGGTTTGAAGCACCTTGTTTTATAGGAGTATTCAGGCTTCCAAAGGAGAATTCAGGCTTATTTTGAGGAAAGAATCAAAACTCTTTCTTAGGCAGGGGAGATCTATGAGGCACACAAGGGTTGTAGATACGAACACATTTGTATGTGTTCTGGGGATCATCTGTTTCCTTAATCTGCTTAAGAGTTTACAATCAAGGCCTGAGACATAGGAAGGTATTTTATACCATTATTGAGCTATCCTGTAGTCATTGTACTCAACACTACAATGTCAAGAGTGCTTTAGTCCACTTTCACCATCCTATGGAATCCTGGGGTTTGTAGTTTAGCGAGGGACATGTAGAATTCTCAGCCAGAGAGTTCTTTGGTGTCAGTAAACTACAAACCCCAGAATTCCACAGGATGTTGAAAGTGTACTAAAGCACTCTTAACATTGTAGTGTGGAAATGGCCATTAACTGGCAAGAGCAACTCAGGAATTCAGGCAGGAGCTTTACTCACCTTGTCTGTAGGTATCAGGGGACCTTCTCTGTGCAAAATGTGTGTTTTATTATCAAACTTTCCTGGAATTATTCTACCCTGGCAGTGGAAAAGTCTCCTCTGCTTTTCACCCAAAAGAATCTACAAAGAATAAATTAAAATGGATCAAAATGTGCATGTAAATCCAAATGGTATGGTACTGGAGTGATTGCCCCTTCCCCATGCCTAAAATCTCCACCAATCTAGTCAAACCTTAGGCCTTGGCATTGCTAGCCTTAGAGTCTCCACCATTAATTTCACCTAAAGCCAAGTTTCAAGGCAACTATGGAAATTCCACTGTGCAGAAAGCATCAAAGAATTTCAAGGCAATGAGGAAGTTTCAATACAAGTGAAATTTCTCTAGAGAGTACTGTACATCCCAAGGTGCCTCTGAGTTCCACAGAAAGTGAGATTTCAAAGCTAATTGATACATTTCTGCAAAGGCAAAATGTCTGAGGAATTTCATGACAAGCAAAAAGAGTCTGAATATGGATGGTTTCATGCTCAAGGGAATTCTACATAGCAATGATCATATGACAACTGAGTCCTAACCATCTGGGCTACTGACAGAGGTGCAGTTGATGCCTAGGAGATCTAACAATCTTATATGATTCAGTCAGCTGAGCCAACTTGCATAGCATTGGATCCATTCAAAGGAAACTGACAACCACATTATTGTGGTCATACAAATAATTAGATTGGAATTTCTTTACATTTGAAAATTGAGAACAAAATTAGTCCAAATAAATGAAACATCATCTTCAGATAAGAAGTTTCTAAGTGATCAATACCATGCAATTTTTGTTCTCCTTAGCTAAAGTTATGTGTAATTGGGTAGGTATCAAAAGTTGTTTCTTTAACAACAAACAAGTTTAAACATACAGTTTTCTTTACACAGCAATGACTGGACTATGCACATTCTATGTGTTAGGGTGGATAAACAAACCACACCTTCACTGTATCCCCAGGTGGAACATGGAGCTGACTTGCACCCCCAAACACAAGGTAGGAAAGTAGAAAAGAGAAGGAAAGAAAGACACACACAGAGAGACTATCCCAGGAAGGATGATTTATTCTTTCAGGCTTCTCTTCTTATACCATTTTTTATGTTTATATTAAAGAATGTTTACAGAAAAGAAAAGATTCATGGATCAGCATGAGCAGAATCACAACTTACACACATGTTACATTCTATCTGACCCTTAACTTCCTGAGTCTACGTGACTCTGTTACATCCTTGGTCATTCTCAAAGATATCGCTGACATTTCAAGAGTCCTTTGCTTGTACATACTGATTATAAACAGGAGCAGAGCAGAATAAACAATTCTAAAACAAGGTTGTTTGATGAGCTCTGAGTGTTTAAAATGCCAATTAATATCACAGTTAATTGTTATCAAGTATTAATTCTATAGAAAGTTACAGAACCCCAGATTTCAAGCCTAACATATGTAAGTTGTGCTAAAAGTGATGGAAAGGATCTGATCCATCAGACTTACGCTGTGGCCATTTCCACACGGGGTATTTAAAACAGTGCAGTGTATCATCCACGGAGGATGTCTGCACCTTGGAGCGGACTGGGTTCAGACTACTTACCGTAGATCTGTACCTCAGTCTGCTCCGGAACGACCCCAAGTGGTCCTCCAGCGTGCTTTTGAAAGACCTGATTTTTCCGGTCTTTCAAAAGCACGGAGCACACCACTGCAAGCCTGCTTTCTTGTTTCAGATGCGCAGGCTCGCACCAATGCGAGCCTGCAATCTACTGAGGACAGGCTTTAGGCTGGCAAGCTTCACTGGTTGGTCGAGAACCACAACCAACCGGAAGCCAACATTTTGGACGCCGGAGCAGTGCGGAGCGACTGCTCCTCCTCACCCCAGACAGGACCGGACTGCCAGAAGATCTGGTAAGTAGCGGTGCGGGGTGATTCCCTCGCCCCGTGCGGAAATGGTCTGTGCCTCTCTGACCAAGATGCAACTTTATCAATAAAATACTTTTCTGACTAGCTATGGAAATAAAGAAACCAGACAACAGAGACTGGGATGAATAAGAGCCACTTTATTTAAACTACCATCTATCTAATCTTTAATCCCTGAGAAATGCAAAAGAGGACAGCAACCTTGCATAGGAGCAGCTGAGGCAGGTGGTTTCACTCAGAGTTCCTTGCAACTTCCCTTGGGCAAAATATCTCAGCTCCAAGGAGAACTCAAAATCTGCCAGCCTGCAAATGCAAAATCAACCTGAGGAGGCCTCCTCTCCCATTAGACTACTTAAAGTGAGGGCCCAACTTCCAGGCTGGCCGGAGGGAAAGTTTTCTTCTCCATCTCTGAGTTTTGTGACCTAAAGAGCCAGATTCAGACCCATTCCCCTCACTAAATGCATGCCATAGGTGTTCACCAAATGCTACTTCTCTCCCCTCACTATTTGCCAAGACTATCTGTCTAAAACACACCACAAGCCAGTTGTCATATTTCTCAGACAACAGTGAAGGGCAGGGGGGAAAAAAATCCTACCCATCCCTGAAGCAACCAATAAAGCTTACCCTGTATCAGAGGCAAGAGGATGGATCAACCAAGTCCAGCCAAAGAAATAGAGAAGGAAATGGCAGGAGCTTTTAAACTACCCAAATTTGCTGGCCTCTTTCCCAGTGGAAACCAGGAGAAGTGTCTCCAATACAGACTCCAATACAACACAGCATGGGATAGAAGCCAAATTCAATCCTGTGTTGTTTCACTCCTTGGAACCCTAAAGGGAATTTTTGTTTTGTTTTGCTTTCTTTTGTAGTTCCCTTGCAGTTTATTTGCTTCTTTAGGGGGATTATATCCTGACTTTCCTCCAAAGAGCAGTATTCAACACAGCTGGAAGGCAAAATGCATGTGCATGCACATGAATGCGCGCGCGACACACACACACACTCCTGAAGAAGGCAGAAGCCAGAATATTCTGATAATCTATTTAAATATTTCTGTTTATTAATCACCATTGTGTGTGTGTGTGTGTGTGTGTGTCTCTGTCTGTCTGTCTGTCTGTCTGTCTGTCTGTCTGTCTGTCTGTCTGTCTGTCTGTCTATCTATCTATCTATCTATCTATCTATCTATCTATCTATCTATCTATCTATCTATCTATCTATCTACCTACCTACCTACCTACCTACCTACCTACCTATCTATTGAGTTATAATTATTGTGTGCTTTCATGTTATTTCTGATTTATGGCAAACCTAGGGAAACCTATTGTCAGATTTTCTTGGCAAGATTTTTTCAGAGGGGGGTTGTCTTTGCTTTCTTCTGAGGCTGAAAGAGTATGAGTTGCACAAGGTCACCCAGTGGGTTTTCATGGCCAAGCACAGAAATGGCAGTAAGGCCATTTTTTATCTTCTGACAATATCCACTTCTTTATTTTCAGTTATTCAGACATTTAATGCTCATAATGGTCCAATTCATTGTTGTCTTCCATTTATTATCTCATAGAAAATATTGGAATTGGAATTGTAAATCATAGTATTAGGTTTGTTTCTGAACTGAATATATTTTGCTAATATGTGCTACGAAAGTAATCTTATAATATACAAAAAAAAAAAAAAGCCTAAATAGGTCATTGAATATAATAAAATTATCCTACATGGAGAACACATTCTCATTCTCTCTCTCTCTCTCTCTCTCTCTCTCAGAATACAGAGTGTGACAGGAAAAGTTGTCTATATAATAATTTCCCCTTCAGTTTGAATTATGACTGACATTAGGATGTAACTTTCCTAACCAAAAGAAAGAAAGACTGATAATCCAGAAGGTTATAAGGCTGGAGCTTCTGGGCATTAAAGTCTAAAACATCTTGGCTAACATCCTGCATCAAACAGGTAGGGCGTCATGGATGTCCACCTCCACATCTGTTTTAAATTCAGTGCAAGATACTATTCTGTAGTTCTTAGAACTCTGTCCAAAATCTCCTCTCTGTGGTTGTGAAGCCCTGGATGGCCACTGCTACTTCTACTGCTTACTGGGGGAGAAGAGAAAGTGGGCAGGCCAATTTGATGATGGAGAACTAGCATGCCTCAGCTCAAAAGGGAACAAAATTGGATTGCACTGACAGATGGAGAGCATCCTGCTATCCTTTTTCCTTGGAGCTACATCATCTGAACTGCCTCCTCAGTCCCTTGTTCGCCACACATAAGCAGCAGCAGAAGTGGTCTTTAGTGGGCTTGACTACTGCTGAGTTGTGCAAAGGATTATATGACAGTATCTTGTGCTCCATGTAAAAAGAGACATACATATGTGTAAACCACACATACGTGCACATATGTCACTAGCAAGATTCTGGCTCTGGAAAGCAAAAGGTCCCTCACTCCTGGTTTAGATAACAATCTAAGGAAGCCTCTGCTGTTGTTGATGATGACCTATCTCAGTTCTCATTAATTTGTCACCCTCAGCAACAAGGATGAGTGTGTTTTACATTGCATAGTCATGGGCAGCTTGATAGATCTTTAATTGGCATGCTTCCATTTTATGAAATCTTGGGATTTTTAGTTTGGGGTGGTGTTACCACAGCAATCTGGTCTGGTCTTTGGTGAAGTAAAGATATCATTTTGATATCATAATTTGACCCTTCTCCCCGCCATTAGCTAAGTGTTTGTGAGGCTCCGCTGAACAAGCGCAACGCTAGGCATGGGTGATAGTTGTACTCTACCAGATATAGCCAGTTCCACTTCAGGGGGAAGCCACCCTACACAAACATCTTGATTGCAAGACAAAAAGAACTCTTTGCCTGTGAAAACACCCTGGCAAGCCAGGCACTTAATGGCCAAGCTAGCCACATCTACATACCAGCTATACCATTGTCAATTCAGCTCATAATTCAATCATGTAAATTCTAACCTTCGGAGACTTTGTCTCCAGCCCAAAACTTATTGTTCTCCTGTAAAGACCAGACTAGCCTGCGGTCGTTCTTTCCCTATAAAAGATGCCCCGTTCCGAGAGCTCTTTGGAACTCTCATCAGACCTCGCATCCAGGATGAGAGAGATCGTAAAGATCCTTTGGCCTGGGCAGAGTGTTAATGCACTCTATATTATGGAGCAACAGAGTCCTCGTGAGAACCCTGAGGCTTATGTAGCGCGGAAGCAGTTGCTCGCCACTTTAGCAGACAAGGTGCCCCTAATGGCTCGTGGGCACAATTTTGATCATGTTGAGTTCAAGATTCTGTTGTACAGAGGCTTGAACCACGAAACAAGGTTGGCCCTAGGCTTGGTAGACCCCACTAACATGTCCTGGGAGGAGATTGGGAACAACCTCCATAGGGTCTCTGACCTGTTGCGAGAGGCTGACGCCCTGTGACCTCCCAAGACACACAGGAAGGACCCCAGGAATTGGAAGCCCATATCGGAGAACAAGCCCTCTAATTATGGATCCCATTCCCAACAGAGGAAAACGGCCCCAAACTCCGTTCCTCGAGGGAACTGGAATTCGCGCCACCAACAGGATAGGCAATGGCAGGGTAGGGACTCCCGCAGCCAGCCTGGTAAGGCAAGGAATCCTTCCCAACTGTCCACTGCCCCCAAGCAGCTACCTGACTCTAGTTTCCCTAGAGAAACGTCTGGCGGGTGTGAGCACCTGGCTCAGCCAACTCTTACAGACAGGGCTAAGATTTGGGGAATGCTGTGTACTGGAGGTATAGAAAGAGCCTCCCTGGACGGGAAGCCCGCTTCCTAGCTCCTTGAGGCCCTAGAGAGGCATTGTTTTCTAAGGGACCACTGGCTGGTCCAGGCTGTCATGAGCAGCCTGCTTCCGGCTGGTGGTCGCTTTGATCTGAATCTGGACTAGGGGTGCCCTCGGTCCCACGGGCTCTAAAGCTGTACGGTGACTCAGTCATGGCCTCGTAGGCGAAGGAGACCTCGGGTGATGGCAGGCACCCAGACCGAGGGGAGAGACCCTCCTGCCACCCTTGAAGTAGACCCTGGAGCAGCACCGAGTGTGCTGCCCCTGGAACTGGTTAGTCCTGGAGGACCCATGCCTGACCCTATCCATTTCTCTGGATATGGTGGGGGGAGGTCACTTGGCACTAACTGGGTTGGAAATTCCGTGCACTTTGGAGGTGCTACGTTGCAGGTTTTTGGCTTGGGACAGCCGTGGCGAGGACAGTGGCCTTTTGGACATCATTCTCCCATGACACCCCGAGACCACTGCCATCAGCAAGGGCATGCTCCAAAGATCGATAGTACAGGGAACGCAGGTAGTTTTGGCTGTGCAAGGCAGCGGCGCCATCCCCGTCCCTAGTTCGGCTTGGCTTTGTACGGAGGGAAGTGTGGCTACAGCCAGACTACCCTTTTGGACCCTTTGCTGCCATTTTGCCTTTAGACATTCCCGCAGCATTGTTATTGTGACCTAGGTGATTGTGAGTTGGGCCAGTGTAGTTTGGAGCTCACTTTCAGTCACCATCCTACCTGACGAGACTGTGGTACCGGAGGTTCATCAGCTTACACCAGGACTCCACATGGACTTAGCAAAAAGGGTTTTCACCCAGGAGTTAGTTGTGATGCTCCTGCTGGTCTTTGTGGTAGCCCTAGTTAGGAACTGGAAAAGGAAATCTCCCGATGGGAAGTCCTTTGCGACAGTGCACCTCAGTGCAGGCAGGATTCTGCCTCCCTTCATGGGATGGAAGCCCCTTTGAAGAGATGGCTCAGGCCTCTCTCTCCCCCTTTCCCCTTGTAAATAGCCCCCTGTTGTTGTAGTTTCTGACGGAGGTTCCATCTCTGTTCCCTACAGGGAAACGGAATGGACCCGTCGATATGGTTCGTGATGGTTTCTGTGCTGTTCAGTTACGCGTTGGGAATAGGAGTTGCCCCAGAGTTCACTTATATCCACATGGACAGGGAGTAAAATGTGCATGCCCTATGCCATTGGAATACCTATCCTGAAGCAGAAGCTGTGCTCCGCAATTCTGAGCTGTACACATGGTACAAGAGGAAGTACCCCTTTGAGCTACTCACACACCCCATAGTTTATTCCCATGACTGGTTCGGCTCAGCCTTAACCATGGCTGTTGCTGAACACAACGTAACTATTCATGTGGATGTGCTGACCAGTACAGCACCCGCAGCCATTAACGTCATCCAAAGTCATTGCTTACAGTGCTTTTTGAACTGGACAATTGCCGCCCCAAATGGGTATAGGAAACTGTCATGTTCCAGTACCAAAACAACATCAGAACCCCTACAGTTTGCGCATTTACGTACAGGATAAGCTGGTGTCCCGACTCACCACAGCACGGGACTCATTCAAGTAAGTGACCGGCGATGTATGTTGGTAGTTCTGTATTTGTAAAGACATAGAAATGGTAGCCTATTCCACTGTGCAACCCATGCTCACGACGATGGTGCTTAACTTCACCGTCGTCAACATCTCCAAAGTACTCCCAACCTGTGCACCTTATTTAAAATTGGCGTGGAAACAATGGGAACATTGGGAGAAATGTTGGCTGTCTTTCTCTCATTTACACTCTCTCCCTAAGCGAGACATTCTGGGAACAGTCTTAGGAGGTATTGGAATGGGTGGCGCCATTCTCAATACCATTAATGAAGAAATTTTGGCAAATAAATTAGGTGTAATTGGCACCAAAACAAAAGATTTAGGCATTTCTTCCACCGCAGGTCTCTCCAATTTGGCCAAAGGCATGGATTTAATTAGCCAATTGCTACCACAATGGGTTGGTGCCGAACGGGATATCATAGCTGACTTCGGCCTCGTGTTACAAAACACGACCCACGATTTGGCAGTTGTGATACAATGCACACAACTACAAAGCAATGTGATCACCTTTGCCGCTCAGGTGATCCAGGCCAGTCTCATGGGCTTACTACACCCTGAGCTCCTGAGCCTATTAAGAGAGCGATACCCAGAGTTGCTGGAACACCCTGCAGCTTTGGCCAAGATACAGCATGCTACCTGGCAGAGCCTAATTCTCACAGTAGACGTTGCCCACAAAAGGATTCTGGATCCGGTAATCATACATCCAATATCCCATTTAGGACTACCACTCATATCCGTAAATGCCACCTTGCTACTGTTAACTTTGTATCATTGGTCCAATGGTACACACTTATAGACCTATCCGGATGTTTGTTTCATCAACAGTGGGTGCAATGCTTTCACAGCATTGGCAGCATTGGGCACGGCAACACCTCTGAGTATGTTTTGGTCCCAGTCAATCGCACAGTAATGTCCCAGCTTACCAAAGATTGTTTTTGTTTACCTACCCCGTGTGACAGTGTGACCCTAGTACCTAGTGGAGTACCCATTTGGATTGACCGAGCCACTGGTAATCCTTGTTTTTGCGGCCAGCATGTAACAGACTGCTTTGGCTGAGACTTTTATATTCAGCAGGAAAAGCGGGACTATGTTTTGGAAATTGAATATGTACCCCAGGAATCCGAATTGGACAGGTTCCACCTTAGTGACGAGGTCCCTGAGTCTTCATGGCTCAGGAATCTCACCAATCTGACCCATCAGGTAAAAGAGGTTTCCCACACCCTCTGCCAAATTGTTGTAAACGTGGACCATTCAGCTCAGAAGGTTATGAAAACATTTATAGAATTAGAAGTCGCTACAAAACATTCGTGTTGGGATATTTTTAATTGTTCATCCTCTGGACAGAAAATTGCTAAATATGCCATGCACCCCTTGATAATCTTGATAATAATCCCAATTGTGCTGTTGATATGCTTGATTGTTCTGGCTCTGTGGGCCAAGAAACAGATCTTCCAGCTTCAGGCTGGGAAGTTTTACCAACCATTTCAGACTCCGAGGTGTAACTGGTAATGTTTGTAAAAAGTTAAGGATAGTGTAGAATGTAAATGTAATATCTGTGTCAGTTTCCCAATTGGCTTCAAAAGCCTATCTGCGGACGGCCAATCTTTCAGGCCTGCGCTCAGAGTCCAGCTTCTGTTTTCTTTCGACGGTGATATGGTTGCCTCGGAACTAGCATCTAACCATTAACCCTGCTGCCCCAGGCCCTCGGGTTACATCATCAGGCCTAGAGCTTCGGCTTTGGTCTGAGAGACGGAAGGGTGCAAGTACTGGCCCAGTACATGGAATGGAACCTTCATCATATGGGGTTTTCCATGAGCCTCTGGGGATCGGGTCCACACTGGCCTCTCCGGGCCTAGTGAGTAGATGCGAGTTCTGACGCATCCACCTCACCATCGCCATCCATGGCCTTTCCCCAGACAAATACACTGTAGGATCTGTTACCTTTTAAACCCTCTCCTTTCCAAAACCTTTTAAGTCATGATGAACTTGGCTTCCAGCAGGCTTCGTGCCACAGATTTACATCGACATTTTGTATTGGTGGTAACTGGTGTCAGTTCTCTCTTAAAAGATCTGTATCCGGTCATCCCCGGACCCGTCCATCCACCTTGAGCACCAGGGGGGGGAGTGTGAACATCCAGACCTCAACGCCAGCCAAGGATCCAGACCCCAGATGACATCTCTTTTCCAGTTGCTGTAGTTGGGGACCACAGCCAGTTGCTCCTCAACGAACGACATCGCCCACTTCCTGAGGCTCCACCATCAGTTCCCGGTTGGACCATTCCAGCTTCCCCTTCACGAGCTCCTTGCAGGATTTGGCTTCAACGAATCATCCAGAGTACAGCTGCCCACTTTCCTGTTTTGGACTGTTCCTGTTGTCACTTTGCAAACCCCTTCCTGAGGACTGTTCCTGTTTTGCTGCTTTGCAAAAGAGCTAGCATGCCTGGGCTAGCTCGACCTTGGACTGGAACTATTTTGGTGCCTGCATTCTTCAGACCCCATACTTTTCCCGTTTCCAGGGGGGTGCAGAGACTTTGCCCATGCCTCACCTCCCCAGGACTTTGAACTTGTGTTGCCACATTTCCATCTCCATTGGATTTTTTTCTGCCTGCATCATCATCAGATTGCCCATCTTGCCTGCATCCACTTTGCAAACCTGTCCCTGAACTGCCCACATTCACTCACTTTTTCATTTGGATATTGTACAGTTTTGAACTCTGCCCGCATTCAGTTTGTTTTCATCCTCCATTTGGATTTAATTGTTGCCATTTTACCTCCGTCTATGCAGAATGTATTGCATGCATTCCATCTGCTACTGTATTTTATTGCATTTGTTTGTATATTATTAGAGTTAGGTTTCTTGTTGTCAGCTTTGCATTTAATTTGTTGTTAGTTAGGGACTGTTTTATTTAGATAGGAATGTTGCAAAATCCCTTGGTATAATACGCCTCCGAGATCCGTAGACCTCTATTTGGCTCTAAATTCCTTTTGAAATGTTTGATTGGAAAATGAACAATTTGTACCAAATTGCCCATTTTTGGGGGGATTGTTATCACGGCAATCTGGTCTGGTCTTTGGTGAAGTAAAGATATCATTTTGATATCATAATTCGACCCTTCTTCCCGCCATTAGCTAAGTGTTTGTGAGGCTCTGCTGAACAAGCACAACACTAGGCATGGGTGATAGTTGTACTCTACCAGATATGGCCAGTTCCACTTCAGGGGGAAGCCACCCTACACAAACACTTTGATTGCAAGACAAAAAGAACTCTTTGCCTGTGAAAACACCCTGGCAAGCCAGGCACTTAACGGTCGAGCTAGCTGCATCTACATACCAGCTATACTATTGTCAATTCGGTTCATAATTCAATCATGTAAATTCTGACCTTTTGGAGGCTTTGTCTCCAGACTAAAACTTATTGTTCTCCTGTAAAGACCAGACTAGCCTGCGGTCGTTCTTTCCCTATAAAAGATGTCCCGTTCCGAGAGCTCTTTGGAATTCTCATCGGACCTAGCTGAAATCACCTGCTGAAATCACTTGAAGCTCCCTTTGGATCTTCTTCCTCGCTTCGCTGCCGCTTGGTTCAACGGATTCCCCTCGATCTCCATGCCGGCTTTCCTTCCTTCTCTTCAATTGGTGTCTCCAGGACTTCGGACAGGTGGCGTATTGCTTATTTCTCCAAACTTTCTTTCTTTCCTTTCTAGTTAGGTGTGCTTGTGTTTTTATTATTCTGCTTAATAAAAACTGTTAGTATTTTAGACTGCTTGACTCCTCACTGACCTGAACCGGTATACATAGGATAAAAGATTCCACTGTGTTGCCCTGCCTCTCATTAGCCAAGAGAGTGCTCCAGCTAATTTCCCCATCTTTGCTTGTTTTGTTTTGTTGTTTGGGTGCCGCTCTCAGGACCCCCAGTTTACAGGGTAACAATGGGGTTTTTAGAATTCTGGACTAGACAGTTCTAGTGCATTTTTCTGGTCTAAGGGATTCCATAGGTTGAAGTTATGGCAGATTAAATTGTATAAAGTTACTATATACATAGGTAATTCTGCATCCCTTTTTTGAACTTGGTCACTGTTTTTATAGATGACCAAGGACAGAAAACTGGCAGAGTTTTCTCTTTTCAAACATTTGATCTATAAGAAGTGTAAGCTAAGTGAGAACTATGGATAAGGTTTTTTATTATTAAAGTTCACCTTTGCAAAGCGCATACTGTTTGCAGTACAATGATCACTGAGGCCCAATTACTAATGTAACATGAATAAAGTAACTTTATTTTTATACTTCCCTTTCTAAAATTACATTCTGCTAATTATGCCATTACAGAACAGGAATAGAATATCTAATATCTGGGAACATTTTCATTAGAGCAAAATGATACAACACTCAACATCTTGGCTGTAGAATACCTATAGATGTCACTCTAAGCCATATTTATTATTCAAGAAATATCAAATATTATCCAAAAATGTATCACAGTAAGTGTTCAGAAATGCTAAATATCTCCTCTAGGTGAATTAGAAATTGCCTCAGAATGGAAGTGGCGGGGGGGGGGAGAGATTTAGAAGATTAATTTGTATAGATCCTAAAATTAGCAGCAAACATGGAACTACACAAGGTTCCTCAGGCTAAATCTAATGCCAGTTCCAGCTAGAATACGCTCATTGATTCACTGGGATTTATGTAAGTACTGGATTAATTAGTCTCATTCATTAAATTATTGGGAACAAGAACTGGATATGAGTATATGAAGGAGTATAAGTGGTAGGAACCAAGAGGCCTAGCCTTTGGCACTCTCATAGACCATGTAGCTTCAGTCTACAGAGTCTTAGATTCAGAAGGGAAAGGGAATTTAGCTTTTGCAACTGGCAAATAATATAAAGCCTCTGGATTAGCAAGCTCAGACTCCTGCTTCCAAATGAAGCAATGGACCTCAAAGACAGTTAGGAACACTTGGATAACTTCATGTTTAGCTTTTGATATACTCTCCTGGGCGAGTTTTGGCCTTGTAGCTCTATTTTTTGGAGTTACAAGCTTAGAAACCAGGCAAGATGCAAGTGAATGGAGATTCAGATCAGAGCTCCCTCCCTCCCTCCCTCTTTTTTAGATTGCACTCCTTAGTTGGTATGATTAGGGAAAAATCCTAGTCTCTGAAGAGGACTAGGGAAATAATCAGATAACACGATTATACCCGGAGATTTATAATATTCCCCAGATATATGTGAATGTGTGTGGTGGAGGAGAGGAAGGGAATCGTCATAGAAAACAGCCTCAGAGATCAATGGACTGAAACCAATGGCAACTGGAATATCCGCTAAAACTAGGCAAAAACACTTCAGGCTAATGCCACTAGTTCATAATCTACTAGCAGCAGATTTAGCCAGGAAAAAAAAAGTATGATGGACATGACATTTCAAGGGAAATACAGTTCTGTCCAATACAGATCAATCCCTTTTCCTATCAGTTCCAGTGTACTGACTGACTATCTTGCCTGAAGTAAGTTTAATTGTATTTGCCTTTATCCAGCCCAACAACAGTTCAAAATTTCCAGTTTTCTAACAGTTTAAAACTTGATATAATTCAGAGAGGGGGAAAAAAAGTCCATGTCGTTTGAATGTTCATAGTGTTACCACCCAATACATCCCCACTCTATGAGATGAGCTATTTTCATAATTGGAAGTATTTACAGCTGGAACACATGTTTGAAAGTGTGCTGGCTGTAAGCTTGGACCAGGTAAGGATGACCTCAGACATGATCAGGTTATACATTCAGAGAGGATTAGGTGAGAAAGCCCAATGATGATGTGCTTGTGATAATCCTTTAAAAAACTGTAAGCTACAAGCACTTTGAAAAAACAATAGAAGGCAAAATTGCCCAGAGGGAGTAATCAGGGGCCCTACTGTGAGCATATCCTATGGAGATCTTCCCTATTCACCTTAGCTGACCAAAACATTATGAGACTGTCAAGGCTCCCATCGATGTTTTGTCACCTAGAGTTAAGACAATCAGCCTATTCAGGACTCCTTTGTCAATCCCATGAGAAAGCCATTACTGCTTGGTCTACATACTGTCCTTCAGGGCAGGGAATAGGCTATAGAAACCCTAGCTCCAGCCCCAATAAATTGTAGTGCTTGGATATAATATGAGATGCCCAGACTTCTCTTCATTCTTGCTACCCTCAGATGTGCTGTCTGAGCCTTTCCACTTTGACCTTCTGCTTCAGGACTGATAGCTATCACCCTTTCCACCCAATCTCTCTCTATTCAATTTTTCTTTCCTCACTTTCCAATAGCCTTGTATAGTTCTTAAGTGTCTGATTTCCTGTATGCTTGTTAATTCCAAATAAAATACTCTGCTTAACTTGTAACTGGAGTCCTCTCTACAGTTAGCACTGGTATACATGGGTGAAAATACCCTGCCTTTACCCTCCTCTCTCAGGCCTCCTTTAAGCCATAATTCCCCAAATTCTAAGGAGACTCTGGCATTGTGGGTGGATGTCAAAGTCTCCCACCTCTTAGGGTAACAATGGCAAGCAACCTCCAAAACACTAGACAACTTCTCATGCTGTTTTTTAATATAATGTTCAAACAAAAGAAGGAACAAAATAGAACTCTTCATGATACAATAAACTAATGGCTCAGTCGCCATACAAGAATCTTTTATCACCAGTTGGTAGAATCTATGCAGTATTGATTTCTGGAACTTCTCGTTAAGATGAAAGACTACACAACATTGTCTCCCACTTCTTCCTTACACCAAATGTCCATTCCCTGCCTTTCATCTTTGGCCACAGTTTGTCCGACAAAGCCATTTCCATACTGAAATAAAGCCTAAAGCCAGTTTGAAATGAGCCAAGATAATTGATCTCCAAACAGCTGATTCCCCCATCCAAGCCCCCAAACATACACTGCTGCATCTGTGAAGAAGTACAGAACTACTTGTGATGGTACAGTCTGTGTTTCTTGGAGTTCTGAGAAATGCTTCCATTCTCAGTGACTGAGAGTTTCCAGTAGTTATAGGCTTGTTGGTTAAGATTCTCAAGGCCAGAACTTATGCCATGGTAATTAATGCAACTATGTTCAATTATATTAATCTTCATTCAGAATGGAATGGGCACACTCTTAATGATCCATTAATTAATTAAACCTGCAGAATATGAGAAAAGAGTGGCTACACAGGATGTGATCAGCTAGTTAAAGTCAGCTTTTTGTTTATCAGGGTCTGTTTGGCAAGGAAACCTATTACTGTGTCTACACATAGATCTCCCTTTTATTACTTTGTTACTGCATCCTATTATAAGCAAGATCCATACTTGGTATATTTTTATGTTTTATTTTTATCTGGTGCTTTTCTTCCAGAATGTCATGCTTCCCCCACACACACACACTATAACAAAACTGTCTCCTTTGGAGTTGGGTATGTGCTGGTTATCCAATGAAGCTACAATCTATATTTGGCACTGTTTGGCTCATTGTTGCTCTTGCCTGAAACTGAGGAGTGGTTGTTCCTTAGTCCCCTTTGACTCTCATGTCAATGTTCTGTAAAATCAGGAAGTTCTAACCCATATGTAATTGGAGGTGGTCCTTTCAGGATTGGTATTCTGCTGTGGAAACCATTTTGTGATAGCATGAAAACAGGCTCACTGGTGAAGCCCTGGCCAGAGTCTCTGAGTTTTCCCTTTCCCTCTTTTGTCTTTGACATCATATAGTACTGAATAAACATATTTGTTAGCCCCATTGCCCAATAAGCCACACAACCATAGTTCAACCAATTTGTATTGTGTCACAATTAGGGCATCTTGAGAAAAAAAGACACTGAATGGGGGTACAAATCTTAAATGGTGGAGCACTAAGTCCTCATTCTTGCATAATCATTTCTTCTTTTTCCTCTCTGTTGTCTTTCCTTGTATCACAGAGAGACCATAAGCATCTTGGGCATGAACCCACCTTTTTGCTCTTATGTTACTTTGCAAAGGCCATTGGTAACACTATGAAAACTGAAAACAGAAACCTAAACTTAATTTTTGAAATCTTTGTTTTACATAACTGAAAGAGATGTTGTTGTTGTTGTTGTTATGATTGTTGTTATTGTATCTGTTCATATTGGGATCAGAAAAGTGGAAAATGTAACCTTGAAAGCTTGCCTCCAAAAATATTTGTGTACATTTGGGTAATACAATGAGGTTTTGTGCATTCAGTAATTTTTTTAATTATTGTTATTATAAAGAAAAAGAAACAATATATAACAGAATAGAACAAAAACACCACATGAATAACGTAAAAGTGAAAAAGAGAAAAGTTACAACACAAATAGCTTACTTTACTATTTCTCTCCAGATCTTTTATCATCATATACTTATCCAACACATTATATATCATATTGATTATATATTTCTATTTCATGTATCTATATCTCATTCTCCTTGTACTCATTATTGCTATAGTAATTTCGTTCTTAAATCTATTCTTTTCAACTATATTTAACCTATTGCTAATACTACATATGATCCTTTCATTAACCATAAACCCTACGTGTAAATGTGAACCCATTCCCAGAGTCAATTATATTTCAGCTTACTCTACTTTCCAAAATTGTAATTCTCCTTGTGGAGGTGTGACTATTCAGTAAAATTTTGTTAATCTTATTTAATACAAACTTGTCTAATATAATTTGGTATCATTTTCATGGTTTTAACTATTTGCTGCATAAATATTGAAAAAAGCAAGTATTTTTGTCTCATTCTTTCCTCTTAAACATGTTCTGACATGGCTTGTGACATTAAAAGGGCACTGAGTGACATAAATGGATGCTAGAATTGTTAATGCAATCAGTAGGGACTTACATAGGATGAGATATGCAAATTCTGGAAGTCTTTCAACGGGCTTGCCTTTTAGGCATCTATTTTAAAGAAATGTAAGGAGGGTTGTGTGTGTGTGTGTGTGTGTGTGTTCTGCAAGCTCTCCAACTTGCAGTTTGTTTTCAATGCACAGTGGGGAAGAAGTTATATATTTGAGTTAGAAAATACATTTGACATAATTGCTGTTTTATATAACATGTGTGTTTGTGACATTTTGCTGACCCAGGGCACCAAAGAACCAAGTACCATTGGTAAATTAAAGTTGAGTTCCTCTGACAAATCTAGCTCATAGAGAAGATTGCTTCTGCCTCAAGGCTCTCTTGACTTCATCACATTGAATTATCCTATGGCCTGGAAGAAAATCTCTCTGATAATGTACCACACTAGTTTGGCTCTATTGCACTTTGCAAAAGAGTCTCAGAAGTCAAATCGCGAAAATGAGTCATCCTACAAAGGTAAATGCAAGACAGGACCTACAAATAGGACAAGAAATAATGACAAGAAAGTACCTTGTCTGCTATATACAGTCTATGTTGAAAAATCTGGATCAGCAGTGACTAACTTGTTTGTAGAGTCCCAGCGAAATTACTTGGCTGGGTTTTGTTTGCAGAGTCCCAGCGAAATTACTTGGCTTTTTCCATGCATATAACTTCATGGTAGGAATTGAAGAGGAATTCAGGCTTTGTGAGCTCCAATGTGAACAGGACTCCGAAACCATACTTTCCAGCTTTCTTCATGGATTGGAAATTCGTTTCCAACAGTGTCCACACTGCCAGGCTTCCTGACACAGTTGTCAGCTCTGTCATCTAACTCCTCAAAATTCATTTCAGAAAAATAGCTTGAAAGGAGAAGATACACTTTAAAATACATATTTTAACTGTTGATTTTGGTGCTTTTTTAAAAAAATAAAAATAAAAATCACAGTTAAGGTGGAAATGAGATAGAATAGATCTACAAAATTAAAACATGGGGAAACAAAGGAGACCAGAATAAATAACTTATCCATCCTTATTGGATCCACCAATTATACAGCAATCTTCCAATGAGATTAATCACATAATCAGACTTGGATAAATACAGTCCTCTGGCATCCCTTCAAATGGAGGAATGCTGACTATTGTCTAGTGTTATTTTTGCCATTAAGTGAACTTTGATATATGGTAAGACCACATATGAGCAACCTGCAAGAACAATGGTCATCAACTATCCTGCTCAGCTTCTGCAAACTCAAGATTGTGGTTTCCTTTATTGAGTCAATCCACCTATAATGTGTCTTATCCTTTATGCTTTTTTCCCTCCAGTGAGTCATGTTATCTCATGATATGTCCAAACTACAACAGCCTCAATTTTGTCATTTTGATTTCTGATAAAAGTAGGATTTACTCTCAGATTCACTCAACTTTTAGCAGTGAATGGTGTCCATAGAGCTCTCCTCTAGCACCACATTTCAAATGCATTGATTTTCTTCCTGTCAGCTGTCAGTAATGCCCACTTTTCACACCTATATATTTCTCTGGTGGGAACAACAATTTGGGTCCCTGTTCCTAAACAAAAAAAAGGTCATGTTTATTCTCTATTCTTCATAATATCTCAGATTGTCACCCATTTATTTTGTCCAATAGTGGTTAACGTAGATCAACCCTGCTCCTTCCAGCAAAACTACTCCAGCACAACTGTATTCTGGATTTCTATTCTTGATTACACTGTAAAATTATTCTCTGGTAGGAAGACCATAAGTGAATTTCATGAAGTAATATATATATGACAGATGGATCTTTTTTTGCCTATGCAAATATTGCCAAGAGCTCCCAGAGCCCTTTGTGCATGTGATTCATACAACTGAGTAAAGAAAAGACTATTTTGGTCTTTTATGTTATGTCAGATCTTGCTCTTTTTTTGCAAACAAATTGCTCTCATTGTCATTGCCACTCTCTTCAACACTGGGATAAATACTAGTCCTTTCCCCTTCATTGACTTCCTAAAGAAGCAGTAATGGTCCTAATAGTATAGGCATCATTTAGATAAATGCAGCAGCATAAAAAGGGATAGCAAGTTGCCTTCCTAAATCACTGTGTGTTTCTGGAGTATTTTCTTTGTAGCTATCCATGTTCTCTGACAAATCAATAGAGCCAAAACATTAAGTGTGATAATACCCTCACTCCACAAACTACTTCATAACTCTGTTTGAAAAATTCCTTCTGAAACATTGACGAGTCCAAATAATTTACTCCTACTAGTTGCTCTTAGATCTACATGAAATAGAAGTGTGTGGTAAATATTAAGGTACTTTTTGTTTGAAATCAAAAGGATAGTCTTTCAACCAAGGCTCTTGAACTTTGCTCACTAGTTAAAAACTGTTCTGTGACCAAATTCTGTGGTCAGCCCCCAGAGCAAGACATTCTTTAGTGTCATGTATACTCCTGTTGCTAAATGAAAATATGGAACATTTTCAGAATCTAACAAGCAACATCAGTGTAAAACAATGCACAATTACATATGGTGTCTAGTGTTATCTGGCTTTCACAATGATTTTCTACCACCAAGAGATGATCAGAAAGTCATTTCATGCCACTAATTAAAGGACATATGTTCTCATATGCTGATATATGGACAGTTGTTGTCCAAAATAAAGCTCACCTGCATAGAGCATACTAGGCTTTGAAGATCCTATTGAACATTCTTGATTGTGAACACAATTGAATTGTTACAGTTATCTGTAACTTACAGAGTTTACTCCTACTATAAAGTCCATAACACTTGTAATGGTAAGATCAGCTACCAAATAACTGTCATGTTCTCATTCAAAATGGAATAAGGTGATATGAGCTATCCATAAGACAAAGAAAGGAAAATGGCGCTATCCAGAGCATAAGGTAAAATATATGATACCGCTAAAGATAATCATGTTCTATCAAGTGTTCCCCACGCCCCCATTCTGATGGACTGCTGAATCAAAAAGCCAAACACATTTGAAATAATGCAGGCATTTTCCAAATAAAAATTCAGATGATTTAATATCTTCCAGACTGCTTTGACTGAAGATGGATTTCACATCTAAAATGGTGAAGTTTGAGTTGTTTCTTATGAAGATATCTACAGGATAAATAAGTTTTCTACAGAGAAATGCAAATATGGCTATACACTTTGAAATATTCTGGAGTATGTTTGCATGTGCATATACGTAGGCTTCCAAAGTGTGATTTAAACAAACAATCATTATTGTATTTTCTCAACATTCCATTCTTCCTAAGTGTAGATCACTGGAGGAGAGGGAAAGTCATACCTATCTCTATGGCTATTTCTGCACTAGACTGTTATAGTGCTATTATTCCGCTTTGGGGTTTGCAGTTTAGGGAGGGGCCTCAACCCCAGGATTCCATTGGATGTTGAAAGCGGAATAATAGCACTATAACAGTCTGGCAGAAATGGCCTATGTAATCCACAATCTCTGAATTGTAAGGCAACTGCTACATTAAATCCCTACAGATATTGACATAATTTTATCCAGAGGCCCTTTTGAGCCTTGAGGCAAAATGCAAAGTTTGATAGCTTAAAGCAAACTATGTCACATTTTGTCTCAGATTGTCTCTTTGAGGAATTATAGGACAGAATCTCACAAATGGTGGAACCAAATATAAATATATATGAAGGGAAAATACAAGGCTTTCTGTACTTTAAACCTAGCACAAGAATCCTCAAAATACTTCATCCTGCTCTCTAACTCATTTCCCCTGGTTCCATGTTGCCCTCTAGTCATTCTATGAGTCAGCTGTTCCTTTCTCATCCATTTGCCATACTCCATACATTTTGCAATCCCCGTATACTTCTTGTAACCTGTCTCATTCATCTGACCACTGATGACTAGCAGACATTTTATATATTATGGATGGATGTTTGTGAGAACTTTAAGTAGCTCCCACCTCCATCACATGTGACTTATATGAAAGGTGCTCAACATAGGAGTGACAAAGCTTCATCACTGATCCCTGCTTGGCACTGTGTATGCTGATCAGCCTTCTGCATCTTCATATTAAATGCCAAGGTCTGAAAGAGAGTAGGTCATAAATACAAGGATGTTTGCATTTTGGAATTGTGTTCTCCTGTGACTGACTCCATAGCCACTTCTCTGACTAACTCTTCCATTGCATACAACTGAGGAAAAATGAAAGCCTAGCCATGGAGTCTCTCACATAAGCAAATATATAAATAAGGAGCTAGAGTTGCAGAGTGTATAGGTGTCTTTGTGCATAGATATACATGGTTGTTTGAGAGTGGTCAGTACTACTTTGTCTTGACCTTCAGGCAAATTTCTCCCATAGATCTGTGAGAAGATGCCCATCCTCAACTGATGTTTTGATTAAATTAGGGACAAGGCCAACACAACTTTCAGAAAGCAGAACTCTTTCACATAATTTATGCAGGCTTCATATGAGCCTATTTAGAGACCCAAGGGAAGCACAGGGGAGCTCAAGAGAAATACTTCACTTTCAGCACCATCCCACTCCTCATATTCATGACTATTTATATACCTGATACATTGACAGATTGTACAGACCAGCAGGAGTGCTATTTTCTTGTCAGAGAACACCTTGATTAGGTTGCACATCTCTGTTTTAACATGTACGAGCATTTCCACACTACGCTGTTATAGTGCTATCATTCCACTTTCAACATCCTGTGGAATTCTGGGATTTGTAGTTTCTGTTGAGGAAATTCCAGCATTCTCTCTCCCCCATCTTGTTGTTAGAACAAGTGGGCAATAGCCAGATAGGGCTCCCTTTGTCTCCTGCATGCCAGATCTTCTCCATTTGCCTTTTTCTGTCTTTTTTTGCATGATCATAAATACCTTTGGTTCTCAGGTGATCAGATCATGTGACCCAGGACTGTGCTTGGGTCATCGGTCTTATAAAAGTTAAGACCCCTCCTTGTTCTCTCTCTCTGATCTCTCTTTGTTCTCATGGCTGCTCTCTCTGAACTCTTCGTATGCTTCGAGTCCCATCGAGAAGGATGGTGAGTTAAGACCGAAGTCTCCTATTCACTAGTTAGACAGGTAGCAGGCTCTCAATACAGATATAAATGAAGAAGCCATTAGTAAAGTCTTTTAAGTCTTTTATCCAAAGCTACCTGTGTTTGTGTTTATTACATCAGCCAGTCTGAAGCCACAAGTAATTAGACAAGCTTTTAAACGTTTCTCTGTGTAACTCTGCTAAATGAAGGCTGAATCCTAACAGTTTTAGTCTCATTTCCTACGTTTCCTGAGGCCAAAGAGCAATCTGGCTGAGAGCTCTCAATGCCCCTCCCTAAACTGCAAATCACAGGATTCCATAGGAGGTTGAAAGTGGAATAATAGCACTATAACAGTGTAGTGCAGAAAGGCCCTGTGTCTATGTACATAATACTTATGGACCTCATCATTCCAGTCCTTTGTGTATATTATGCTTGAAGTTTCTTTTTTTTCTTTTTTCTTTTTTTATTAAAACAAGATACAATATAGTCATTTCCTCATTTCGTCACTGTTTACATTTTTTATGTCATTAAAATCTAACATATACTTAAGAAAGTTATTTGTTCATTTCATTAACCCTTTCCCTTCCTACCTTCTTTAACTTGGTACTTAATTACCTCTTATCTCTTCTCCTCTACATTTATTTTTCACCGTTAACTATCCTTTATGTGCATTTATAGCTTTCTTATCTCTTCCAGCTTATACCATACTTTAGTCTGTTCCTTACCTATTACAGATCTTTTCCCAGTTCTCCTCTGTATATATCTTAATTTCCATCATTTCAGTCTTTTTATCTCCTCTTTTTTCTCCTTTCATGGCTCTCGATAAGCTATCTAATGTTGTGTATTCCTGCAATTTACTCAACCATTCTTCCAATTCCGGGGTTGTTTCTCTTTTCCAATATTTTGCGAATGTGACTCTAGCTGCTGTTATCATATAGAGTATACTATTCTTGTATTTCCTTTGTTCTTTTGTTAATTGATGTAACATATTCAATAGACATATTTCTGGTGTTAACGGAATTTCTATTTTCAATATTTCTTTAATTGCCTTGTGTATCTTTTCCCAAAAGCCCTTCGCTTCCTCACATTTCCACCACATATGATAAAAGGATCCGTTTTCTCCCCCACATTTCCAACACTTCTTCTCCCTCTGTTTATATATCTTACTTAATTTTTCTGGATCTAGGTACCATCTGTATAACATTTTCATATAGTTCTCCTTTAAATTTTGTGCCAAAGTAAATTTCTGTGTGTCTTCCCAGCTTTTCGTCCACTGTTCCAATTTAATTTCCTGACCGATATTACGTGCCCATAAAATCATTGAATCTTTTATAATTTCAGATTCCAATTCTCTTGTTAACATAAAGTTATAAATATGGGATGTTATATGTTCTTCCTTTTCAAATATTATCTTCTCGAATTCATTCATTAAAGTTGTTACCTCTATTCCTTCTAATTTTTGATCAATTTTATATCTTTCCTTAAGCTGAAAATAGAGGAACCACTGGCAATTCCAGCCTTCATCGTTTAATTCCTCTCTTGTCTTAATTCTCTGTGTTTCTTTTCCAACATCCATTATTATATCTCTATATGTAATCCACCTTTCCGAGGGACTTTTCCAATTACTGTATAGAGCTTCGTGGGGGGAGACCCATAGTGGTATTCGACAATATATTTTCTTTTTCCATGTTTTCCAGATTTCGAACAACGATCTTCTTATATAATGATTGGAGAAATCCTTGTCAATTCTTGCTTTGTTATACCAAATGTAAGTGTGCCATCCGAACCTAAGGTCTGGACCTTCAAGGTTCAGCATCCTGTCGTCCTTAAGTGTGATCCAGTCTTTCACCCATAACATTCCATTCGCCTGATAGTATAATTTCAGATCTGGAAGTCCACTTCCTCCTCTTTCTCTTCTATCTATTAATGTTTTCCATTTTACTCTTGGTTTTTTCTTATTCCAAATAAATTCTGTAATGTCCTTTTTCCATTCTTGAAAACATTTATTGTTAGTGATTGTTGGTAAATTTTGAAATAGATAATTCATTTTCGGCAGGATCATCATCTTAATAGCTGCCATACGTCCTAATAATGATAGATTCTGCCTCGACCAATTCCGTAAATCTCTCTTAATTTCTTTCCATTTAACTCCGTAATTATTTTCAAATAGTCCATTGTTTTGTTTTGTTAAATTTATTCCTAAATATTTAATTTTCTTCTCTTCTTTAAATCCTGTTTTTTGAACCACTTCTTCTATTTCTTCTTTGCGCATATTTTTGGTCAAAAACTTCGTCTTTTCCTTGTTTATTTTAAAGCCAGCTAAATCTCCATATTCTTTACATATTTCAATCACCTTCTCAATACTTGTTTTCGGTTCTTCTAAAAACAGCACCAGATCGTCAGCGTAGGCCTTCATCTTGTATTCTTGTCGCCTTATTTTAACCCCTCTTATGGCCTCTTCTACTCTTATCTTCCTCAGCAGTACTTCTATCATTATTATGAAGAGGAGAGGGGAAAGTGGACATCCTTGTCGCGTTCCTTTCTTAATCTCTATAGGTTTTGATTTTTCACTGTTCACAATTAAATTTGCTCTATTGTTCTTATATACCTCTCTAATCCATGATACAAATTTTTCTCCACACCTCATTTGGTCTAACAATTTAAACATAAATTCATGATTTATATTGTTGAACGCTTTTTTATTATGCTTGAAGTTTTATGTGAATTGATAACTGTGTGATTGCCTGAAGAGACATAGAAAAACTATTTTTCACATTTATTTTTTTTTAAAAAAAAAAAACAGTAAATAGGATCCAAGACACTTGCATATTTGCAAAAGCAAATGCTTTCCATCTGCAATCTCCATCTTCAAGCTATGTTCACAAAATCTGAAAATCCATGTTACTTTCATATATATCTTTTGCTTGTCTTCTACTTAAGCTGTATGGAAGTTTACACTTAATCCTATAGTAGGTTTCCTGCATGGTTTTCAAATGTCTTTTTCTTTTTTCTTTTTTTTTTTTTTTTTTTTTGCCTTATGGTCATCTGGTTTTTGACTACTTCTTATCAGGTAGTCAGTATTATGTTCTCTCTAACAGAGTTGTGTAAGGCAATGGAAAGTATATGACAACAGAGAGTAGGTGGAGTCTGAGGAGGAGATAATTTGGATAAGAAATAATAAGGTAAGCATTGTGCAATATATAAGTGTCTTCTATGAAGGACATGTTGCTGGGATCAAAAAAAAAAGAAAAAAAGAATTAGAAGTCCTGGGATGTATACAGAAATAAGGGAGTTTCGTGCAGAAGTTTCAGTCTCATTCTTCCAGCAGCTGTTGTAGAAGTGCAATGAGTAATGAGCAGGTGCTTGGTTTTCAGCAATTCTAGGCAGAGCTTATGAAACCTGGGGAAAATGCGAACTGACTTGATTTGTTTGCTGATTTCAGATGAAGCCCTAGCAAACTCCCAATGTGGTTACCTGTTATGTTGGGCTACACTGGATTGCTGGAGGATTAGGACAGATAAAAGGTAGTACTTCAGCACATATTCTGCACAGGGCACTTAATTAAACTATGGAATTCACAAGAAAATGTAATGATGGGCACCAATTTGCTCAGTTTTAAGAGAAGATTAAACTAATTCATGGAGGATAAAGCTATCAGCTCTGATTGTATTACTTCCAATATTTGAACATGCCTCTGAATCCCAGGCCTTTTTTGCATGGCATTTGCCATGCGAAAGGGCCCCTGGAGTGTCGCACAACTGCAAGAAGTGGTCCACACGATGCACTTGCAATCCCACAACGCTCCAGGGCCTGGCAGGTACCGATCACACACTATTTCATTTTCGGTTTTGAGCTGAAAATGGTGCATGATTGTGCATTGCTCTGAGGTCCCGCATGCACTTGCTGTGTGTGCAGAGCTCCAGAGCCGTGGTGCTTGCACTTTCTGTCCCAGCGCAGCCTGGGAAAATCCCAGGCTGCACTGTGGAAGGAAGAGAAGGGGCTCTCGCATTACTTGCTTGTGAGCAGGCAGTGGCTGTGGAGCTGAAGGAACGGGGACATGAGAGCCTCCCTCAAGAGGCTGCTTGTGCGATCCCCACACCCCAGCTCCTCAAAAAAGTGAGTTACAGAAAGGCCCCCAGTTGCTGAAGAATGAGCATGTGCTTAAGGTGTGTGTACAAGCTATTATGATGATGTCCTGCATGTGGACTTCCCATTAGTTTCTAGCAGGACACTGTAGGACAAAATTTTATTTATTATTTATTTAAGCATTTATCTTGTTATGTTCTGTCACTCTGGCTTCAATTTGTGAGGACCTCCAAGAGACCTACTCAGCACTGCTAAGGTTTTGAAAACTCAGGGTAATGGCTTCCTTGATTGAACGAATCCATCTGCAGTGCAGTCTTCCTTTTTTCGTACTGCCTTTAATTTCATTGATCTTTTTGGGGGTTTTTTTTCAGTGAGTTCTGTCATAACATTTATTTTCCTTTCAACATTTATATTCCCTTTTTCTATCTGATGATCATGGAGTGGCATATAAGACAACCAATTTAACAGCATAAAAAAAATTAAAACAGTAAGAATACTTTAAGTGCTAATGGCATATTGAACAATCTGACAAGTTAAAACAATGTAATGTTGGCAATGTAAAACCAAGCACATGCACAACTTTGAGTTAAATTATCTGGCCCCAAAGGCTCTAGCAAAAAGCTGTGTTTTTACTTGGTGCTGAAAAAACACCAACATTGGTGCCAATGAGTCCTTTAAGGGGAAATTATTCCAAGAGTAAGGAACACCCTCTCCCATATTATCCCACAATGTACTGCCCCACTTCAACAAACCTCAGTTCTGAGACAGGCTGATTAAGAGAGAGGTGCTCCTTCAAGAAATGAGGGCACAAACTGTTTAGAAGTTTAAATGCTATGACGAGAACTTTTAATTTGGAATGAGTGTACTTCCCCTATCCCCCAGACTGGAAGCATATTAATTTAAATAGGCCTTTTGTCTTTTCTTATGGTCTTAGGTTTACCACACTCTGCCTTAACCATCAAATCGGTCATTCCAGTAGTTTTTTTTTCTATTCTCTCAGTTAGTGATTGAATTAGATAGACCTCAATTCTTTCTATGATTTTATGATTCTGTGTACTTTGAAATAGAATGTATACCACTGTGTTCATCTCTGTTTTCTTTTTATTCACTTTTATCCACTTATTCGAATCTGACTTAACAGCCAGTATCTCCAGAAACAAATCAAACTAAATGACAAGAAAAACATGTTGTGGGGGATTTTAGTGAAATATGTTATTCTTCTTTTTTAAAAAATAACTATTGTGTCTTCATATTTCATCACAGTGACTAGGGAAAGGAACTCTGAGAATGACAAGTCTAGATTTTCTGAAATGTTATCTAATTGAAAAAAAGTATGATGGGGGTATAAGTCTGACAGGAGCAGTCTGAGGCAACAAATAAATAAATAAACAAGAACCCAGCACTTTTATAAATATCACATTCTTAACTTGATGTGTGTTCAAAGGGTATCCTCAGTAATAAGCAGCTGCTCAACTGGGGATAAATTGAGAATGTCAGCACACATGATAAAGGCTGTGGTATTGGTATAATTCTGAATGACAGCTACTGAAGCCTATAAAAATATGGAGAAAATTATTCACATTTAAAATGAAATGGTAGACAATATTCAAATTTGTCATCTAGAGAAATGAGTGAAAATACAGGTTGCAGTCATTGCATAAATGTAATTTTTTTTTGTTATTGGTTCAGAAAAAAAATACAAGAGCTGGTTCTTGGGTGGTGTTCAAGAATCTATTTGAAATATTGTTTTTCAAGTATTATAGCAGGGCTAAATCCAATTGCTGAAGGCAATGAAAGATAGTTACTCTCCACTGAAGAATGTTCAACTAAAATCATTGGCATCCTGTTGGCTAGTTCTAACTGGAGTAGTCCTATTGGCTCAGTTGTTGAATACTGAGTGAACATGGAGGTAAATACAATTAATTCAATAATTCTAGCCTTGTTAGGACTAACTGATTGTTAGCCACTAAATATATTGATTTCACCTACTCTTTGACTCAACACTCAATAATTGTTTCAATGAGACTATTCTAACTGGATTTAACCAGCTAGGATTTAGGCCCATATGAAATAATTACACTTGTGGAACTCCTTTCATACGATCATGAATTGGATGTGTCTGCTGCCCGAGTGCTAAAAAAAGGACAATCACATGTGTAAGTTTTGGGTTACCTATGGAATTGCCTTCTTCTATATAATTCACTCCATGTACTTATTACCTCTTCAGTCAGGACTAAGGGCTTTTCCACACTACACTGTTATACTGGTATTATTCGACTTTCAACATCCTGTGGAATCCTGCAGTTTGCAGTTCAGGGAGCAGCCTTTAGAATTCTCAGCCAGAGAGCTCTTGGACCTCAATAAACTACAAACCCCAGAATTCCACAGGGTGTTCAAAGTAGAATAATAGCACTATAACAGTGTAGGATGGAAAGGCCCTAAGCTGACAATTGTTACCTAGAAGACACTTTCTTCAGCTATCCCCAAATTGTGGAATGATTTGCCAGAAGATATTCAACAGTTGCATATGCTGTCTGAGTTTAAACAGCATTAAAGACCAATCTCTTTTGACAGGCCTACTCAGATTATTTTTAAATTACAGGTTTTTAATTTATGAATTGATTGTTTCTGTTATGCATGCTCCTTTAACTGATGCTATGTTATTTGAATTGATTATGTATTTTTAATTGGTGCTACATGTTTTTAACTAATGTTATGTGTCCATATGTTGTATTTTAATCTGTTGTTCTGCACCTCAGTTCATAGGAAGAGAGATGGATAAGAAATAGCAACAAACAACTGCCATGATACTTGCAGATATGCATGTCACTAACAGTATTCTAGTCATAGACATTTTATGATTGCATGTCAATCAATATATTAAAGATGGGCAGATCAGTTGATTTCTGTTTTCCATCAGTTTCACATGTCCATTACTGGCTGCTTCCTCTTTTATGGCTTTTTCCACATGGGGTTTTTGAAACGGTACAGTCCGTCCTCCAAGGAGGAGGTCTGCACCTCAGATTGGACTGGGTCGGACCTATTTAAGGTAGATCCATACCTCAGTCCAGTCCGGAACGACCCCAAGTGGTCATCCAACATGCTTTTGAAAGACCTGGTTTTTCCAGTTTTTCAAAAGCATGCAGCATACCACTGCAAGCCTGCTCCCTTATGCAGATTCTCAGGCTCACACCAAGGCTGGCAAGCTTCAGAGGTTGGTCGAGACCCTCAACCAACCGGAAGCTGCCATTTGGGACACCAGAGCAGTGCATATTGATGAGCATGCATTGCTCCGGAGCGCTGTGGACCGGACCGGGGAGCCGAAAGGTCCGGTGAGTAGCAGCACGGGGCGATTCCCTCACCCAGTGTGGAAAAGGCCTATATCTTCATTAATCTATGGCCATTTCCACACAGGGGTAAAACCCCGCGGTGCAACGACCGGACACGGAGGTCGTCCTCACCACGGGGGTGCACTAGCGCGGTTGGAAAAGGTGAGGCTCTACACCTCAAAACTCCGTAGCGCAGCTGCAGGGGTGGCGCTGCGAGTTTTATAAAAACCACCTTCCCAAGTGGTTTTTATGAAACTCACCCGCGCTGCTCCGTGGCAGCTCCAGGTGAAGAACTGCAGAGACGTGGTAGCGCATCTCTGCAGATCTGCCCAGGGGTGGGCTTCCGGCTGGCGTGCTACCCTGATTGGCGGAGTGCTGCCGGAAGCCACCGGCTGCCATTTCGGGCACCGCCGAACACCACTGAAATTCGGCGGCGTGTAGAGTGGCGAAACTGCGCTCCCCACAGGGACAGAGCAGGGACGGAGCAACACGTTACCAGGTAATCTCCGCCTCTGCGTGTGCTGCCCTGTTTTGCCCCCCATGACGAAAGGGCCTACAATTTTTTTAAAAATATGCTAAACATTTCTATCTAAATATTTTAAACTTATTTTCTCATAAAGGGCACATTTCTAAGTGTATTTTCACTTGGATTTTCTATTTCTAAGCATATTTTATCCTAAAGTATCAGGACTGCACAACTTTCCAATCTGAATAGAGCCTTCAACTGTACCTGAACTCTGTTTTTCCTGTTCCTTTAAGACTGCAAAAGCAGTGTGCTGTCATTCACCTGGCAGAGTAAAGCAAAGCACTGCTTTCAGTCTAGCTGTTTGTCAGGAGTGATGGATCATAAATTGTAGGGGCCTGTAGTGCCAGCAAGATGATTTTCTCTTTTCACCTATGTCACAACATTAGCAGCTATATCACAGATTTCTGTGGCATTTTTCATAGGACATAAAAGGAAGGAACACTTTAGGTTGGAGATGGGCTGCAGGTGGTTATTAAAAATAAATCCCTCCAAGGTATTATGAGCAAATTGCAAGCTCTGTAACATTAGCCCCTCACATCCCAGATTAACCTGCCTGATCCAGACAACATCATGTCCCAAGCACAAAGCGTACAGAGCAAACATTTTCAAACCATTGAGATCAGCCGAGTCTGTCACTCTGTGAAGTATGACATGCAAAGTCTGATTTGTAACGTCTTCACAAACTGGGTCAATAGTTAGGTTTTAAAATAATCTGAGAAATCAGTGGAAATGCTGGTTCAACTTCAAATGTCTATAATATGCAATCTCGAATCCATTTGGGGATATGTTTGAGGAAATAAAAAAAAATCAGTACTAGTAATGTACACAATCAAGGTAAGATCTACATACTGATCAAAGCCTAATTATTCTACCACAATTAGAATATGAATCAACAATGCCAATGACTCAGAGGTCTCATATTATTTCATTTACAGAAAATGCAAAATAAGAAAGAGTTTGTGTTAATATGGAACTTTTGGATCATTGTGTATTTTACTGTATCACACATTTCAAAGAAATAATAAAGCCTGTCATATAGCAAGGAGCAATGGACATTATTCCTGCTTTCACTTTCACTTTATCCCACCCATATATTTTTCAGAAGCAGATTGACAGGTGAGTGCAATAACTTTTATTATGCATAATCATTCCACTGTAATAAAATGGGGGAAACACTTGATTATTTTTCAAGAAGGGAAATATCTTTCCAGATAATTGTTCTCTCAGATGTATGGCTTTACAGAAGCACTAGAAAAATAAATAAATACAGTTAGCTTGCCATATCCATGGGTTCTGTACCCACAGATTTAATCAACCACAGGTCAAAAATATTTTTAAAAAAGGCAAACCTTGATTTTGCCATGTGCCAAGCACTATGCTGATGAGTAGGCATATCCTGCTCTAGTTTCCCACCATTTCACAGATCCTCAGGCTCTCTTTGTCACCTGTTTGAGTTTTTCACCATTTTATATAAGGGACATCACTGTATATAATGGGACTTGAGCATTCACAGATTTTGGCATCCATGGGGACTCCTGGAACCAAACTCCAGACAATACTAAGGGCCTACTATAGTAGGCCTAGATGTTCATGAGGTCTCCACAATATATTTTATGAGCCTTAGCCAACCTCCTTCAGCTTCCCTTAAAACTCCTCAGCTGTTTTCTCTAGCAGAACTTTCAAATTCCTTTCACATCAAGTGAAATCTGGTGATGGCTGCAAGAGCTTTAAAGCCTACTTGAGAACTACTGCAAGTCTTGTAAAATCACATTATGCTCCCCTTGAAATTCCATAAGTTTTTTTCCCATTCAGCAGGAGCCCCCAAATTAACTTTGAAGTTCACCATACATTACAGTTTGATAGGAATTCACAACTGTGAGACTTCTTGGAGTAAAAATGGCATCTGTAGCATCAGCCTTGTTAGTCCCAACTTATGCCATGTTGTAATCAGGTCCCAAAAGACATTGTTGAAGCACAGAAGGACTTAGGCCATTTCTGCACTACATTGTCACTGTGCTATTATTCCACTTTCAACATCCTATGGAATCCTGGGGTTTGCAGTTTACTGAGGCCAAAGATGCCCCTCCCTAAACTGCAAACCCCAGGATTCCATAGGATGTTGAAAGTGGAATAATAGCACTGTAACAGTGTAGTGTGGAAATGGCCTTAGTTATTACAATGAGATGCCACCATTCCTCCATGGAGATCTAGAAGGTTCAGATAGTGCTCCTTCAAATAATCCTCACAGTAAACATGTGAAGTAGTTTAGGCTGAGAAATAGTAAGGCAGGCTATGTGACTGTCATTTGTGAGGGAAAAAAAGGTTAGGTAAAAAACCTTCAAGAAAGAACAAGCCAGACAATATAAACAAAATGGGGTTAGACCATGTCTACATGACATCATGTAGACATCTTTCAACCAAGATGTTACCTTTGAAATGAATGGGATCAGTTCAAGATTTCCCTTGTGCATGTCTTCTATATTTCAGTGATACTTGGGCAACAAACTTTCTGAAGGGATTGTGTCACTATCAGGAGCGACACATTTTTTCCTCTATCATAAGATGGGAACACAGTGCTATTCATATATTTTGAATGATAGCTCCATCATTCCTGACCATTGCCTGGGTTGGCTATAGCTGCTGGGAACTTTACTTCCAAACATCTGGAGGTTGCCAACTTCTGCTCTATATGGTCTCAAATAAGATGTGACATCTGCCTATAACATTCATGAAAACATTTTCTTTAAAGTAAGCACTGCAGGAATGAGTGTGCTCATTCACGTGCTTATTCCCTCAATCAACTTGATTGTGTCCTAGATACTTGGAAAATTCAGTAACCTTACAAAAAAATCATTCCCTCAATAGAAGATATGTGTACCATTCATAAAGAATTGAAACCAAATGCATATTGATTGTGTAAAAACCTAGAGTGTACAGAAAAGTCTCTGAATGACAACTTCGGCTATTGGGCAACTGATCTTTCATGCAATTATCACTTTAATATCAACAGTTTCCTTAAAATTGTACTTCTTAAAGGTGGTTCGATAAGAAATAGAAAGGCTTAAACTAAGAATTGCAAAGAAGAACCCTACTGTATTGATTTTTTCTGCTGTAATTTAAAACTAAGTTGGAGGGGCTCTTAGAGGCTCAGAGACCACAAATGTCACCACCAATGCAATTAGAGATGAAACATTGTACTAGATGACATTTACGATGCCCTTAGGGACTTTGGGAATTGTCTGAAGCACACCTGGTTTGCACAAAGGATTACTGGTTAACCACACATACCTAAGAATTGCCCTTGCCGATAACCAAACAGGAACTCTACTTATTCCACTTCATCACTTAGCCAACAAAACATCAGTTTCTTTTACCCTTGGCTTTCCCTATTGTCCATGAATTATTTATGGGAAGCAGGAGGATCTTTGTTCTACCATTATTGATTGTGGACTGGCTAAATAAAAAGAATAAGATTCCTTGAATGGTTCATCTATGGAAAATAAGGCTGGAAAAAACCAATGAGTTATAGGAGAGTTGGTATCATGAAAGAACCCTGGTGTACGCATGAATTATTTTTGGACTTTTTATTTGTAATATACAATAATGGAACAATTAGTATTCACTATTTTCATGTAGCATGTGGGGTTATATTAGCCATTTTAAAAGCAATCCTTGAACCCAGGTCAGGTGCAGTGTGATCCTATCACAAGTTTAGCTATGCTTTTAAGAGGTTGAATATAGTGTAATAGCCAGGGATTTGTAGTTTTTAAGGTACTTAGAATTTTCTGTAGGTAGTCAGTATAGCTGTGCAATGGAGAAGACTAAGTAACTCAACAAACTACAGATCCCAGGATTTGGTAGGATGGAGTTATGACAAGCAAAGTGGGACCGAATTGCTACACTTGTGCAGTGTACAAACACTATTCAGATTGGAAGAACTTATGTGAAACCCTACATATCCTACCCGAAACATTGTCAATCCATAGAGACAATTTTGATTGAGCTAGACAAACCCCTGTGCAGACATCATTTAAGACAAATCCCTATATTCACCTGGTAGGTGGTATTTTTCAATCAGAGAGGTAGTGAATCCACTCTGGGATTTAATCAGAAATTTGAAGGAGCTATCAAAAGTGCTGAATCCTGGTATAAAAATAGATTCAGCATCTTGACTAGCTCCTTTGCAAATTAAGAATAAGACTCTGAGCCAATTCACCACCTCACTGACATGGAAGCCAGCAGCCCTACTAGCATGGTCCTATGAGCGTTGATACAATGAAAGGAGCACAATTTTTCAAGGGGAATTTGTACTGCCCTAAAAAGGTAATTTTAAACATTGTTATTAAGCAATCATCTCAAAAGAAATAGAGGGGCAAAAACCCTAGTCGTCGTCGTCGTCGTCATCATCAGTAGTTTATTGCAATCCACAGATCTGACAAAAAAACCCTAGTTGCATATTAAACTATAAAGTGAGAAAACAGTTTCTAGACCAGCAGCCAAAGAATTATTTAGTGATTAAAGTTGCAAATAATTTAGTTTTTTTTACAGACACTGCACAAACAGAAAGAGAAATTCAATTTGTTGAATAAATGATTTTGGTGAATTATTCACTTGGCTGTAATCACAAGCAATAATATTAAGCTAGCCAAAAATGGAAGTGGAGAGAGGAGGAAGAATCTACACAACACAACTTGCAGAAATTTCATTAAGCATATTATAAGGCAATTGAAAGAACAACAAGACTTTGCTGAGGAACTCACTCGTGAAGAGCTGAGTTGGCAAACAGATTATTAAGGGATCATTACAAATAGGCTGAATCAATGACACTGATACTAGTTTGTGGGCCATGTTAATAAAACATTTCTGGTGTCACAACTTTGTCACGAGGGCAACTGAATAACTATTTCCTTCCCATTCTTTTATAATGCCTCTGTTTTATTCCTGAGAATTAACTATCCAATGCACAGATCTAGATTAATCATGATCTTAAATTAAATTAAAATCAACAACTAGCTCTTTCCACTTCATGAGTGGTGAAAGTTTTAATATTCACTGTAGCTCTAAAATGCTAGGAATTGGCAGCTGTTAAAAGCAGGTTACTTAGGCAGTAAGTAACCTGCAGTGGATATGGCATAATAGCATATACTGGGATTACTTCCAGGCTCACACAAAGTTGGAGCTGAATGGCAGTCATTGACAGAGTGGTGGATTTATGAAAGCGAACTTGGCCCTTTCCACACAAGGCTGATACAATGCAGTAGCATCATATTGTTGCTTTTACATCTGCACGTTAAACTGGTTTGACATCATTCTGTCCTCTGTGATTCCACACACATTGAGGTCTTAGCGCGGTTAACATCGACATTAAACCGATGTATTGTAAAAACAGACAAACTCCTATGTAAACAACCCAAACCGTTTCTGCTGCATTTTTTCCTACATGCAGAAACGTTGCATCAATTCAAACACTTGTACTACAACGCAGCAACGGTTTCTACAACATTTTTTTTTTAAATTGACCAATCAGCAGCGGCAGGGTGGAGCGAGGGAGGGGAATAGGAGTTCCACAAGAATTGATGATGCAGAGGCTACAAATAGTGTTCTCTGCTTTACTTCAATAGAAACCAGAGGGCATGCAGATAGGAATCAGGGTAAGTCAGAGTAAAAAACACTGCTCATGACATTCCACACTCTAGTGTGGAAATGGCCTATGGAAAAAAATACCTTTTGAACATGTACAGAGTACCGTTTCTTCATAAAGGAATAATCAGAACACTTTGTTTTCAGATCAGAGGTTGTACCTTCTTTGCAAGATTTGGTTCACTAGACAGGTTTTTTTCTTTCTTTTGTAAGACAAGCATGCCTCTTAAGAGTAGAAAAATAATTCTAGTGTACTGTTGTTTCATTTCTCATACCTTGTCATCCTTCCCCAAATACTATAGCCATGTCTTCAAGGTTTTTTTCCCCATTTCTCCACTCAGGGAGACCTTTATGATGAGACCTTTATGATGGAGCTTATGGTTATAGTAACAGTTTATATGAGAGCCAGTGTGATGTAGTGCTCTGAGTGTTACACTACAACCTTTGAGACCATGGTCTGATTTCCTGCTCAGCCATAGAAACCCACTGGGTGACCTTAAGTGTCTCATATGCCTTCAGCCTCAGGAAACCCCATTATGGCCTTAGGGTTGCCATAATTCAGAAATGACATGAAGGCATCCAATACCAACAAGAATTTATATATGCAGTTGTTCTGAGTCCTTTACATGCAAGACCTTACCTCATTTCTTCAAATATACTACTTTACACTACTTAGCAAATTACATTAACACTGTAGTTCTAGAAACAGATATTCTGTCCTAACTAGATTATACTTGCATATTTGCCCAGCAACCTATAGAATCCAAAACTTGAAAAATATTTACAATTATTTCCCTTTTTCATTCTCCTTCTTCCTTCTCATCCTCTTCTCCTTCTCCTTCCTTTTTCAGTCTGCACTATGCAGAGATATTAATGTCCTGTATTGGGTTGCTGTTTCAGGATTGCAGAAATCAAAGGGAGAAACAGAAGAAGGAACCAAAACTCTTTAAGATGATATGCAAGAAGATTAAAGAGGAATGCCTTGTCTGTGGCTGTCCAGCACTGAATAGGAGATTGACATGAACAATGTTCTCAGTCCCTTCCAACTCTGCCATTCTAAGTGGATAGTGTTGGTTTCAAGTGAAGTACTTCTAACACTGAATGCTAGTTGCACAGATCCTATTTCATTTCCAGTCGACGGAGATATCTGGGATTTCTCACCTGCACTTTTAAACTTTTTTTCATGAACAGGAATAGAGTCTATTTTACTAATAATAGGATCAAAATATTTACAATGAATAAGAAATATGTAGACATCCCAGGGTAAGAACAGCCTAAATAACTTATACGTTTAAAGGAGAATTAATGCTTCATCACTTACCCTTTTTCCTCACCAAAAAAGAAATCTAATCACATCCCTTCATTCTCTTACAACATTTTACCCTCAACTGGCATAATAAGTCTCTCCATTCCAGTTTTCTCAACCACCTCCTTACTGACCATTCAAAGTAACTCCCATTCTACTCCTCCATTTTTGACTCAGACACATGAGGGTCTTTAAATAGATAAGAGGCATGCCCACTGCGCATGCTCAGAGGTTTCTGAGATCCTGTGGGATAAAATGGGTCAGAAACACATTCTAAACAGAAATGACAAGGAAAGTATTATTTTCAAAACCGCAACATATATTACAGCATTTCTCTGACCTAACACAATTTTTTCCCCTGAAATGATGCCATAAAAATGAAGAAATTGTCTAACAAATCTGAACTCAGCAAAGTCTTAGGTTAAGAAACAACAACTAGCACTACCTGTCAAAATGCCAGTGATTAACCTTAAAAATCTTATTTTCATTGTCTGCCTTTTGAAACTGGAACAGTCCATCTTCATATTGACCTCTCTTACAAGCCTTGTTTCAAATATATCTGTTAAACCATACTCAAAATAGAAACAGTAGAAGCTACCACCCTTGATTCTATATCCAGGTAAGTATTCATTCGCTGTTGCTTACAATAAGTAACTCAGTTCTCAAACTTACAAATGATTTTTAAATCATCTATTGCAAATAAGCAAAAGTAAAAAAAAGACTAAAATAATTACTCATAATTTTAAAGATCATAAGAAAAATCTATACTATTAAAATAAGATTTAAAATTTGCTGAGGAAGAACAACTAGATAGTTGGAGTCAAGTGAGCATAGCAATTACCTGAGTTAATATATGCTAACAATATTCAAGTTTAGTTTAAAAATTAGATTTAAATGAGCTGCTTTTCAGTTTCAGGCAAATTTTTTTTTCACTTTTTAGCAAAGGGTATGACCAAGCTGCAACAGGCTGTTAACATCATGAGGCCAAATGAACTCAGTGAGGTCTGGGGAGTAAATTATTGCAAGCCATCATGCATTCTATTCTTGAGGTAGAGTCATTTTAATTTTATGGCTTCAGCTAATGCTTACATCATTGCATTTCATTTTGCTTAATGTGAAAAAAAGCTTACTGGACCTGAAATCATTTCAGGCTCTAATTTTATGTACTCAGAATCACAACAGAGATTTTGCAAAAGGCAGTCTCTTTGAATTTGATTGGTCTCATATCATGAGGCCAGACTGAAGAGTGGTTTTAGAGCATGTATACATAATGAGAAATGTCAGACTTCTTTAAGGCCTTCCTCCAGAAGCCCCACCCTTCCTGAAAGCACCACCTGTTAGACTTCTTTTCCCCATTCATCACCTCTTTCTAAAGAGGGAATTAGACTTTACATTTATCTTTAGTGCAAACATTGGGAAGGGTCTTTGAGAAGAGGTAAAGTTAGCAGGCTTCTGTGGAACTCCATCTCTGGTATACATGATTCATAATATCCTTCTTTAGAGAATGTGCCTAAGTCAAACTTGCATACTGTGCCTTCAGATTTTATCCAGCTGTATGCATGTGGCGGGGGAGTAAAAGCTATTTTGGTTTCTTGATGTAAATCAGTGGAGGAGGATTGCCAATCCACTTTTAAATCTGTTTGGATACTAAGTTTGGCTTGGATCTGATTGGGTCTAGAACAACTCAGGATGAATGAGAAATCAGAATCAGTGCATTACACTCTGAACTAAACTGGAGCCATTGTCCCCAGCCCTATATCATTGGGAAAACAATTGAATCTTAGTGCTAAAATGTGTGGCTACATCAACAAGATTTGAAATTCAGTCACTGATTTCTGCAAAATCAATGACTTCCTGATTTCTTGTATAAAAATTCTGGGACAAAACATGATCAGACCTGCAGGAAACCTTAGAGTTCTCTATATAGGGAGAGGAAGATAGGTCATGGTTCCATCTGGTGGAAGTTTATATTCTTCCAGATTATTCAAAATCTCAGCCTGGAGAGAACTGGTGAGAGTCTTGTCCCCCATTGCACCACAGATCTATCACTGATCAACACTTGGTCCCTTCCTCCCATCCTCCATCACACAACCTTTATGATCACATCAGTGGCACATTGGTCTTTTTCCCATACACTTTTAATGTCTGGATCTGTCTATTAGACTGAATCACTTCAGATTGTACTATTCCACTCTGGACCTAATTGGGTCAAACTGTTCAAAGGTTGAATTCATAGAAATCAGTCTGATTCAGCCTAAATTTTCATTCCTCAGGATTCAGCTGAATGACTTGTACATCCCTTTAAAAAACCCTTAAGAAACAAACCTGAAAAGACAGCAAGGTCCACCTTGAGTCTGTAACTTTTAAAAAAGGCTAAAAATGATTGTGTGGGGCTAGAATATGTTTTAAAGGATATTTGTCATACCTGGAAGCTTCTAGAAGACATAACTGATCTCCTCCCATTTGATTCAGTTAGGGTCTCACAAGCAGACATATTTTTCCCACTCTTGTCCTAGATATACTAGTTCTGTGATGTGGAATAAGGCAGTTTATTATGCCCTCATTTGAGAAAAGTGGGAAAATAAATAATGTCTGGTAATTGTAAAAGCAATTCTAATTTTTCCCCAAAAACTGTGCTAGAAGTGATTTACTGGTATCCACCAGCTGCTGCTAGCCAATAAACACCCTCTGCCTTTATTTTCTTCCTTACTGATCCGAGAATTAAAATTGCTACATGCTCAAGTGTGTGGCTGCAAGCTTTGTCTCCTATTTTCATCATCTTCTTTATAAAGACATCATTTTTGAAGAGGATTTCTGGGCCTAATTTGAAACATGGACATTATATCTATCAGCTAAACTTGCCTGCTGAATCATCTGCCCTTGCCTAGCTGGTAATAAACCTGCCAGTGCACACAACACTAAGCAGATTTAGGACCAGGGAAATGACCTTTATTTTGCCAACATTGACAGAAGCTCTGGACTCTCCCCTCCACATTGTTATTAATTAGCTATTGATTTATTGCTGGCCAGACTACATTGTTCCCTGCTTCTGTTCCCTTTTTAAAAACATGAGGACTGCTACTATCTTTACTACTACTGCTACTGGGACTACTAGTAACAACAACAACAAAAATTAGGACTCGATGAATCCTTCCTATCTCTTCTTCCCCTTCTCCTATTACCTCTTCTGTATTTGCAAAATTCTAACCTGTTTTTAACGCTTTAGAAAATCAAGGTCTTTTTATGTCAGGGAGAGGCAGGAATCAGCAATTATTAGGGATAGTTCTCTCCCTTGTTAGGTATGATTAAATGAATTCTGATTAAAGTTCAGGTACTACTTCAGGGACTACTACCACAATTCATTACAGATTTACCTGGTTCTACTTTTCCAGGACTGAACATGGAATTGGATACAAACTGTGTTTTGACACCTCTCTTTGAAAGACTGGAAGGTGAGGTGGGAGGAGAAAGAAGTCTAAGGAAACAAACAGAGCTGCTTTTTCCTACTCATCATGTCATCCACATTCGTCTGGTAAGTAGTCTGAAATGAATGATATTAAGAATTGCCTCATTCTTCCACTGAAAGATGCAGTGACATTCACATCTGCAAATGCTGTTGCAAATGATCATTTTCTATTATAGGGGAGTGGCCTTAGCCTGCATTGAAATCTCAATACCATCTTATCTGACAACATATCAGACAGAAGGGAGGCCAGTGACTCTAATATCATCACCATTTTTTCTCCTGTATGATCTTTAACATCTTTTCCTGATGAAAAAGCCAGTGAAGCTTCAACAGCTTGAATAATGTATTATATGATTTCAAGTTGGCCCAAAAACAGTATTGCTGCTTGTGGATTTTGTTGTATTTTGGGCTTTGATGGTGCAGCATACAGACATAACTGCTTGGCTCCAAAACCACTTGGAGCTATCCAAGGTGCTGACCATTCTGTTTTGTTTCCCTGTGAATCCTGAGCTGATCTTGTCCTGACCTGAACTTGTAGCAGGCTTCGATAACTAGCCCAGTGCAAACAGTTTAATACTAGTGTGCTACTGTACCTCCCTGTGAGAGACAGAGAGAGATTTTCAGACTTAAGGCGTGCTTTGTGATTGTAAAACTACAAATTGGCATGAGACACTATAACTCAGATAGTACAATGTGCTAGTGCAGTTTGTGACTTCCGTTTGCATTTTAGTGACAGTCCAGTGACATTACGGGGAAAAAGTCAATATTTAATGCAGACGTATGATTTTGAGATAAAAAATAAAGTAATGATAATAATAATGAATGCTGTGAGATGCTTCTGGTGGGACTATGCAAGAAGAATTATATTGTGCCTATATTTATATCTACTTCTGCATTAAAAACTTTTTTCTTCTAGGGTGGCACTGTTACCCCAAAATGTGGATGACTCAGAGGCCCTCCATGTGACAGTGGGAAATTAATTAGCTCAATAAGAAGACCTGCAATGGGGGCGGTAACCTAATGAGATCTTTCCACCAATGTTTAGGGGGTCTTGTAGGAAGGAACCAGCCAGAGATTCCAAATAAGCTAAAATGTGTTTTATTAAAGAATGTGGCTTAGACTAGCATCTAAGGATAGTACTCAGTCAGAAGTCAGAACAACAGGATGGCATTTAGCAAATGAGATACTGCATCAAATTTCTCAAAATGGAGGGATTTATGCCCAAAATCTACCTGGACGGCATGGGTGTGAATGGCTCTCTGGGTGAGCAAACAATGGACAATGGGGTCTATACAGAGTTAAGGATTCTAATGTTACGTGACAAAGAGTTAGTGGCTGTTGTAATAGCTCTGTAATTGTGGGTAGGTGAAGGAACAATACAAGGAAATATCCAGGTGCAAGGAAGAGGGGCTGTAACAATCAGCATTTTGGTGGGAACTTCCCTTTACTATTGTGTGGAATCAGAGATGTTACAACTTCAGTTTAACCCTATTGTCTCTGGAGTTGCTTGGTAATCTTCCTCACAATGACCATGATTATGCCTTGAGGGGATTGTCTGACCTGCTTTGCGATAACATGTGTTCAGTCAGTAATTTTCCTCTGCCCAGCTTGACCTTCCAGTCACCTCAGGTTCCATTTTATATCAAGGCCAATTAGTGTATTTTACCAATTAAATCATATTTCACCAATTAAACCTTATCAAGCTTGGGGTGTGTGTGGGTCCATAACAGTGCTGAATTGCAATAGGATTCTGTAAGGGCCGGAAAACCATTAAACAGGTTTCCCCTGCTTGTGATCAACAAGGAAAAACACAGCTCACTAGTTAATATACAGTCAGCCCTCCATACTCGCAGATTTCACTTTTGCAGATTTGATCATTCACGGATTATTTGCTATCACCTCTGCTGCTTTCCTATGCCATTTTTAACAGGGACTGCAAGCCTCGTGAGACTGAGAAACTGTAAGGCTCTATTAAAAATGGTGTGGGGCCACAGTGGAGGTGGTAGTAAACCTCACCAGCCCCCCATTTCTGCCTTGTGAAGGAACTCTGATACCTCACAGGAATCCACAATGGGTTGGATATGGTTATCATACTTGTGTGTGTGTGTGCGCGCGCGCGTGTGTTAAATATGGTTTGGGAGGGCCTAGAATTATTCATGGTTTTTCCACTTTCACAGGGGTTCTGTGCCCCTAACCCTAGTGAATGTGGAGGGAAGACTGTAGTAGCCTGGATTTGCAATTTTCCAAACAATTCAATGAGTTCATAACAAGAGAATATTGTCCTCTTGGAGGAGGAGGAGGAGAAGCAGCAGCAGCAGCAGCGGCGGCGGCGGCGGCGGCAGCAGTGGCAGCAGCAGAAGAGGAAGAGGAGGAGGGGGAGGGAAATACTGTATTATCATCTCTAAAATTATGGTTTCATTTTAGAAGTATCTTTAACTTTGACCGTATCTTCCTTACCTTCTTCAGTGAAGAGATTTAGTAGTTTTAGAGGCTTTGTGAAAAATAAAACTATGTGAACACAAAGAAAACTCTAGCCTGTTGCCTGGACTGGTTGGTTCTGGGGAAGAAAATTGTGATATTTCACTGGGGTTTTTTTTAAATGTTCCTTCAAGTTGACTTTGGCTAATAGCAATACTGTCATGGGGTTTTCTTGGCAAGATTTATTCAGAGGAGATTTAGCATTGCCCTCCACTTAGCCTGAAAGCATACAACACTCCATTTTCAGTGGGTTTCTATGGCAGAACAGGGAGTTAAATGCTAGTCTCCCAAAGTTATAGTCCAGCTACTACACCATGCTGGTTTCGAATTTCACTATCTACATTTTTTTTAAGTTGAAAAGAAAGTAAATAAAGAGAGGAAAACATTTATTCAAAGTATTGTTTCAGGATAAATTCCCCATTGAATTTTCCACAGTTGCTGCCTTTAAATTTGAAAGATAAGTGAGGTCTTCCACCACCAACCATAGGACAACGAAGGTAGTGAAGCATTTGGTGACCTAACTGATGTTGATCTCTGTTAATAAGACACAAGCTGGAAGATTTTTAAAGATGAATTCAGAAATTTGAATCCCATATAGTGGAAGAGAACAAAACAACTGAAGTGGGCACAAGAGTAACACACAACTCAAGGGCTCAACATTTTTGTTGTTAAGGAAATATAGAGAAACACAATTTATTATATGATGAATGAAAAGCTGTCATGCTTTCCATACCTCCAGAGCAGCCTCCTTCTTCTCATCCATCAACCACCTCCCTCTGCTCTGAATATATTCTCTCAATCTATTTGCTATTTTTGCAATTGTTCATAGAGCACAATGGTCACAATATGATAAATTAATCCCCATACTACCTACCCTACATGACAGTGACTTTATCAAGTCTTGTCAAGTCACTTCCCCAACTTTTTCTGTTTACCTTACTAGCATGAGATTTAGGATTGCCACTTTCTACAAAACAACCCCCATGTATTTTTAATTAGAAATAACATTCATAAAAAAATAATTTTTGAATATTTATAGCATGCTTGTGGGGAGTAGTAAAGAAAATATTTAGCAGTTATGTAAAGTGCTGGTTAATGGATCCAAATGCACAGAATGGGGAAGAAAGATGCAAAGCAATCTAGTCTTCTTAGCAATACTTTTGCCACCTTGGAAGCTACTCACTGTGTCAATAGGATGCAACAACCGACTACCCTGCAACATAGCAGGCCAATCAGGACTCTGACAACAGTCAATAAGAACTTCTGTGGGAGAAGTAGTGACAATTTGTTGCCAAAAACAACAAAGAATCCTGGCACACCTTAATACTATGTTTCACTTTGCATATGTTTTCATGATCTGCCGAGCCTATTTTATCAAATGCACAAATCAATGTCTCACTTGGCTAATTCTTGCACACATGCATGGGTGGGTGGATAAAAGTCTTGTGAATGTAATCAATGCAGATGTCAGGAATTAAAATGTAAAAAGCATGATTAATAATAATTACCTTCATAGTAATCATTAACAAAGAGTAGTTGGGTGGTGACACTAACATCATTTCATTGATGAGCTAGTTAACACATGTAGTGAGATGAAGCCAATGTCAGATTTATGTTCATTTATTCTTTTGTATAGAGCAGGGATGGAGGAAGTACAACTTTTGGGCTCCATAGAACCTCAACCCCCTCTTTTGTGCCCTACGTTCTCCGAGTCACCCAAAATGTCACCTTGACATTATACATTTAAACACTCCTGATCTTGAAAACATACTTTAATAGAAGAACAAAAAAACAAAAAACAAAACAAAACCTTTTAAAAAGTCAGAAGGTTAAAACTGGAAATGATTTCTGGCCACTTTGGGGTTTCATATTCAGCTGATTTTTCATCTGAGAATAAGGGTCAGAGGGCTCACTGCATAGGTGTAGGAGTGAAAAGTGCAGCACTTGTTGCCCTACTACTACTCTACTGTACTTACCCACCTCTCATGAAGAAACTAGGCTGTTTGTCCTGGCTAAAATCCAGTCGAGTATCACTGGCAAATATGGCATACATAACATGAGAAACAATATCAGACCAGTCAACATTTTAGCCAAGAAGAATGATACACAAAAAAACATGCTGGACAGCAATTATACTATGCACTTATACGGGGATACAAATTAGTCACTTAGGCAAGTCTGCACTTGCAAAAATTATGACTAAGATCCTACATCATACCAGGTGGTGTGTATTGTTTTGCCTGCAGAGGTTGCCAGGCTACTGCTGCCCAAGTGTGTAAGCCTGCTTGAAAAGACAGGACATTTAGTATCTGCAGAAAGGGTTGGGTACCCAGAAAATATCTGGAAGTACTTCTGTAGCTAGGAGCAAACAGAAACTGCTTCACTTACTGGGTATCTAGAGAGTACGAGAGAGATCCAGGAGGGAGATGAATGTGCTTTTCTCCTGGCTGTAGCCAGGCACCCTGCTCTCTTGCCCAATCACTAAATGGATGAGAGGGGACACACTTCTCCTTTGCAGCTGGCTTCTAGGCTGGGGGTGTGAAAGCCTTTATGCTTGCTTTGCATAGCTCTTTCCACAATGGCTTCAAAAGAACACAGGTGTCCATAACGCTAAATTGTCTGCATGTATGTCATCAACAGGATTCTGGCTATTGTATTTGTTGGAAAAATTCCAGCATTCTCTCTCCCTCAATCTTGTTCTTAGAGCAAGTGGGCATAGCTAGCATAGGGCTTCCTTTCTCTTTTGCATGCCAGAGCTCCACCATTTGCCTTTCTGTCATTTAATTGCATGACCATAAATACCTTTGGTGTTCAGGTGATCAGATCATGTGACCCAGGACAGTTGCTTGGGTCATCGGTCTTATAAAAGAAAGAGACCCCCCTCTTCTCTCTCTCTTCTCCTCCATTTTTTTTGCTTTCTCTTCCTCCTCTCTGACCATGCTTTGCATCTCCATCAGAAGATGGTGAGTTAAGAATGAAGCTACTACTATTCATTAGCTAGTTAGGATGTAAGCTCCCCAGTACATATGTAAATGTAGAAACCATTAGTAAACTTTTCTAAGTTTGTAACCTGAAGCTGCCTGCATTTCTTTTGTTTCTTTCTTTATATCTGTTTCTTTATATAATCTGTAGTTCCTTTCAAATATCTGGTGACTCTTTTTACTGCAATGAGATTTCTTTCAGTAGGAGAGTTGACCATTCTACATAAGATACCAGCAGCATTTGCAATATCAGGTCTGGTGAAATTAGCTATGTATAGGAGCTTTCCAACTGCAGTATTCCCTTTTGATGAGAAACATCTTGAGTGTATGTTGCTGCCTGTGAATGAGTGCACTGAAGTTTCTAATCATCAGGTTTGGTATATCAGTTAGTCCAGCTTGTAATGCTTGGCTGTGTCACAAATGGACCACTGTTTCCCTCAGAAGTTCTCTACTGCCTTTGATACTGCACAAGATGTTTAATTTTTACACTCATTGTTCAGGATACCAGGGACCCAATGTCAGATATTTTTTCATCTTATAGGCAGAAGTTCTTTAAAAAAAATGATTGGAAGAAAGGGTTTAACTTGATATGGACATGCAATTAAAAGTAAAAAAAATGTATTATATGAATAAATAAACTAGGGGTAAACACCCTCCACCTAAATACCCTAAAGGTACCAGATCCTGCCTGATCTTGGAAGCTACGAAGTTTTAGCTCTGGTTGATACTTGGACTGGAGAACGTCAATGAATACTAGGTGCTGTAGGCTATATTTCAGTGGAAGGAATTACCAAAACCATATCTGAGTATTCTTTGCCTCAGAAAACCCTATGAAATTAATGGGATCACCACAAGTTGACAGACAACTTCAAGGCACATACAATTATGCATCCTACAAATGTAATGATATGCATTCACATGACAACATGTATCATCATTACAACTTGAGTGAGAATTCTTGGCAAAGAGATGAGATGCTTCCAAGTGCCTATCAATAAATACTGAGCTGATTTTAAATTGAGCCAAGAGAACTTATCCATTGCTTCATTTTGGCAAAGCAGACATATCTGTAGGAATGATGGGCAGGGAATGTACATGCCTAATGCTATTTCAATATACTAACCTCTTTCTAGAGCAGTGCTAAATAAATGTTAATAGTATCAGTAATAGAACAAGGAAGTGAATAATTGTCCTGCTTTATGCTTAAAGATATTGCAACCAATAGAGGTTCACAGCCAAAGACTGAAGATATTGCAACCAGTGCAAGTTCATAACCAATCATTTCTAATTTCCAAGTTCTTTGACCTACTCACCCTCACAAGGCTGTTAGTCATATTTTATAAATTGGTTAATCAGGCCAAGGGATCCATGGCTTAAATGGATCTTGAATATAATCTATATCCACATTAAATTTGTTAAACCTTGACTCTTTATTGCATTAGCTTGTTAAACAGAAAAGCATCAGTCATGTCTTGGCCTGAATTCCAACCAATGTCTAGAAAGAGGAGCTAGTATCAGTTTTAACATTCATGGAGGTGAAAAAGTAAAAAGAAAATTGCCCTAGGCACTTCAGATTTCATTTATATAGACCTCATGCAACTATCATTGTGCTTGAAAAAACATAGGAAACAAGTGGGCAGTACCCATCACAGGAAGAGGGTAGGGGCTACAAGAATGGCGATAGAGAAACTAAAGTCATGGAATGGGCTCATTCCTACTCTCCCTATTGGTCAATGGTAGTTGCAGATGAGGGAAAGAGGATATAAAGGTTGGATAGTAGACCCCCAGGGTAGTGATTGATTTGTGCTCCAGGGTTCCAGCTTTGGCTATAGTAGCATTATGTTACAGATAATGTGCCCTCTTTGGTGTCTAGCTGTCTCAGTTAAAATAGAGGAATTTTGTTCAGCATTCTATTTTAACCCTCTCCCAAGTGTTAATCATTACAAACTATTTGAAGTGTCATATGTCCCTTTATGAACCTGTTTGAATTCTTAGATCATCAGGAGAGGCTGTCCCACTATATTCCCAGGCACACTTGATGGGAATTTGGGAGAGGGCCTTCTTAGTGGCTGCCCCCAGAATTTGGAACTGCTTACCTAGGATGGTTCCCTTCTTGATCTGCTTCAGCAGACAGGTTAGAAATGTATCTATTAGGCTTTTAGAAACTGGCCATCATGGACTTTTCTTTTCTTTCTGTTGATCAATTTGTTGATTTTTATATTCTTTTATTTACTATTCTGTCATTTGATATTAATATTTAATATATTTAATAGCATTTAATATAATATTTTATATTCTGTCATTTAATGGATTTATATGGCTTCAACTCTACAGATTCATTGTTCACACACACACACATACACATTCACACACAGATTGATGTTTTTTGTGTTTTTAGTTTATACTGTTTTAACAATTTTTAAGCCACGTTGAGTTCCAGTGCTAGAAAAAAGGTGGGATCATGATCATCATCATCACGATCATCATCATCATCACCATCCGTCATTTTTCTCCACTGTATAGCACTGAAGGCAGATGCTTGTAGATGCTATAAAATTGCTACAGCTATGCATAAAATAGTTACGTGTCTCTCCACAATATCCAGTATTGCAACAAACCTGGCATGGTATCATGGCACTACAAATCTTCTTACTTTACAACATTGGCTAACAGCTGTGTAGTTGTGAAAATGAGATCACAAAGACATCATTTTATCTGTTTTGAGTGACACAAAATGGTAAACATCACTGGGAAGCTGCCAAGGCCCATACTCCATTGGGAGCCCTCTGTACACCTCCATAGCAACCTGGCCTTCCTTTGTCCCTCCTATTTCTTGTAATTCTTGCCTGTTTATTCCCTTTGTTTAAGTGTGAGAAGTGTAGCAATGCTACTCCCAAAAGGTGGGGACCCTGACATCCTCCAACAATACCTGTGCCTTCATGAAAATATGGGGAATTATTAGCTCAAAAAGGGAGACCTGCGAGAGGTGAGGTAATCTTAGGTGACCTTTTCGCCTTTGTATACAAGTACTAACTGTGAGACACTAGTTACAAATTAAGAAGAATGCTTTTATTGGGGAAAAATCACAAATATGCAAACAATCAAACAGTCTCACAAATTGTACTAGGCTTGTGAAGGTAAAGAAGTGAAAGGTTGGATAGCAGGAGTTTCGGGTGAAGTGGATAATAGTTGCCATTCCTGAAGCAGCAGATGATCAGGGTCTCGGATTGGGGAAACTTGAGGGCAGTACAGTGAACGGGAATCTGGGGACCCTCACACAGTGTAACACACCATGTATGTTCAAGGTACTAGCAGGCAGCCAATGGCTGAGCCTGGATTTAAATACCTCCTCTCCTCCCCAAGCCCTGAGGGAAGTGTTTGCATTTCTTTCTGGTAGAGCCAACAAAGGGTTCTGATAAGTTCTGATTACCTTTGTGGCCAAGTGAAAAGGCACTGAAGGAAATCACAATAGCCTCTTAACGACTGAAGAGGTGAGAAAACTAAAGGATTGTTTCCATGGGAAAGAGGTAGCAGGATGTCAGCTTTGAGATGCTCCTTCTAACAGCTTCATTTGCTATTGTTTCATAGGCTTAAGTGCTTTAGAGAACCATCTAAAACTGATCAGGTTAAGTTTTCTGACTGATTCTTCTAAACTTATGACCTGGTGAGGCTGAGGCCTTTGTACCTAGCTTCAAGAAATTCCCAGTCAGAGTCCTTTAATTTCCACATAGCATTTCAGCCATAAGTGCAAGATTTATATATGTTTCATGCCCATTGAACAATATCTATAGTCAATCATACTGTGTCACAGATTGAGGGTATATGTCGTGGTAACAGCAATAACCAGGAGAAAGAACGTCATTTTCATTCTTGCTTTTACTTCTTCTTTACGATCTTGAAGACTAGGCCTGGAGAAAGAGAAGAAATGATTGGGCAATACTGACAATGACAAGGAAATGAAACACAGAGGATATCTTGCCCTTAAAGTAAATGTAAAGCCTGGAGACATTAGAACTGAGATATATAGTTTTTGATTTCAGGTCCTATCAGGAAAGGTCTGTACTCATCAGAGCTATCATGACCATTTTCTGGGATTAATGAATGTGACTTCCAGCATGAATTGGGGGAGATACATGTACTTTTCAATATCACAATGTACATTGTGTCAGTGTCACAATGTACATCTGTCTACAATAAATTCTGTAATCTCAAAATATTGGATTTCTTTCCCCAGCAGTTTAAAATATCAGCATGACTTTATTATAGCCACAAACACAATAAGAAATCATAGTTTTGCCATTGCTTTTCTTTTGTTAAGCATTCGTTATCTAACTCATGATGGATACAGATTTTAAACAGCATATCCATTAGCAAGAAGATAACTATAATTTGTGCTCCTTTGGCTTTTTAAACATTTTATGATTTGAATCTTTTTTCATTATTTCCCCTTCCTGCTAATTCACTGTAATTTTTCCCACTGTAACCTGGGAAGAAAGTGTGGGAGAGTCCACCGGTAAAATTAAAGCAGTATAAATGCTTACAGTGGTAAAACATAATGATAGTTTCCAATAGTTCAGTGAATTATAATCAGTATGCATTTCTCCCTTCCTCTTTGATAATAAATGCAATGGAAATGGGATGTGGTACAAATCCAATCCAATTGGTGCAAAAGAAAATGTGGTCAAAAAAGAAAATTAGCAGTGAAATTAAACAATGAATTTGTTTCTTTCCTATAGGATGTGGTTTCTGCTAAGAGGCTGATTCTTACATGTGAATGGAGTAGGGAGGGCAAAATGCCACCCCATGCCTTTCTGTGGCTCCAAAAGTCACCACTTTTACTGTTGAAATTATCTTCAGCTGTGTGATTCTGCTTTAACACAAGGTGATGATTATTTGTATGGCTTGCTTTTAAAGAATACGCGGCTTTGCTGTGACTTTGATAAAATTTGACCACATGGCAACCTAGTTGAAAAATGTTGAAAAATGTCCAATTAAGGCGTCCATACCCTGCCCCAAGTAATAGCAGCAGCAGCAGGAATAGTATTTATTGTCCTCACATTTATTTCATTGACTCCCACATGCCATCTGTTACAAAATGTTCATTCATTCTTTATCAGTGGTGTAGTGATCCAGAGTTAAAGCGCCCAGACATTTTGATTAGCATAGACTATGACATCATCTGCCTTCACATTATTCTCCTGTTTCTTCACCCTTTAACTCTAGCATCCAAAGTAGCAGGAAGAAGAAACCAAATTTCCCAGCAACAGTGTCTTGTAATGAGCTATGTTGTTGTGCACGTGGAAGTCATTTCCTACTCACGGTGACCCTTAGGTGAAACTATCAAGGGATTTTCTTGGGAAGGTTTGTTCAGAAGGGGTTTGCTTTTGTCCCTGTCTCAGGCTGAGAGAGTGTGACTTGCCTAAGATCACCCAGTGGGTTTCCATGGCCAAGCAGGGATTTTAGCCCTTGTCCTATTCCAGGGCTCAAACCACTACACCATTCTGCCTCTCAAAAATGAGTAGTAGCATTTGCTTATTAAATTTTAAGTTCTCTTCTGCTTTCTTAAGCATCTTTAAAAACAAAGAGGTTCTAGTAAATGAAAATGCATTTAATTTGGCTTGCTTAAATAAGTGACCATTTGATTAAAAGACAGATGATTAGTCAACTAAAAATCTACTTATTTGAAATATTTAGAATGAGGTGGCAAGCCTGTCACTCTCCAAGTGTTGCTGGACTTTTGATTCCATCATCCCCAGGCAACATGCCCAACATTAACACTGAGAAAAGTGTGACTTGACAAGGTTACCTAGTGGGTGTCTGTTGATGAACAGCAATTTGAACCCTGGCCCCCAGATTTGTAGTCAACACTCAGGCCATTATACCACAAAACTATATCTCTGATGAAATCCAATGTATTTTGAGGTGGCTTGGACTTCAGTGGGCAAGACTGTCAGCTTTACAAAAGATCTCCTCTTGATGGAGATGGAAATTGTGAGGAACTGGGTCTTTTTTATAGAGAAATCAACATAGGCTCCAACATTTTTGGGCTGTCATTTGGGGGTGTTGTAGGGCCTGCCCATATTTTCTGCACAGAAAACAAAATTTCTATGCAGAAATATTAAAATATCTTTTCCTGCACAGAAAATGCTGTAGTTGGGGACTTGCACTTTTTTTGTAGGTAGAAACCAACATTTTCTATACCGGAAACAGTAGAATAATATTTCTATACAGAAAATGCTGTTTCTGGTACAGATTTTTTTTTCTGTGTAAAAATATCACAAGCAATTTTTTTGTGCAGAACAAGTGCTGAACAGAGAATAGTATAGTCTTTGAAAACTGCAAAAATTGAAGAAATGTATCTCAGTATATACACACACACACACACACACACATATATATATATACACAGGGCTCCAGACATACAATTATATAAAACATCCAGTCTTTATTCACATGCTTTAATTTGCCAGCAGAATGACATTTCTGCAAACTTGAGTTTTAGTGGGTTATGCACAAATTATGAGCGATGACAAATTTCGTAATAGTGTATGACAACTTATATCCAATTATGTGTTTTCTTCTGTGTTTTGAGAACTGCCCCTTTAAGAAAGCTTCAGAGTGTCCTTGGCCAAAACACATTGTGTTTTTTTCACTTGTAGCTACTGTCTTCTGTCTTTAAACATGCTTCGCTTTCCTCCAGTAGATTTTCCTGAAATACACATTGTATTCCATTTCATGTTATTGACAAAAGTGTGTTCATGTGCATTTTTTTACTATATGCAGTTTTTAGTTATGCTACAAGCCTTACAAATCTGTGAATGTCTGAAGCAGGATACATTTTCTCTTTCACAATGAATCTCAGGAGGTGTGAAATGGATGCTGTCATTGTGAATCTTAGTTCAACTGAAATTATTTTTCCATCCCTTCAGTGGAAACAATTAGACTGGGATAGTCAACTTTATTTGTAAATTCATGCAGGAAAAGAGATGCATGCAAAGTTCCTTGTATCTGTGTGTGTGTGTGTGTGTGAGGATGTCCTTACTTGATTTTAGAAGATGAACTGGTTAAAAAGAAGGATCCTCTTAAGAAATGGCACATACCATCTGTGACAATGTGGGTCTCTAGCCACCAACCATTTTTCTTGGACAAGAAAACAGTGAGAATAACTGTGATGTCATCCCTATTGTGTTGCAGTCTAGGAAACACAGGTGTAAGCTACAGATCAGACAGTCTCATTACAGTTACTATATGAAAGCCTCTGAAAGCTTTCCTTTCCTTTCCTTTCCATTCCTTTCCTTTCCTTTCCTTTCCTTTCCTTTGGGAAAAGAGAAAGGTGAAGGAACCTCAGTCAGCTCATCTTATCAAGCATCTGAACCTGAAAATATCAGGAACATCCACCACTTCCAAGAACATACTCAACATCTCACTCTTTCATTGTGAATGAATGATCCCAAAAAAGTGGAGAGCATCTTTAGAAACAATTTCCTGAATCCAGTACTTACTCCCATCTTGAATCAATGGGCCTTGTATAAGTGTTAACATGCTGTTCAGCAGTTATTTATTTGAGATGTGCAGATAGATTTAAGTCAAAAAGAAGTGGAAGTCAACAAAAAGTGGGAACACGGTGTGCGCCGTGTGGTTCCACCATAGTTTTTTTTTTCTTTTTCAAAAAAGCAGCCTATATGGATTTGGTCTGAATAGAAGAAGAGTGAAGGTCAAACCTCCTATGCCACCATGCTGATCACCTGCATTAAAATCACTCTTCCATGTAGAAGAAACTTCCCCTTTCAGGGTTCAAGAATGGCAGCATTTTTGAACTGAAGAAAGCAGTTTGACTAAAAACATTCCAATCCAGATATCAGCAAGCAGAATGAATAATCAGGCACCAATGTGAATGTACGTTTTATCATTTCCACCAGTTTTGGAAAGATACACCTTTCCCTTACATTTCATATAGTTATTAGTAGAAATTAGCAGAGTCAGTCAAGTCCCAGTGCTCTGGAAATGTTTAATCTGCTTTTCTTTGAGATAAGCAATAGCTTCATTATTCAACTTCTAAAACTGTATTTGTTTGAGCATGGTTCTACCTTACCTTGGTTTTATGGTCACCCTCTGATCTTTTCATATCACCACTCCCCCTATTATTTACCCTCTTATACAAAACCTATGGACATCACTAAGTTTTTCCTATTGGGACAAACATCATCAAGAGAGAAGGAATCAACAAGGTGGCAAAGGTATGTCCATGCCATCTCCTTTATGACACAGGCCCAGTCCAAACCACCTGCTTCCTGAAGTGGGAGGATACTGTTATCAAAGTTCCATTTACTCAGCCAGACATATACATTGATCCTCAGTTCTAACATATAGCCTAAGTCTAAAGTCACACCAGCCATGGACAAAATATTTTCTCTGTTATTATTTCTCTTATTTAAATGTGCTTACTCTAGGCATCTGTTTGCAACGTTAGCATGTGGATATTCAAACAAACAAATAAACAAACAGCATTTTTATGGAACACTCATGGAATAAACCTTCAACGTGATGGTCAGCCTTACACCCCATCAGTTGGTTCTTTGGACTACATATTTTACATTGCTTATAACTGAGCTACGGCTTGCTTTTGTGAGACATTAAAGGAAGCGTCTTTGGGATTATTCTTATTGTTTGAATATAAGTCACGGAATGGAGAGGTTTGGAGTGTGTGTGAAAGCATAGGCTGGAGCAGTAGGCCAACTGTTAGCTTTACATAACCCTACCACTAGAGCATGGTGGCTTCCATATTAGTTGAGCAAATAAAGATTTTGATCTAGACTTTAAAGGAGATACTCAGGGTACTAACCAGTTCTGGGTATGCTGCTGGTGAGATTCTTTCTTGTTTTAAATATGAAGAAATCTGTTGCTTTTGGTTGTTGTTGGAGAACCATATTTTGGCCAATAGGACATTTTCACTGCAAAGCCCCAAGCTATATGGGGATCAAAGCACCTATATGCAACTATGATTAATGTAACTGTCTCCCGACCAAAAAAAAATTGTAGCTGCTCACTACCTATAACCATAATGTTCAGATTGATCTTCAACTATGTTCTGAAAGTAAGACTGGCCCGGACAAAGTATGGCATACTAAACTCATAAGGTATATGCTTCAAAGAGAACCCTTTGCACACTAAAGTCAAAGCTAAATGAGAGTACAGTAAATATTTCCAAAGACCTAAAAGGAAATCTTCAAAATTCTGGTAGGAAAAGCATAGGAAAGTCAGCCATAAAACATATTTCTGACATAGCAGGTTATTGTCAAGTGAATAAAGGACAGAGAAGACCACTGAATTCCTCTAACCTATCCCCCATTTCCCACCCAAAGAAAAAGTTGCCAGGTCTTCTGACATAATAATGGACATATGGAGTAATTTGTCAGTTGTTAAACTAGGGCAAAATAATTAGGAGTGAAATAGTGTTCAAGTTCATTTGAGCATGCCGTGTGACAGATATCTGGTTTTACAGCTACCATGGGGGCTTCATTTTCTTTTCTGTCAGTTGATAATGAAAGACTTATCTAAATTTATAACCTTTTGACTGCACATTTTCCTCAGATGATGTAGATCACACTGGAAGGGGAGGGACTGCAATGGCTATTGGTGAAAGAAAGTGTCTTAAAGATGCTACAGGATCCCTTTTCATAGTCCAGACTAAAATGGTTATGTCTTTGAATTAGCACCTATTTGCATAGAGATACAACACATTCCTCTCTTGCTGGGAACATCTTCACCTGTTGAATATGACCTCGGTAAATGTAAGTGAATTTTATTTCAGGTCATTTTTGACAAATTTTTACCAAGATTTGCATTTTATTCATATTCAGAATTGAAAGTGGTTGAGGTCTTTGAAAAAAAAATCCCATATGGGAAAATAGGCAACTAACAGGTTTTCTGTTCCTTGCTACTGATTACCTGATTCACAGTAGTTAAAACTAAGCACCTTCAGTTGAGCCCAGAAATAAATATTTTATTAAGCATCTAAAAGAAGAGAAGATACTGCAAAGATGAAAAAAAAAATGGGACAGCCTATTTCCAGAAATCTGTAGTCTAAGAAAAGATGTAACATGCAAGGAAAGAGGCTAAGAGAAACGCTCAGGCATGATGGCCCTATAATTCACATTACACAAGACGGAGTATATCTATCACCTCAGAGATCTCAGTTGCTTTAACTCTATGGTTGATTTACAATTCTGTTTGGTCGATTGTTTTAAATAAGAACTTCTCAAAATTTGCAAATTTCTTGATGAATAAGATGCACTGAGCTTGAGATTATTTTTTAGAAAAAGAAAAAAAATGTTCAAGAAAATGAACCTGACAGATTCATTGATCTGTAATGACATCATATTGCACAACTGGCAAAACTTTATTTCATGGGTGCCTAGATTCCAAATGTGTTCTGTAATATCTCTTCTAAAATGAAGAGAATAGTAGCCTAAGGCTGCAGTCCTAAACACAATTACCTTGGGTTCTTGTTGAATGCAATGGGTTTTACTTCTGAGTGGACATATAAAGGATTACACTATAAAAGTGACACATATTTTCTGCATTACATATATCACACTGTTCTTAATATATAATCAATGGTTTTTCCACATTTTGTGTACTTTTGGAACTCTTGGCCATCCCATCCGAAAGGAGAGCAGTAGAAATATGGTTTGTAATCTCTTTGAGAATAAGAAACTATTTAGATTTTTCTTAGGTTATTCTGTCAAGTATAATGAAAATTGATGGCAACAAATTAAACAAACAAACAAAAAACATAGAGAAAAGAATACATTCACAAATACAGAAAGGAAGTGGTATGAAGAATGGAACTATTGACAGAGATTATTTTTTAAAAAAGACAAAATCAGGTAATGCAAGTGACTAGGCTGGCTAGAGGATAGTGGGAATGTAGTTAAAGAAACTTTCGAGCTTTGCATAAAACTAGTCTGGAATTTCTATATGTTTCTATTAAATTTGGCTAGTAAGGAAAGGAGAATGTCATTTCACTTCTTTTTGATGAATATTCCTAAACGTGCTCCCCCCACCCCATATTCAGAATGGAAAGGACAGGAGGTGAGTTTGTTTAAAAAACAAAACAAAACAACAACACTCATGTCTTCTTTCCCATTAAGGTCCTACCTACAAGTCATAATTAATGGAGAGAGGGGCTGTCAATATGTGTGTTCCATAGGTATACTTCTCTGGGGCAAGTTCCAACATTGTAGAAGTCACTATGTTACCCTGTTTACTGGGGGTTCCAGGAGGGACTCCAAAATGTGCTCAACTATAGATGGGGAAAATTAGCTGAGAGCACTGCTTGTAACCCAGTGTTTACGGGGTCAGGCCAAGTCAAGGAGCAGACCGGTTTGAAAATAATGAATGATCTTTTATTAAATACAGGCACACAATGTAAGCAACACAAGCACACAGATAACTAAGGAAAATAAAGGTGTGAGTAAGAAAGCAGGATTTTCAGAGAGATAGTTGGTTCGGGTGATACGACACCTGTTCCTGAATCCTGGAAGAAGATGGAGAGCGATCCTGGGTTTCAGTGTATCTCAGCACGTGGAGCTGAGGGGAAACTCACCAAGCAATGCGGCAGCAAGGCAGTTGGAACTTGGAAGTGATCTGAGGAAGGTCTTGGAATCAGGGGTTTTTATAGGGAGAAGTGTGACTGCAGGCTATGCCTTACTCGGGGGCAACAATGAATTTTGGGTGTGAGACAATGTCTCCAAAAGGTCACAATTTAGCATGATTGAGTTAAGTCCGAATTGACAAAGAGGTAGACTGTATGCAAATGCTCAGTGCTTGGCCTTTAAGCTTCTAGCTTGCCAAGTTACCTGCTCGGGGCAGGGAGTCCTTTGTAAACAGCATGCATACATAATAAGGGTGTTTGCAGAGAGGTCTCCTAAAGCGGTGATCTAGCTATTTCTGGCCTGCCTGTATTGTCTTGGGATATTGCAGTGTTTGATGGCCAAGCCTAGTTCTGGGCTTGTCCGGGGGCCACACAAACATGTGGAGAGGGGTGGTAGAATAAAGCCGAATTATGATATCAAAGTGATACCTAGTGCTATCGCCAGGTAGGCCTAAACTGCAGTAACAACTAACCCAATGAGTCTTGTAGTCCCATCAGTCTGCACTGTTCAGTAGCATGAGAAATGGCCACTTTTTTGCAGGTATTTTCTGACTGTCATTTAGGCTAATTGTCCTGTTTTGTGTTCTTATTTGGTGTCTTGCTGGTGATGCAGTGTTTTTGCTTTATCATTTAGCATAGGCACACAACTTGATGCTTTTACTTTTTTAATGTTATGTTTTCCAATGTGAAGACCCATTTCAGTGTCAAGATTTTGGATATAAGTAACAGTGTAAAGCATCAAAAACATCCACATTGGAGTGGAGAGGTCATTCACATCATACAAACAGGGCCACATCTAGCTGACATTGGTCAAAACATGAAAGAAATCCACATGGAAAAATTTGGGAGATGTATAGAGCTGTTATCCCCATTAGATTAGGTAATTGGTCTCCACAGCCCCTTATTGATGGTAAATATGTGCTAGGTCAACTGAAAGAAATATTAGCACAATTGCTTTGCCTTTTGTTCAGCTAGTGCATAGCACAGAGCAGCCAGAATCCATCTTATCCAGCCATACAATTCTCTCATGTATTAAGGAACTGTTCAGCTTACACAGAATAATGCTGGGATCACATCAGGTTGTGCCCTGGCCCAGCATTATCCAGTTTCCTTATTGTAAGGAAAATACCCTAAGATTTTTCATTTAGAAAGAGATAACCAGAAGATTATAGAACCATATATGCATAAAATGATTTGTGTATCTTATCTAGTCTTCCATAATCTGTCAAAGATACGGATATGCTTAAGACCATTGATAATGTTGTGCTGATTTTTTTTCCAAGTAGAGAAAAGATTTTGGTGATTATGGCTCTCCACCAAAATTAACCCTTCTCTGTAACTTTAACTTAGTTTTTTTTAGATATGTTCATATCAGTTTTTTTCCCCTCTTTTTTTGTTCTGGCTTTGCAACCCTTTCTCTAAAATGATTTCTTGCCCCTATCTCTTCCACCAACCAGAATTTGTATAGTGTCTGATCACATCACAATGGATATAGCCAGTTAGATTTGGTTGTATAACTACATTCATTGACAAAGAAAAAAAATATACTATCTCTGTTTGGGCATCAGGGAGGATGAACCCAGAACATGAGCTTCTTTAGTTTGTTTGTATCTCTTTCTCATTCTCAGTGCATCTCTCTGAAACAAATGTGTTCCCCCAACACATGCCTTTAGACTGAGTGATTGAGGACCCTTTGCCATTAATGTATATCTATCTGGAATCCATTTTGTCACCTTCTAGCTTCCTGGCCATCCAACTTGTGACCACTATAAAATCCAGTCAGGCAGAGTTGACATCAACAGCCTACTTACATATTCTTATAGCATTGGAATCTCAAGATATTGTTATAGGCGAATGTGCAGGCTTTCTGTTAATCTTTCACCTGCCAGACCATATATACTTCCATGAACCTGCCCAGAACCCCACATCATCAGGAGAGCCCTTTTTCTCAGTCCCACCACTGCTACAAGCATGGTTGGTAGGGACACAAGAGAGAGCCTTCTAATGGCTAGATCTGGAATTCCCTTCTGTTAGAGGTCAAGAGGATATCCTTCTTATTGTTCTTCCATCAGTAGGCAAAAAACCCTTTTTATTCTGACAGGCTCTTGAAACAGATGGTTTTTAAAGAATGGGCCAAGATTGAAGTATTGTTTTCAACTGAACTATATTTAATAGCTTTAAAAAAATAATCATTGCAATGTTATGCTATTAAATGTAGGTTTGAATTGCTTTAATAAATGACTAGTTTAATTGCATTTTAATGTTCTTTTTTGAATATTTGTATGTTGCATGTTTTTGGTGTATTGTTCTTTTTATATTGTAAGCTTCTTTATTATTATTACTATTATTATTATTGACAATCATAGATATGCACACATACACAGTCTCTTTAGGGAGAAATATAGACATTATAATGTTTAGACACATATGCTAGGTAAGATGTTATACTTTCATAATGACTGCATCTCTTTAGCAGGCTCCTTGGCATTTAACACTTAGAGAAAGATTACCATCTTAAACAATATAACACAACTATTTATCTACTAAGGAATGTATTCTCTTATGTTTAAGAATTATACTTCTCAATGCAGATATCTGTGTACACATAAGCTTCCAGGAGTCAATATCCCTGGCCATTGCTATATTTAGCAGCATCCATTACTATGCTTAGAAGAATGAGAAACTTTTCTATTTAGTATATCCTAGTTCAGAACAGAGAGTCTCTCTGTTACCAGCCTTGTCCATCTCCACCAGCATGTCTGGGTCATCAACTTGGAACACTATAACTGTTATCAACAGTGTTTTTCTACACTGGACACTGGCAAGTGGTCTTATTTCCATCTCTTCTCAGGTTGTCTGATATCTTTCTTAGGTTAATCAGCTCCTATCTGGGCCAGTGAGATAACGGACACTTACAGTACTCCATTTATATAAGTATTGGTCAAGGCATTGTTTATGCTAGTATAAACATTATGTTGGCATTCTGCTTGGAACTAAGCTGTGTCTAGGATCTCAATGACACACATACTCTGCAATATATAGAGCTTTCTGCTTTATATATCATACATTACATATAATACTTTATAAACACTCTATTTACCTTACCAGGCCTCAAAATTCACTGCCAAATCAGCCTGTAACACTCAGAAGCATACAATATTAATATGCACACATGAAGAATCATGTCAAGAGGTGGTCAGTTTTTGCAAAGAGAATAATCTTAACAGCAACATCTCTTTAGAAGCCAGCTCTATTGATTTTATTGAATTAAGCACTTGGAGTAAATATATGTATGTATGTATGCATGTATCAAGCAACTGGTAGGAAGGTGCAATCAGCAGACAAAAAGTGTTTAGTGTTTTCCCTCTTGTATTTTCTTAAATCTATGTACAGAGTGCTACACTGATGCTTTTAGCTTCTTTCCCCCTATTGAAGTAACTTCCTTGGTCTTCAAGGAAAGAAGAGTATTTTGTTTAATAAAGGGAAGCTTTGGATTAACATTCCTATAATGCTGCCAGCCTCCTCTTATGTAAGGGAGCTATCTTCATGGGCTTTTGTAACCAAGCCTAATATAATTCATCCCCTGCCATATCCTTTGATAGATATGATTGCCTGACACAGTAGTAAGGTAACAGTTTTCCTTTACAAAGATCTAGAGTAATCATTCCTGTTTTTGCCATAAAATTACACTCTACTAGGCTACTGCACTTTTCTAGCATAAATACCAAATATTCATACAGTTGTCAATCTAACTGTATGTTAAGTGGAGGTAATTATGATTAAAACAACAAATACACTCACCTCACTTACTTACTTAATTTATACCCCACATTCTGGACAAAATACGTACTCAAGGCTGAAATACATAATTAAATATAATATAATACAGAATTATGAGACTTCTGGGAAAGGTTTTCTGCAAAATGAGTGCCAAAGTCTTTGAATTTCTGACATTGTTCAATTAACCATCAGTGGTCGCCAGGCTGAACGATGTCAGGAGTTGAAACACCTTGGCGTTCATTTCACAGAAGGGCTTTCTTGGAAGCCTCATATAGAAGCTACTAGAGCCTTGAGATCTACTGGAGCTATCCTTTTATTTTGTAACACTGTAGGGGTCACGAGGTTGTTCCAGCCCTTAAAATTTTCCAGGCCAAAGTTATTGTCCAGCTTTTGTATAGTGCTTCTGTCGGAAGATGGGATGATTCTCAGATGGCTAAATTGGAGGTGCTTCAGAATACATATCTTAAGAAACTTTAAATTCTTTCTCCTGGAATTTCTGCAGCTTTGGTTTGGACAGAGATTGATTTTTCCTTCCATTAGATCTCACATTCATTTTATTTTATTTTATTTTATTTTATTTTATTTTATTTTATTTTATTTTATTTTATTTTATTTTATTTTATTAATGGAGAATATTAAAAGATTCCTCAGCCAGGGTTTTCCCTACAGGATTTTTTGAACAGTTACTGAACTGCAAAGTTTGGAATTCAAGGTATCACAAGTTGCTTCAATTGTACTCTGCTCCAGTTGACCATTTTTTCATCCTGAATTCAAAACAGAGGCTCCACGAGTATGTTTTTGACATAATGTTTACCTGGACAAAGAGTTATTAACAATTCTGATTTCTCAAAATGGTGTAAATTCTGCAAATTTGACCTTCAAAGGGCTGTTTACATGGCTAAACTTAAATGTCTAAAACTTAGGCAGGATTTTACAGCTGTTCACTTTCAAACCATGCCTACTATCTTCAATGGTAGCTATTTTAGTGCACTTTGGCCCTTTGTTTGTGTATTTGTGGGGCTCCAGAAATTAAGGATTTCCCTCATTATTTATTTTTTCTTCTTTATGTGGAGAAACAAGAACTAAATTTTGGGGATCTACTCTATCTTGCCTATACTCTAATAAGGTTCCAGAAAAGATTTTCTACCTCCTGTCTGAAACTAATTCTATGATAACTCACAGGTTTTACCTTTTTGCCCTGGTAGCAATGCGAATTCATGTAAGATTTATCACTGATATTGCAGTTGATTGTTCTGGGGATATTATTACCTAATCATAGTATGTTTAATTTATATTCAAGTGTTTTTGGTCCTATAGCATTTCTAGATTTATATGTTTTTATTCCATGTTGTATTTTTAAATTGTACTTACTGTTCTCTATGCAAATAATCTATGGTCCAACCATTAATAATATACTACTACTACAGCAGCTCACAATTAATATCTGATCTATAGCTGGGGCTTTTATATCTCCTGAAGAAAGAAAAGAGTTGCATTAATATAAAGCAGGGCATCCACAATCATTTCAGAATTTTGATGCCTAGTCAGCCAGATATCATAACTACAACTTCCTGTCTTTTCAAATTATTTCCTCCTTCTTCATTAAAGAGAAAATGTTTGTTTCCTTTGTATCAGCAGGGGATAGCCAGCCTTTCTCCATATATAGCTGACATCTTCAAGGGTTTTGTAACCAATATAATCCGTCTTTTGACTTGAATTTTGGCTTGAATGCAAAAAATGTAGCCATGCCGGCTCTGTACACAGATGGATGTTGCCAGTGTAATAGATTCTAATACCAAATGATCTGATTGTGAATGTTCACAGCATCACTAAGAATTATGCACTGTGGTAGGTGTAGCAGGAAGGTTTTCTTTTGCTGCAGAAAGGTCAGGGCTCAGTGGTAAGGCACATTCTTCCTGGGTTTAATGCCTGGTATAATCCAGTTAGGGCCAGGAAAGACCACTCTATCAAAATCTGTACAGTAGCTGTAAGGTCTGTGTAGAGTAGAAAACACTGATTCTGTCGGATAAAAATATGGTTGGCCAGTACACGTAGCATGCTGTATTGCTATCCCTTGAAGTATTTCTTCAAGACCATTACATAGTGGCAGGTTTTGTACCTCTTCTTAGAATTGGTGGTCTTCTTGAGCCTCTTTACCATTTATGGATTAATTGCTGCTCTACTGATATCAATCAGCTTTGCTGGTGCCAGTGCACAATGAATCTCAGTCCATGTATTTGCCAGGATACGTTTTTTGTCCTCACTTCTAAATTTGTTATTTCCTGTGCCTTTTGCAAGTGTCAAATATTACACTGTAAGTCCACAGTCTTTCTGAAACTGGCAGCCCTATACGTTTTGCTCAGCGACTGCAAAATTAGGTGACTTCAATATACCGCTTCACAGACATGACATTCATTTAATGTACACCACTTATTAAGTCAAGCTCTGGCTTCAGGGGTTTTTGCCCCGTTCTCTATTGACATAGCAATACCCATATCTCAGAAACATGTAAGGTCAATTTCTCTTGGAAAACATTTCTGCACAGCTTTGTAGCTGAGGCTAAACACCCAATGATCCTTTAAGGCATGATTCAGAACCGTGCATGGTTTGTGATGCTGTTTTAGCACCTTTGGTTCTGCCACATAGTCACTTGTGAGTGTGGCAGGCTGCCAAAACAATGCAGGCTGCTAGGACAAATGTTTTTGTGAAATGGAAAAAGTTCTGTAAATAAGATGCTGCAATCATTCCTTTGTCGGTGCAGTGCCTGGGTAGAAACCATGGGTGTCTTTTTTCTGCTTTAAAGCTTGAGGAGTTTGCAGTTGTGAAAGAAGAGCAAAACAGGCAAAGGGGAAGCTTATCCTTTTCCCTTTATATGTTCATAACATAGCTTGCAGAGTTAACTTTTCCGAATACAACTCCTAAAATCCCCCACTGGATTAGTCATAGTCAGAAAGCTGCATCCTTAGGAACAACAATGTCAGATTCTATGGCTCATATGCTCACTGAGAAGTTCTCCACTTTGTTGAAGAGGATGTGGAGATAAGCTTTCTCCATATATGGCTCTATTATCCCAAAGCTGCAAAATTATGGGAGGAAGTAGGTGATTTTTTTTCTAAAACATTTTTTTTCTAAAATATTTTTTCTAAAATTATTTTTTCTAAAATATTGAATCGGAAAGCCAGCTTTTGTGCTGCTTTGTCACAATAAAGAGACAATGAGAATCTTTGTAGTAAAGATTTAATATCTCTGTTACTGTCATGAGCCAGGAGTCAGCTTCTTCAGATAAACAGCAGCCTTGAAGGAGGACAAGCAGACGCAAGCACTCTGGGAGCTCGTCGGGCTGCAAAGAGAGCCAGCTCGCTCCACTGTTTTAAGGAGGCCAGAGGGCCTGATGCCAGAAACAACTTGTGTGTTTATCAGCCCTTGCCTTTGTGTGCTTGCTGTTTGCCTGGCTCTCTGTTCTCCAAACTGTCTGACTTTCTTGCCTATTGGATACCTGAATTCTTGGACCGATATTTGACTATGCTTCTGCTCCACCCTGAACAGGCAAGCTCTACTGAACTGCTAGCTGTCTCAGTTTGTTGAATGGCCTCCTGCCCTGCACTCCATTGCCTGACTACAGACAGATGACAGGTACTTTCAACTGCAAGATGAGAAATTGCTAAGAAATTAAGGTCTGCAAACAATTTCATTTTTTCCATAAAATTTCAAGAATCCCTCCTCCTACACCATATAGTATCTCTTGTCATCAAGATATTCAGTGAGCTTTAAGTTTTAAACAAGTCCAATTTTTAATGGATTCTACTAGAAAGGTTTTATCAAAATTTAATAAAGAAACCATCATCCCCTGTCTCCACAAAACAAATACTGTTAAACCATATGTTTCAAAAATATGTACAACATTTATGAAGCATACTTCTGTTACCTCAGAAAAGCAACTGGGGGTACATAGGATGTTTCAGACTTTCCTTGCTTTGAGTATTAATTTCCTGGTGAAATAGTGGAGAATTTCCCCAGTTCTTACCTTTCCAATGGCAATTGCAGTAGAAGTAGGGAGTGTGTGTTCTGTGCCTATGGACAGCGGGTGTCCAAAGAGACAGATTTTTCAAATGAAAGCAGCTACAAGGAAGTCAGTCCAGTTCAGTTCAAGCACAGATAATCTAAGAAGATGAAGGGAAATGCAGAAACAAGGTCTAAGCCAGTCCAGAGGTTGTTATCCAATGGCAAAAGTCCAGATATCCAAAGTCAAAAAATAATGTGTGGTAGATTCCCTAGCCAGGCTGGCCTCACAGTTATAACTCCGGGTTTCTGTCACACACCTTGCTTTTCCCTCTACCTCTTCCTGGATTTTGGGTACTTGGGCCTCAAAGTAATCCCCCTGTTGTGGACCTGCAGATGGGTTGTTTTGGTGGGTTCTATGTAGTAAGCATGACCAGACACTTCACCAAACTTCATATGAACAGACATAAACAGTGGTAAAGACAAACAAGTAGGAGTTTATTAAGACACAAGAAAATAATACACTAACCTTTGAACTACTAAAACACGTACAGCTCCTCATAACTAGAATCAGTCCATAACCAGAAGTGAAGTCTTTGAGAAATTCAAAACAAAGATCAGGAAGTACAACACCAAGCCTAAAACAGGAATAGTTAAAATTACCAACAGCACATACTACTCTAATTGTACCAAGCCATATGAGCATAAGAAGTGAGAGTTCCTATATAAATTTTCTCTATAAGTAAGCAGTTTCAGAAATATACTTCCAAAAACAGTTAGATATGGATAGTATCTACACAAAAATATAATTTCTTCATAGTTAACTATGTTCCACAAACTTCTTCACAATTCTACATAGGTATTTGTAGCACTTCTAATTTTACTTGTGACTCAAATTTTCTCCAGGATTTTAATTTATATCTATTTGTGTTGTGAAAGAAAAATAATTTCAAAGACCATAGGCTATAAAAATATAATGCAATAAATATAAAGCAAACAATACCTATAATGATGAACAACAGAACTCGTAGCCTATTGAATTGACAAAAGATAAGGACAAATAGATATAATGTATTTGCTGCTCTTGTTTTGCAGGCAACATAATGTTTTACAAGCCTAAAAAGTATTACTGTATGTGGCAACCTTGAAATATACTGCAACCAGAGGGTGGGGGATCAAACATACTAATCATATTAAAGAATTGCTTAGGTTGAAGAGTGATTTCTTTTTCATGTGTAAATTAATGGAAATGTAGTGAGCTTTGTCTCCTGGCAACATTTCATTTCCTTGACTTATAAGAAAAATAAACTATGTAAGAAAAGAAAAGCAAGGTCACAGAACATATATATCAGATTATCTGAATCTTGCATATATATATATACATATATTTCTTCCTAGGAAATATTACTGAGGAAGCCAACAGAGAACCATGTTCAAGAATTTCTCCTGCAATATTCCAAATTTCAAATAAAACAACCACTATTTTCTCATTTCTCATTCTATGGATGCCTTTTTCTTGTGTGAACAAAACTGATCAAAAGGTTTCTCCCCACTGGATGAGACTGCAGGAATTTTTGCACATATTTCAATTACTTTTCTAATTTCAAAGTTTTACACAAATTGCTAACATTTGTGTAAATTTCATGACAATTTTCATTTTGTGCAATGCAAAAATTGCCTTTATGCTTATACATGGAACAAAAATCTCATAGCTGTTTACTTTTTTTTAACGTGTTATCTTGGTGTGTCAAAAACCCTTTCTCATCAAGGATGAGAACATTGACAGATTTTGTTTACATCAACTATTATTTTCACTAGAAGAAATGAAAAAAATTACAATTTTGTAGCTTCAGAAGTGTGATCTGGCATATAGCAGTAAGTTTCCAAATTTACTAGGAAATAGGAAACATACAACCTGCAGGGTAAAACATTACCATAATATCATTCATTTCAACTTCCAGTATTTATTGTGGAAATGTGCCCTGTCCATCCCCATCCTCTTCATCACCTCAAAGGTGAAGTTAAATTCTACTCTACCCCACAACTACCCCACCACTCAAGTGGCAAAATTTGTCTTCCCTTCCCTTCCCTTCCCTTCCCTTCCCTTCCCTTCCCTTCCCTTCCCTTCCCTTCCCTTCCCTCCACTCCCCTCATGAAGCCTTCCAGATGGTTTAGAACCTTGAATTTCTTTTCCCTACTGCAGGTGTTTACCTCCAGCATGTAGGGAATACTAAGTATAATGATGAAATAGTCAGAATTCATATATTTGTCCCCATTCTCCCTCACTGATTGAGTGTTGTAATGTAAATACCTGAGCATGTTTATGGTAGCATAAATCAGGCAGTGGAGTAAACTCTAGCCTGCCTATGCTTTGAAAGAAAAATAGGGTCAGTAGCAGTGAAATTAGAAGGAAAATCAACATAGGGCCAGCCCAAACATTAGACAGCCTCATAGAAAGCCAATCTGGGGGCTTATGAAAAGGGGAAAAATAGTTAATTGATTAATTTAACTCACTATTTTATTTTTACTGCCAGGTGAGGGGAAGATGCCTGTGGGATCTTCTTCCTCAGTTGCCAAAATGACACATCTGGATTTAAATACTACGTATCTTGAGCTAGGTGTGTGGAAGCCCCATTTTCTGTTCCGTTTCAAGTTGCAAAATGTCTCAGGCTGCCTGGCAAAGTTGCAGGTCACCTTTGGGTCTTGGATTTACAATGGGAAGTACCATTTTCAGCAATACTTGTGTCAACATTAATAATTTTCCCATTTCTCAAGTTTTTTCCTAGTTTTGGGATAAAAACACCAACAAAAGGAACAGGTTCTAAGGAACACTATCTTTTATCAGATTAGATTAGTTGTTCATTTAGCCCAGTATTGCCCTCTCTGACAAAATGTGGCTTTTCAGGGGCTAAGGAAGAGAAATTTTGGTGTAATCTGATATCTGACCATTTTGACTGAATGTGCCAAGGATTAAATCTGGGCCGTTCTGCCTATACTAGCTGAGAAATATTTGATGTTCGTTAGAGCTGACCTAAAACTACACACAGTAGTTTCTGAACATTTTAGTAGGGAAAAACACCAAACCAATCCTATTTTTCCATGTTCTTGATGCTTCTTGCACAATAAATAAATAAACAAATAAATAATCCATTTGCATTGTCCTTCATTGTCCTCAGTTATGTTGTTCTACAGGAAAATCTCGTTGGCTATGTGTTACTGCGCTGTAATCATGTTCATTTATCTATAGAGTAGCTTCTGGAAGAAACTTTTCCCCCAGCACTGTCATAATGGGGGTGGAAGGGATCCTTGTATACGGAAAAATATGGGAGTGCAGTGATAGCTCCTCAATCCTCCTTCCCTCATTGAGATGCCAGAAAAAGAAAGATGGGTTTGGCTACAAGAAACATAAGCTGACCAAGAGATACTCTCAATCTGCCTGAAAGCAAATCTCTCTTTCTCCTACCTCTTCCTGCTTCCCTTGGAATTTCCTTGAGTAAGGCAGAAAAGAAGAGAAGAGGTGGAGAGGCAATGGTAGGTTCAGCTTCTTTTGGAAAATCAAAATGTTTCTTTTCACAGAGGTAGTCCTGTTTGTTCCAGCAGAAGAAAAATGTAAGGGGAGAAAAATGGATTCTACAAACTTCTTTAAGATTAACTGGTTTATATTTATGTTCATAATTTCCATATATTCATTATAGTCCTTTTAAGATTAATTGATTTATATTTTACCATGAGCCCTTCTGGGTATCACTAACTTCCTCAGACTCAATCCCTTCCAGAGACAATTAACAACATTCTTATTTTGGTAGGTATTTAATATGTGATTACTGCTTGGCTAAAGAAAGGTGCTGATTATTTTCATTGTGATTTGTTAGTTATTTTAATATATATTTTAATTTAGTTTTAATTATTGTTGTTTGTTTAGTGTTTTAACTTTTTACATCACAGTTTCTTAACTATGTTTTCTTTTTAAAGTTGTAAACCACTTTGAGTCCTTTTGAGGAAAAAAGTGGGATATAAATAAAGATGGTGGTGATGATAATAATAGAAGTAGATATCCACAAAAGCTCAAATATAAAACAGTTATTCTTAAAGGACTGTAGATTCCTCTTGAGAGCCAGTATAGTGTAGTGGTCTGAGTGTTGGACCAGAACTGTGGAGACTAGGATTTGAATCCCTACTTAACCATGGAAACCCAACGGGTCACCTTGAGCAAGTCACTCTCTCTCAGACTCAGGAAAAGGCAAGGAGAAACCATCTCTGAAAAAATCTTTCCAAGAAAACCCTGTGATAGGGCCAACTTAGGGTCACCAGAAGTTGGAAACAACTTTAAGATACATAAGATTCCTCATCCATCTTCCTCTTTTTTTCTATTTTATTTATCCTCAAAATTTCAGCACCTTTTCTCCTCTGTAGAGTCATGAATCCAGTGAAGTTTTTTTTAAAAAGGGGGAGGGAATTATCCAATCCCCATAATGTAGAGTTTCCATGCGAGTGTATTGCCTAATTAATTCCAGTACCTGTTAGGACTATTAGCTGGCCTGGATTCCAAGCTTTCATTTGAAAGAAAAATGTAAGTCCATCTGGAAGCAGGGAAAAAGTACAGAAAAGGAAAGATCTCTAGTGTTAGGGGTGGAGGAAGAGTCTTCTCTTGTTATCCAAGTGTCAAAAGTTTCCTAGCTGCCATTTCATGGTGGAATAACTAGAGCTGAGCAAAGACTGAATTATTTATTTATTTATTTATTTATTATTTATTTATTTAACAGAGTCATAAGCATACTCAGGCTTGACAATCATTACAGGGTTTCCAGGAAAATGTAAACTTTATTGTATTTCCCTCAGGCTTCTTGAGAGTTGAAGTCAATGCTCCCAGGTGGAAAGCAGATGAGAGACAGCCAGATAGACACTAGATAGACAGATAGATACTTATTGAGGAAGGATAAATGTTTACTGTGGGTTTTAGATTTCTTGTAAGTAGTTTCAAATAATAGATTATATTCTTTGGCAAGTGCTAATTCTACATTTTCTTGTCTTTGATGCATGGCATGGTCCTCTGAATCCTTTACTCAGATACTTGAACCTCTAGGTTAAATGGATCTTTGGAGTAGGTATGAGTTATATATTTGTATTTATCAGGATACAATTCCATTCTCTACTTCAATGTATTTCATTGCAGGGAAACAAAACAACAATTAAGGGATGAAGAGGGATGTAGCACTAGATAGATATATTTTAAAAAGTGGAAATAAAATATGAAAGGTTGGTTTTAATGGGGAAACAGGTGTGGCACACTGGATTGTTAATTGCTTTGTGTGTGTGTGTGTGTGTGTGTGTGTGTTAGGGATAGAATGTAAATTCAACAATTTTCCTACTGGAGTTGAATTTGGAGTTCCCAGCCCCTTGAGACACTTAGGTGGGAAGGAAAATGGTGCATCAAAAGTTTCTACAGGAACTTTTTTTTTCTGGTACAATATAAACTGCACAAGAGTCTGAGAAATGGTGCAAGAGTTTGAGAAACTGCACGGCTTTACAATCAAAACCTATACTTATGCCCCCCCCCCGCACAGAAAACTGCAAAACTTCCCAAGGGGGGTAGAATTGCCCACTCACATTGTTGTTCACCATATCCTTGGGGACAGTGCAGAAAATGCAAAGCTAAATTGTACGCTGTACTCCAATAAAAAAAACTGTAGTGAACCATTCCATGTCACGGCTGCAGCTTTTGCTGGTTTGGAGTTGTTCAACCCAAATTTTACCCATCAAGAAAAGAAATTCAGGTGGGCTGAAGTTGCAGCCACACATCATTTTATTGTGTAACATTGATGATTTTCCATAACATTTTTTATGCAACATTTTTTTGTGCAACATTTCTGTTTTTTATGTAGAAATCACCAGTGTTGTACAAAATAGCCATATGGCTTTGATGTGTAATGTTTCTAAATTTGCACAACATTTTTGTTATGCAACATTGCTGATTTCTATATAAAAACAATTTTGCACGACAAAAAGATTGTACAACGAAAATATCTCATACAATCAGCACGTGTTGCACAGTGTTTCCTCTCAATCTCTGTGTGGCTTCCTTGAACTGAGACTGACTTAGAAAGGGAAACAAGGTAGGCAGATTCCATTTACAAACTTATTTATTTAATTGTGTATTCATTCACAATTCATTCATATTTGTATGCCACCTTTCTCCTGAAATAGGATCCACAATGGCTTCCAACAATAAATCAAAATATTAAAACATTTAAAACAATTAAAAACAATAAAAGGCTTTAAAATCATTAAAAAGCCTAGAAAAGTTTACTAATGAATTTTACAATTACATATGCATTGGAGATCCTAACTAGCTAACAAAAAGATTAAGATGGTAATTTCATTCTTAACTCACCATCTTCTTGGTGGAGAGGTAAAGCATGGTCAGAGGGAAGGAAGTAGAAGGAAAAGAGAGAGAGGTATGAGGTCTTTTATATAAGGCATGGGTCACATGGTCTGGTCACCTGGATGCCATAGCCATGCATTTAAATAACACAGAGAGTAAGAGTGAGGTTTTAGGTGAGAAGGCAGAAGGATTTGACATGCAAAGGTAAAAGAAACTCTATGCCAGCTAAGCCCCATTTGCTCTAAAACAAGGTCGAGGGGAGATAGAATGCCAGAATTTTCCACCATGCCATGCCACCAAAACCCTGTCATGCCCAGCAACTTGACCACAGCCAAATCACTCAATCCAAAATAGGATCCAAAATAGCAATTGCAATCCTGGCATGCTGCTCAATAAATCATGTTATGGATGCAGATCAGGATTTGATGACTGACTGGCCATAATCTAGAATCTGTTTTTTTAAAAAAAAGAGAGAGAGAGAGAGAGCAAGCACATAACATATTAGTATCAGAATAAGGCAAAGACTTTCAGCACCCAATCTTCTTAGGAAGATGAGAACCTATGCTCATTGCATATGCAGTTGACGCCACCCCAATTCTAAATGAATGGGTACCAAATTTAACCACTTTGTAATCTCAATAAAGCTAAAGCCCTGGAGCTGACAGACTACAGCTGGAATTTAGTTAAGGGTAACAAGTCGGCATGGCAAAACAGAGGGCCAGGATGATTCCCACTAACTCTAACATAGTCATGCAGTTCTCTAACAGGGAATAATGGTTGATTGCTGCAAGACTGGAGTCAAATTCTTGATCTGCTTCGTTTTTGGAACAATGGAACTGAGGTAACCAGCTGACTGTCAATAGTAAAGTTCCCAAATTCAAGAAACCTGCTTGACATGTTACCTTTCGACTGTACCACCAGCTCATCATCCCTTATCCTTATCCATCTCTCGAGACCACCCTTCCAAGGTCTTACGAGTACTGAAATCACCTATAGTGGTTGGGAATCCCTGAATTTTGAGCAAAAAGGCCAGAGCTGATAGCCATGCCCTAATAGAGTGAGGATATAGCCCTCTACAACTAAGAAGAATATAATATTGTAACAAGAGGACAGCAGACCCAGGCCACTGCTCCCTCAGTTGCTCTTGTCTTCTGAAAATTTTAAATTTTTTCACTGCTGTAACCTAACTCTTCCTAGTGCTAGGTACTAGGGATAAACTAATTATCCTGATTGGCTTGCCCTTCCAAGCCTTCACAAGGATTGAGTCCAGTATGACAGCTGCATCTAGTGCCAGCTGTCTAAAGCACTCCATCTGCCTATGGGAGATAGTATTAGCTGTTACTGTTGTCTTCCTCTGCAACAGGGACCACCTTGAAGAGAATGTTATAATGTAAACACTGAATTTCAGAGTTATTTATCTACTAAGCATCAAAACCTAATTGTGCTTTTTCACCAAACCTGTCCTTAACATAAAGTATATAGGGTCTCCAATTTTTTAAATATGATTGTATGGAGTTGCCTTCAACCAATTAGACAATTTGTCTATTTTTGCCAGTTCCATCAACTTCTTCAACCATTCATTTATTGAGGGAGTCAATTTCTGTTGCCAATATCTCACAAAAATTATCCTGGTTGCTATCACCATGTAACATAACAATATTCTATTTTCTTTTTCCACTTGGTCATCAAGGTCTAACATATTCAAAAGCAAAAACTCTAGTCCAAACACGACTTTTGCTTTTGTTTTTTTAGTTTTTAATTTCTCCATTAACACACACCCAAACTCTCCTAGCTTTCCTGCAGGTCCATCATAAGTGATAGAATGTTCCTTCTTGTAATTTACATTCCCCACATTTATTTCTAATATTTTTATATATATTCACCAATTTATCCAGGATTAAATACCACCAATACATCATTTTAACAAAATTTTATTTATAATCATAGCAATTTGTGAATTTTAATCCAGATTTCCAAACCCTTTCCCATTGTTCTAGTTGCATTGAGTGCCCCATATTCTTTGCCCACTTTAACATACAATCTTTAATTAATTCATTCTCTGCTTCATAACATAATATTAATTTATATATTTTTGCTATTCAATGATCCTTTCCCTTACATATTAACTTCTCTAACTCAGCTTCATTTATTTCAAAATCATACTTACTTCTATCTTCTCTAAATTTTTCTCTTAATTGAAAGTATATCAACCACTGAAGGGTGAATTCCCTGACTAGACTCATATTCTTGACAGACTTGCATAACAAAGAGTTTATTACCTGTACTGTGAATATATTGTTACACCATAAATCCAGAAAGGAGTTAGCCAGCTCCTCCACCCATACTTTAACTGTGACCACTATTGGAGAAACTCCAAAAATGTGAAGTCTGATGTAATGCCAGCCTTGATCTAATTGATGGCCCAAGCCTGGGCTCACCAACACCCTCAAAATTACACTCTGAAGCCCATGGACCCTCATGCAACCAAAGACACTTGCAGTGCATCCCTAAGTTTCAATTCCTCCTGCCAAAACTAGATCCTATTAAAGTCAGCAAAAAATGTGGATTCTTTGTAATACTGATCCTGTGTGTGATTTGCTGCCTCCACATATAGTGTCACTAAGATATCTGAGAACGGTCCTACCTGGTGCTACTGGCCTGCAAACAAGGTTCAAATTCTCAATCAGTTTTTGAGATTCCTTAGGCGTAAACTTCCAACAAATAAGAAAATCAGCCCCTTTCTCTAGTTTATCCTGAACTTCCTTCAGGGGCAGCCTAAAAACTGATTCATTGTATTAATTTCAAGATCAGGAATACCAGTTGATGTAACAGATTTTCAGTCTTCTCTTTGGCCAATAAAACTCCCAGTTCCTGAGCTAAAGAGCTAAACTCAGAAAGAAGGAAGGCTTGTTCCAAACTTCAAGAGGAAAAACAACAACAAAACAACAACAGAGAACCACCCTTCTTGACCCAGTCTTTAATTTAATTGCCGCATCCAAGAACCTATTAAACTTATCAAATGCTTCACATGAGCTGAGCTCCCCATAGGAAGAGCCTGATCCATGTAAAGCATGCCATCAAGTGAGAAACCCAGGACCTCAAAATAATCTGGATGAACCAGCAAGAGATGAAATGCTCACTTGATACACTTTGCCAATTCACCTCCAGTTCCCTGTCTATGGACATCCCTAAATTCCACATGAAAAGATATGTACCAAACTGTACATAATTCTGACTGAATGGCATCATTAACTGCCTCTCCCTTAGGATAATACAGATGGTGAATAATCTGATGTTCATCTGGAGCACTCTTAGGCACCATAACTAGTGGAGAAACCCTAAGGTTGGGAACAAGAGGTGAAAGGTAAAGGTTACAACCTTCCCTTTGAGACCCGTTTCTCTATCTTGTCCCTAAATACATATTCCATACATATAACTAATACATATAACTAATTTGAGATTCTTAAACATATAAGACCAGTGGTTCCCTTGAAACAGAATCTTAAAACCCACTCTAAACCTTTCCTTCAAATAACATGTTGCTACCTGATTTGAGTATAATTGCAGCGATATCAAAAGTCTCTGAAAGTCAATTGAACTGGGCCCCTTTTAATGGTGGGAAGGTCATTACCTGACCCATTCTCATCCCCTTGCTGATCCCTGTTGGCTCCTGGTGAGCTTTATCCCTTTGGAGTAGATCTGAAAGTAGTTGGGGCTTCTGCAAAACAAGCACTCATGCTTGTGCTTACAGAGGCAACATGTGGATACACCCTGAACCCCAAACTTCCAAGAAAGCAGTTTTTGCTGTTGTCGTTAGGTGCCTTGTGAACATGCAACCACATTTCCTTGGACTTTCTGCATGATATGACCACTGCGCAAAGATTCCCCTTAGATCAGACATGCAGAGGTCATAATCTGGATCCATAACTGGGGGTCCAAAACATTCCATCTGAGGGTAAGATTAATTGCCACACTCATATGGAAAGCCTCACTATAACAGAGCCATGCAGGTCTGAGAAATCCACATAGGCCTTATATATCATGTCCATGTATAAGTAAATCCAACTCCCCAAGGTCTGCATATGATTTAGCAGCTTGTGGTTCAGCCTCCTCCCCCAAAGCAGGCAATCCAGGAGGTTCTTAATTTTGCCTTCCCTTTTTCTAAAGCATCAAGGTAGACCAGGATCTGATTAGTTAATTAGTAGATGCTTAGATTGCTGCCTCATGGCCAGGCTCTTTTACTTGGGTCCACTGCTTCTCTTTTTTGGACCCATAGAGGACATACTCAGATACTATGATCCTAGTCTGATGTTCAAACTATGGAGTGACCAGAGGCCTATAGGCCTGACTGGGGCCTATGATTGGACCAAGTCCTGTAGACCTCTCAACTGTCTACGTGTGAGGGCCTGATCGAGTCTTAACTGCCCTTAAGGGCCTAAATGGACCTAAATACTCAATGTGGCAACTCAAGCCCTGCCAAGTCAAGGCCTTAAGGCATATGGCCTTGTTGAAGGAATTCAGAGACATGGAGACCACGGAGTGAAGGAAAAAGAGTTTATTAGAGTAACGCACGGGCTGCAAGGCTGGAATAGCTTCCAAAAAAGTGCCAAGAGCCCAGAGCACACTTAGCAGAGTGATTTTATACTATCAATGACACAAAAAAAATTTCCTCCTACCCCACAGTTGTTTACATTCCAGAAAATGGTTTACAGAAAATCTCAAGCAACGATGCACACTGTGACCTAATCTTGTATTAGAGACAGGAACTCTGCTGAGCCTTGCTAGCACAGCATATTGCAAAACACTCTAACTTGCCACACACTTTTGGAGGATTTCTTTTGACACTTTTATAGAATCTTAAGGCAACCTAGATTGACCCTCCCTCAATGGCTACTTCAGCCTGCTTGGGCCCCACTCAATCTTAAAGGTTGAATTGGGCCAATCATTCATAGTCACTTATGCATCCCAACCATAGCCATTTCTGCAGGCCTACTGGGGCCTAGCCTATTGAATCAAGGCCCCAGGATCTAGCTATGGCCTAGCCACAGGTTTAAGGCCTAACTGGGGACTATGGGATCCAGTCAACTGATTGAAGGCAGTAAGGCTTAGTTATGGCACAGTCACAGGCAAATGCCTAATCAGAGTCTATGCAGCCAAGCTATCCAGTTAAAGGAGTAAAGGCTAGTTGGGGTCTAGTCACAGGCCCAATGCCTGTTCAGGGTCTATGGGGCCCAGTTGTCTCAAGAAAGGCAGCAAGGCCTACTCGGCGCCCAGTCATAGATATTGTCCCTTTTTGAAGCCCATGCCTAAAGCCACTTGGCCCTACCCAGGGCCCAATTGGGGCCTAAAGTTCACAAGACAGTTTGTTTCCTGCAAGAATGATCAATGGGTCTGGCTGGGTCCTAAAATCTAGCAGTCCTCCCTGCACCCTGACAGGGTCTAAAGGACCATGGTCTACTTGTTTCTCAAAGGTTCCACCCAACTACTGACTCCCTACCTGAGATTGATTTATCCTGATAAAGTCCAGTGCCCAATCAGAGCCTAGCACTGTAGTCTCAGCCCTCCCCCAGCAAGTTCCAAACAGGGCCTGAACTATGACATCCATGCCAACCCCACCAAGCCCAGAGAATTTGGATGGGATCATACAGCTGTGCTGCAAATCCCAGTGGTATGATATAACAAGCCTCAGCCCATTCCAAACCAGATCAAGTAACCACTGTCTACTATTGTCAGAAACTCTGTTCGTCAAGCTGCTCCAGCAATGACTAAGATCCAAAATGGAAGAGGAGGGCAGTCGGAGACTTTAAACACTATGGGTCTGTCCCCTCATTCTCTCCAGCATGATGCTCAGCTCCATGACAGTGTTAATCATGGCCTCTTTCCATTGGCAGTCAGCAAACACACTTCCTTGTGTAATACCATGCAGTGCAGTGGCAGGATCAAAAAAGGCAAATTTCCAGAAAACAATGGCCCTTCTTGCATGCCATTTCTCATGTAAAAGGGCCTCCGAAGCATCACACAATTGTGAGGACCATTTCACATGACGTCCTCGCAATTGTGCGATGCTTCCAGGGCCAGTAGACGGCGATCATGCAATATACCACTTTTGGCTTCTTGCTGAAAATGATGCATGATTGCACATCACTCCTGGGCCCCACATGCACTTATCTTCTGTGAGGAGCCTCTGGAGACACAGCCCTTGTGCTTCCTCCCCCAGCACAGCCTGGGAAAGTACCCGGCTGCACTGCGGAAGGAAGAGGCAGAGCCCTCACACTTTCTGCTGCTGCTGTGGAGAAGAGGCAGAGGGGACACAAGTGCCTCTTGCAAGAGGTTGTTCTCATGATCCCCGTACACCCACGCCAGAATCAGGTAAGCTGCGTAAAGGGCCTATGACCAGAGGGGCACAAGGAGATTGTTCCTGTGGAATTTTTGTGGCTTTTTGAATCACACTCATCTAAAATTGTGTATGTATGTGGCGAAATGGTTGCTGTGACTTGTTACAACTTCCATCTTTTACAGAATGCATGTGTTGTAAATAAATTAAACCAATAGGGTAATAAAATGCAAAGTTGCAAAAATTACAAAAAGACTTCCTAATTAGAAGCAGAAGATGGAAAGCTCCATTTTCTCTGCAAAAACAAGGTAAGAAGCAAATTGTGGTGCAGACCATGAAATGTTAATGTCAAAAATTAGAATACAACTAAAGAAGAACACTAAATCAATCTCTGTGCCAAAATGCAATCTGAAGAACATCCCAGTAGAATATAAAGACCATTACAAACAGACAGACAAGGACAGACAAAAAGCAAAAAGAAAGAGTGACAGAAATAGTGTCAGAATCTTGAATGCAACTGTTCAGCAATTTGTATGCACAGACAAAAAGAACTACTATAATCATGAATGCAGCAAAATAGAAAATGACAAGAAAAAAAAAATGTGAATGAAAGGACCTTGTCTGAAAGACCTGAGAAATCAAAAGTAAATTTAAAGCAAGAGCGAGGATGCTATATGACTAGCTCAAGAACACTCTACATGACCAAGAAGATGGAAAGATGGAAATAATAAACTGAAGAACTATATGCAAGAGATGAAAGGATGACAGATCTATTAAGAAGAACCTTTTGAAGATGAATACATAATTCTAGAAAGTAAAACTGCACTCAAAGCACTTAGAAGAAATAAATCACCAGAAACAGGCAGCATACCAACAGATCTGTTTAAAGCTACAGAGATATGATCCATTCAAATTTTAACTAAACTCTCCCAACAAATATGGAAAAGAAAAAAATGACCTACAAATTTGACATGTTCAGTATACATTCTAGTCTGCAGAACACAAGACACCAGGAATTGCAATCACCACTGGCTTGTTGAATTAATCTCTCATGCAGGAAAAAATGGTGCTCAGAATTTTACAAGAAAGGCCTTTACCGTATATGGAGTGAGAAATGTCAGGTTCTGGATTCAGAAAAGAAAGAGGCATTGGAGTCATATTGCAAACATATGTTGAATAAGTTTTCATTTGCGCGCGCGTACACACACACACACATACACACGCACATGTAATCTAACATATTAACCCATCACTTTTTGTACTGCACTTTTTTTTGTTATTTATTTTATTATTTTATTAACTAATGTATTTATTTATACTGGCATCATTATACAAACAAAGTTTAATAGAAGAGAATTTTCACCATCTGTGTTTCTTTTCTGGACACTTATTGTTATTAACTTCATTTCATTATTATTTTCAGTATTTTGTTGGAAAAGAGGGTTCAAAATGCACCAGGTATCAAATATGCTATGTACACCAATGTTTGACCTGCCAGACGTTTTGGACTGCAACACTCATAATCCTTATCATTAGTGATACTAGAGATGGGGCTGGTGAGAGCTGTAAGTAAAAACAAAGGGCCAAAAGTTCCCTGCTTGTGCTAAAGAAGAATAAAAGAAAAAGAGCCATGATCTCCAGAAGGATTAAAAACAATGCCAAGGTATTAATCAGGAACTTTTGAAAGTTCTTATTCACACAGGCAAAACAGCTGTAAAAGCTGCAAGAGTAAACAAGAAAGCTAAAGAAAGAAAGTGCTTCAAAAAGTTTTTACAAGCTTTGTCCCTTTATAGTCAATAGACGGTAACAAAATTATCTCTGGTATCATATCTGATTATGCATACAATTTGACTACTGCCTGTGTCCTTCCACCCACTCACACCATGCAACTTTAAAAGCAAAAATCATACCCTAAGTAAATTGGATAATTAGGCTGGAAAGCAGACAGTGAATGCAGTTCTAAATCTATGTATTTATATTCTGGGGATAAGGTAAAGACCATGGAGTACTCTTGTTGAAACTTCTGTGGGTGGCACTACAGACTTATTCAGGAACCAAACAAAAATTTTATAGCAACAACATCTTGGCAAGGCAATTAAAATGTGGACTGGAATGATTAAAAACCATATAAATAGATGAATTTCCAGACCTTTAAAACAGAGATTCATGTGACCAAAAAAAAAAATGTTATTTACACATTTACAGAAAACCATATGCTGTCTCAGAGTTTGTCAAGCAAAGAAATCTTCCCGCCCACACATTGTATTTGTACATATTTGTAAGCTAGGCCTTGGTGGTACTGCATTCTTAGCTAGAATCTCATGCTCTCCAACATTCCACAGAGGAAAATTGGGACATGTGACCAAACAGTGATGTGGACCTGACAGCAAAAGTTATTAGTGAGGAAGAAGATACAAGATGAAAGAGGCTGCAGAAGCTTACTTTTGCCTACAGGTACTGGGAAGAGCAAAATTCCATCCCCTCCTGCCCTATCCCATCTGCTGAGTTGAGTGCAAACTACTTTTGCAATTTGAACTCAGTTTTCAGGAATGAAAGTAAGCTAGGAAGAGGAGAGAGACACCGGGTCATTTAAAAATCACCAAAAGGTAAAATGGCTGATGGTTAATTGTGACTATTCCTGCCAAATTAAGGCAGTTGGAAGATATGGGATCTTCATGAGAAGTTTTACAAAATGCTGATGTTGGCCATGTAGTTATAAATATGTGTCATCTCTTGACTTGACTCCCCAAACCAGCCAGCAGCTGCACCAAGTGACATATTATCTCAGGGGCACTATGTGAAAATAAAACAGCCACCACAACTAGAATCATACTGGTACCAATCCAGGTCCCTCCAAAGGGGTCACTTTGCCCCTCCAGCTCAAGGCAGCTCAAAGTGCCCCTGTATCTTAACACCTAGAATGAAGAAAACAACTTTGGCAGAGCTAGGCTCCAAATTTCCAAGCCAAGGTTGGCTGCCTCACCAAAGGAGGTCCTGGGGAAACACTCAAAAAAGAGGAGGAAAAGGAAGCAACTGGATGATACTTTCCTGTTGTTGTTGTTGTTGTTTTTAATAGGAAGTTTTTTTTTTCAGTCATGGGGCCCCTAAACTTCTACAAGTACTAACTTCTCATCCCCAAATTTCTACAAGCACTCATCAAACTTTTTCAGTTGTTTCTTTAAACTGTGGGTTTCCACCAATTGGCAAGGCTTTGGGGAGACAAAGATCACAAATAGTGCCTGTGGGCACATTTGGCCCATGGGTTACACTTTGCCTACCTCTGCCCTAAAGCCAAGAATTAAGCTAATATCTCATGTAAAAATCGATTCATAGATATAATAACTAAGAGGCCAGATGTGAACAAACTGAAAAAGACTAAAGCAAAATGTCTTATTCATACTCCTCTGGATTGGTGCTAGGAGTGCATGATCTCATACCATAGGTTTTCTAAATATTGTAATAAAATATCTTCAGTCACAATCATATTGTGGCATGCAAACCTGTATCTGGAGCTGGGAAGTCAGTACGCTTTGACATATCACATACCTATCTATTTCTGTCAGGCTTCAGTTGCCCTCTTTCATATTCTACCAAGCCTCAATTGTTAAATATAGAGGGGCTCCTTCAATGCACAACATTTCATTTGGCCCAGCCTTCTGCTTACCTGAGTAGCTCCTACCTATATACACACCATGCCTGGATCAAGTTGTGTATATTCATGGAAGATAATAGTTATTTTCTATTGTGGCATGTTTTACCACAATTACAGCAGCAGTGTAAGTTTTGGGTAAGTTTTAATGCCACTTTAAGTTTTGGGTAAGTTTTAATGCCAGGGTAGTTTCATAGTACATTTTTGAGGGCCAAAATATACTAAATCTGACTTGGGAGGATCATCATCCTGAAGTAAGCCATGTGCTGTAAAATGTTTCACTAAAAACTAGTGGAACTGTACCAGAAAAGTATTTTCAAATAAATCATAGGCCAACCCAGCACAATGATACTGTAGCCTAATTCACAGAAGAAGAAGAAAAATCATTAGAAAGGACATCATTAGATGAGGCAAACATTTCCACATATATATACCAACAAATGTTCTTAAGTGATAACATTTATTCTTCATAAACAAACACAGGCAACACACAGCCTGTGAAAAGCATTCATTTTCCCATCTGTTTCTGAGCTCCTCATTTGTCCTTCCAGGGCACTGCTGAAACTGAATTTGCTGCAGCATCACAAGTGAAAAAGTTCTGCTTTCCTTGAAAAACCAAGTGGGCATCATGCCCTTGCTCCAGGCCCCAGACTCCCAGGGCCCAGACAAGTCCCATCCCAGAAGCCACACCACAGGAACATGAAAAGACAGTATTATGGTATCCAGTGAAGGGTGCAAAAGGGAGCCCAGGCCCCTGGCAGTGCTTATACAGGAAGGGCTCATTAATTAAGACACAACTGGCCAGGATGCTGGGGCTATAGAATCAGAGGCCTCAATAACAGAAGGCTGCTGGAAACTACTGACACTCTTGAGTGGTGACATCCATGGTGATTCTTGCATTCGCTACCTGTGTGCTTTGGACCTTGGACCTTGGCACTTCTCTGGGATTATCAGTTTGGCTTTTGGACTACTCCCTTTCAGTACTGTTGCTGTGTTTTTCTGAGAGTTTATTTCAGCCCTGAGACTGTTTTACAGAGCTGCATTTATCTAGCTAATCAGATAGCCAAGGAACCTTGGTGGGCTGCCTAGCTCAGAACAGTAAGCAACAAGACTATTTTTGACAACTAACATGGATCTCTTCAAAATCACTGAAATTCAACATCAAATCAGGGATCTGAATTTTAGTGGCGTGTTACTAAAAACCATCAAAAGGTTATTCATGGTTTATCACTAAAAAGCAATAATATTCTTCTCTGCTTTTTCAATGCCTTTTTCTTCTGCTGCTGAAAGTTGTTCTATAGAAAGTCTCAGCTGAGCTGTGGGCAGCAGGGATTGGGGAGTGGGAGAAGGCTGTAAGAGCAAAGAATATTGTAGAAGAACAAAGACATAGGTACATTCAAAAAGGCACATTCAAGTGTCCTACACATTTGATAAAGGATGCTTCTTAAGTTAGAAAACTGAAGAATCATATTGATTTGCCCCTGATAGACAAGTGTACTTGAAATGCACAGACCACTTAATACTTGTATAAACCTTCCTGAGTGTACCTGCAGTGGTTTGTTCTTCTGCTGCATCTACAATGCAGTTCATGAGAGTTTCATAGAAGTGTCAAATCGTGGTGATGTTTTTTGCATGACAGAGAGAGAGAGAAAGAGAAGAGAGGGAAGAGAGCCATGTTGGGCCAGTGGTTATGTTACTGGCAAGGCATAGGCTTTCAAAGGCCCAAGAAAAATGAGTTTACTTCCAAGAAGAAACTGCTTCACTTCTGAAACTATTTTACCAGAACAGAATTGCTTTTCAGAGCTTGGAAGTAATTACAAGTATCAGTATTACCTGTAATATATTGGGGGTGGGGGAGGTGTAAGAAGGGTATTACTCCAAAGGTTATTTCCTTTTGTAAATAATGCATAGTTACTTTCTGTATAATGAGCAATGCGTCTTTGTACCCATTATTTTTGAGAGGTTCCTTGGGGCTTTTGGTGGATTTTTTTTTTTTAAATAGGCCATTTCTTTCTGTTTTTTCAGAAGAATTATCTCCCGAAAAGGAACTAAAAAGTAACAAGAAATAAGTGTAACACATGAAATTAATTATATTCCTATACAGTTAGCAACAATGAGCTACTCCCACTCTCCACCACAAAGTTACATATGACATTACTTATAACCAGAATGCTCTATCTCATTGTCTCTCTCTCTCTCACACACACAGCCTATATTACCTCACAAAGTTGTTTTGAGCATCAGAATTGAATTTGTCATGTCCCCAAAAATCCTCTTATTGAACATGTTACATGAAATAGACATAAACAGAACAAGGACATTTTGGAGAACCTTGCTATATATGGTAACATTGGCAAGAACTGAATATGCAAAACTTTGGGAAAATGAAGAGGCTCCCAAAATTGAGCAATGATATTATAATCTTTTGGAAATCAAAGTGACCGATATTTTAACTCAAAGACTCAAGTGCTCAACATATGACAAAGTCAACCATGAGTGGGCACCCCTACATATCTTTCTTCAAAAACAGTTAGAATAGGACCAGTTGATATAGAAAGTTTCTTTAAGCAAATTTTGCTGAGAAAAACCAGGTTAGAAAAAGACATGGGGGTAATAAATCACACTTTATAGAATGTATGAAAAAAGAAAAAGTATTTACAGTAATAAGAGTTTGTGTAAAATAAATGCCTTTTTTATGTTAAATATCAGGAACAGACAATTAGATAAATTTTTTGAAGTACAGTTGGAATTAGAAACATAAAATGTACTGTATCTGAGGGGGTAATGGAGGAAGGATAAGAAGATACCTGGAACTGTCTACTTATAGTTATAAACAATACTGTTGCTTTATATTTTATATATTTTATTTTTGATTTATGTACATGTAAAAATATAAAATAAAAAAATAAGAATGAATAACTTGTGAAATACCTCCATAACTCTTAATATTCTTTTTAGTTTGGCCTTATGGACATTTTTCTACACTGAGTTTCAAGAAAACCTGAAGCGACGTGGAAGCAGATATTAAATTAAAGCTCCTGGCTGGACATTTGGATCCAACTCATCTGAGATCTGAAGCAACTTTCATATACCTAGCATTCCCCTGATGGAGAGAACATTCTTCAAAGTACAAATCTGCCAATTCGTTGCCAAGTGATAGAACATCAAGTGGCTGCTCCAGGAATAGCACACTCTAACAATCCAATAGAGAATAGAGGTTTGATTCTCTCTAAAAAAAAACCACTCAGGCGGCAAGAAGACAAAAACCAAAACATTTAAAACAAGTAAAATCATTTTCTTAAAGAAATGCTTTAAGAATACTGGTACTATTTTTAAAAGTATTTTAAAATTAAGAATTAGAAGTGGTTTCCCTGTTTATAAACCCAGCAGTCACTCATCTTAATATACTGAAATATGTCCAGAGGATGAATACAAAGAGATCAGGCATAGTCAAAGAATTTGATTTGTACTTACTGAGTCACGTGGCAGGGTCTGGAAAAGTAATTTTGAAACTACAGGTCCCAGAATTCCCCATCCAATATCAGAGCAACTTCTAAATTCTGTTGCTTTCATGTTTTCCATCCAGTGGAATGAAATTGTTAGGCATTCACTTAAGTCGTCATATGAACCAAACTCCAGACAAACTGGACAAATGCCCACATTTATTTTCTCTTTTTTTTAAAAAAAGCCATGACTTTCCCTAAACGTTCCATTGAATTCGACTTCAGAGTTGACAGTTTTCATGTATTCTCAGTTTCAGAACTCTCTGCTATTCATCTCCAGAAATCTTCCAGAATATTTATTATTTTGCCTAGACATACATTAATAGAATTTTTTTTTCTAGTTTGGGAATGCTGATTAGGATGAATAGATGAAAAGACTACAAATGAACAAAATAATCTTGTCTTTTTAAATTTAGATCCTGTGCATTTGAATATCATTTTTCATATAAATAAATGTATGTTTTTTGAAACAAATGAATCAGAAGTGAAAAAGTAAGTTTTCTGTAAAGCAGATTTTCTTAGGAGGGCTCTTGAGTAGTCTCGATTCTGCTCTAAGAGATAAAACAACTCTAAATGCTTAAAACAGCTCTGCCTGATAGCTCTTTGCAAATGCAAAGATGGTAGAGGTTTTAGTATTTGTTTTACTGCCTGCACTGCCACAGTGTGCTCCTTCAAATAAACTCTAGCCTGTGCTTATCAGACTTACTTTGAGTTTTTTTGCAAACATCACTCTAGTTCACATCTCATTCATTTCATTAACATCAGCTCCCTAGAGAACCAAGCAGCTGGTTTATCTCCACTCCAGAGAGGGGACACTCAAGAACAACTGTTGCCACTGCTCTTGGGCATTTCCCCAATCCAGAGGTCAACCAAGATTCTGACAGAATTATATGGTAAGGCAGCAGGAAAGCCCCCAGGAACTGTCAAGAAACCTTCTGGATCTATCAGCCTCCTGAGGTGGATCACCTTGGTTGATTTCCCAACCCTGAAGAGATTCTGATCAAATGAGTCAAAGCTCAAACAGGTAGTTATCTGCCCATGCCAATAAAGCTATAGAAAGTTCCTTCAAACCCAAGTCACCATCCTCCCACCCAGCACAAAAAACAAGGTTCAGAGTATAGCCAGCTGCTTGAGTGAACCAGATACCCTTTGGGACAGGTCTATGGTTGGTCATTAAATCCTGAGCTATTCCTGATAAATGTTGGGGCATCTCAGCACAACAAGCCGATAGGTCACTGAGTTGCAATTCTAATACGCACACACAATCCCAGCTAGCTCTATTAGCTACAACAGAATCTCTGTCCTATCCTGATCACACACACTCACACTCATACCCAGAAGAATGTGGAAAGGACATGTGGTCAGGGAGCCTGAATCATGGTAGACAACTTCAGCTCCATGTCTCACTCTTACTTAATGCTGCATAGGGTACCCTGGTGGATAATCTGAGAGAGATAACACCACTACTTCATCCAACAAAGTTTCTCTGATAAAAACCAAACTAGAATGCTCATTCAGAATCAAGTTCTAGAAAGAGTAGTTGTACCATTCAGCCTCACATTCACCACAATCTTTCTTGTTTTGTTTTGTTTTTAAATATTTTTATTAAAGTTTAAATTGAAAATAAAAAAAAACCCTTCCCACTTCCAAGCTTTTTTCTTTTTTTCCAGTTGAGTTTGTTTGTTTACATTCCATTCATACATAGTTTCTGTTTGAAGGCTAATCTTACATTATTACATCTTACATTGTTACATTGCCTCTTTGTTACATTGTTGCCTTGCATTACACACAATCTTAATTTATCCCTTTTCCTTTTCTTATATTATATCTTTATCCAATTCAAAATTTCTCTCCATCCCCTTTCAAAGTTCTGGATAGGCTTATTTTTCAATGAAAATGTTAACTTTTCTATCTCTACCATATCCAGAACTTTTAATTTCCATTCTTTTATATCAACATAGTTCCTTTCTTTCCAGTATTGTGCATATGTCAATCTTGCAGCAGTTATCAAATATAACAATGTCTTCTGGTGATATCTTATTTCTCTTTATTGCCCTAGCATATTTAAAAAATAAAATTCTGGCTTCATTTCAAAATTTAAACTGTACATTCTTTGAATTTCATCATGTATTTCCTTACAAAATTTCCTTACTATCTTACAGGTCCACCACATATGAAAAAATGACCCCACCTTTTCATCACATTCCCAACATTTTTTACCACAACCTTTCTTGAATGTTGGCAGAACTATGTCTGAGTGCCCAACTGGCTTGAAAACCATGCCATTGCACTTCTAGGTGTATGGAGGGAACTGCTCCAGAAAGAAGATATTGGATATATCCTTACAGAAGTACAAGATGCAGCCTTAGGCCATTTCCACACTACACTGCGTTAGTGCTGTTATTCTACTTTCAACATCCTATAGAATCCTGGAGTTTGCAGTTTAGGGAGGGGTATTTAGGATTCTCAACCAGACAGCTCTTTGCCCTCAGTAAACTACAAACTCCAGAATTCCACAAGATGTTGAAATTGAGATAATAGCACTATAACAGTGTAGTGCTGATATGGTCTTAGATTTTAAAGCTTAGATGGTATCTTATGCACTGTAGCTAGGTAATTCCCAAATTACCTACCTACAGTGAAACACTTCTCCATTACCCCACTCTGAATTAGAGCTTGTAATCCTGCTTGCAAAACACAATCATAACTGGAAATCTTTCCATCAGAGGAAAATGCTACACTCCCAGTCATAGGGCATTTTCTCCTTCCTTGGGCTAGAAACCATTGTCATGGCTCATCAAGGCTCATAGCTAACCATCATCATCATGATCACCATCATCATCGCCTCTCTCTCCCTATGCCTCACTTTGCAACCCTCACTAGTGCCACCCTGCAGCTCTTACCTCTTTCAGCTGTCAGGCAAGGTAGCTGCACATCTTGGTAAAAAGCAGGCCAATTCCCAGATACCTGGAGTTGAGACATGCTGAGAAGAAGGCAGTATGGATCTCCCTTGGCATCTTTAGGACTCCTCAGAACTCACTGTGCTGAATGACACTGTCCTGAGCAAAGTGTGGGTGGAGGAAAGGGGCTCACTTCTCTCCTCTTGGTGATTCAGTGCCTAAGGCAAGCACCCCACTCCGTGAGATGGACAGGACAGATTTGATTATTGAATGAAGAAATTAAGGCTTCAATATGAATATATAGAAGGATCCATGTCAAAGCAAGACTGTATGCTCCATTTTTCCATTAGTAAAATGAAAGATATCCATGAAACATGTGTTCTATTTATTCACAAAATGAAACATAAATGACAGATGAAAATACTGTCAGAACCACAAAAATCTGTTACATTTTTCGTGATGTACTTTTTGTATATCATCATAATCACTACCAGAATAACTATCATATGATAAGGCCAAGCATGCTTCAATGAATTGAAGGACTTAGTTGTTACTGAAATATATCATACCACCAAGTCACATTTTTCATGGAAATGTCACAGGATCCAGGCTATTTGATGCTTTCATTGCCCTTTGCCTGTCATGGAGAAGAAAATGATGGATGTGGCAAGCAGTATGTATATTTGAGGAGAGGGAATAATGAACTTTTATCTTGACTTCCAGACAGAGTTCTATTTTACCCTATATTCTTAGTTTAGGAAGTTATAGCATTCATCTTAGATGAGTCCACACACTTTTGTCATTTCTTCCTGATCTCTCACTTCATTGTTGGCTTAACAAGGTATGGTTTATCACACTTGTTGAAAAGCTGACTTATCCTTCCAGATTTGTTAAAGGTGAGATAAAAAAAAGAAAATTGAAACTACTTGGTTTCCTTTCTATTTTACTCATTTCAGATTGCTAAGCATCACAGGGACCTCCAGAATACTACCTGAGTTTTGGGGTGAAAGAGATGTTAATGCAATCATAACTATATATACCAACACACACACACACACACACACACACATATCTCAGTTTATCTTAAAGTTTGAATTATGTTACATTTACAGTGACATTTGGGAGGTTGTGGGATGGAGAGGGTTTGTAATCTTATATTACCTATAACCGTTAACAGGTTTAAAATTTTAAAATAAAGAACTATTTTTAAAATATGAATATCTGTTGCACTACTGGAGAGAACTACACATTTCTTGCAAAAGGAAAAATATATTTGGTAAAAAACAGCCAAAAAAATCTTTGTCTGAGTGCAAATTAAACCGTATGTACTAAAGCACAAAAACACAGTGAGGAAATCTACATTGCTAAAAATGTGTGGATGTGTTCTTTCATATGCTAATACCAACAAGGAAGTCTGCTGTTTCATTCTAATCATCATTTCAGAAGGCATAGTAAAATAAATCTGAACTAATCAGCATGCCTTCTTCCCTTAGGAGAATGGAAGGACCCTGAAGACACCAGTGAAAAGTGACTAAATGCAGGAAAAGTGACTAAATTCATATCCTCTGAAGATGCCAGCCACAGAGGTAGGTGAAACATCAGGAGAAAATACTAATAGAACATGGTCTCAAAACCTGGAAAACCCACAACAACCTATGACTAAATACTTCATTTAAAAGGGCTTTATAAGCCTGAAATGCCATCACATACCTTGGTAAGGTATTGATCTGTGGAAGGGAACAACAAAGAGTATGCTTGCCAGCAAGAGTCCATGTGTGCACTATGATTTTCAGCTTAGAAAGCAGAGGCGCATTAATGATTTCTTGCTTACCCCATGCTGTGGAGCATATGTACTGCCCTACATTTTCCAATAAGTTATTTTGTAGCATTAACTTGTACTTTATCCAAGAATGGTTAACACACACCTTTTTCCCTCATTGTAATCATGTGATTGGTGTATATATTTGAAGCATTTGGTTTTAACATCATGCTACAAATTAATGCAAAAACCTATCAAAATATACCACTGGTTCCTTCCTGAGAATCAGAAAGTCTTGGACAGATCCAGCAAGACAGTTAATCTCAATGGTGATCAGAACCTGGAAAAAATTACTAAAACACACAACCCAGTGTTACCCTGATTTCTGGGGGTCCCGGAAAGCACACCTCAGCGTGCTCAAAATATGAGGAATTAGGAATTAGCTCAGAGCACTGGCTGGCAATGAGAAAGGCAGGGTAATTTAGCAGGATCTTGGAACCCTATGTATACGGGGTCAGGCTGCGCCAAGAACTAGGCAAGTTGTTCAATTTAAAGATTTTATTAAACTTTCATTAATTAAGCAAACAATGACACATGCACTCACACACTCATCCATGAACTATGGAGGCAGAAAGTGAGGAAGATTGATAGGGGTGTCGAGAGGATATCTGGGGTGATACTCCAGCTGATCCTGCAGTCTGGGAATAGAGACATAGAGAGTGATGCTGGGGTTCTAGTAGCTCAGCACGTGAAGGGGAGGCTCACCAGACAGAGCGGCAGCAGTTTGGGATACAAGGCATGAGCATTCCGACAAGAAGCTCAAACTTGGTTTTTTTATAGGGAAGATTGTACCTGGAGGCTAGCCTTCTCCAGAGGAGAACAATAGGGATTTGAGTGGAGACAAAGCCTCTGAAAGGTCAGAATCAGAATTGATGAGATTTAGCCAGCACTGCCAATTGTTAGAACAGTATGCAGATGAGAAGTGCTTAGTGTTTGTATAGAGCAAGCAGTTCGGGGCTGAGAGCCCTTGCATTTGCTTAATGGTTGGCTGTGTCTGGAGGGCACTACTGACTGTGCGACAAAAGTTGTCTACTGGCCTAGACCTAGCTTGCATAATTAAGGCCATGCGGCCATGCCTGCCTACACAGGCTCTCCGTGATCCTTTCGGACATGTGGAGTCATCTTATGGAGTGCCACATGAAAATATTAACCATAACCAATATGAAATTGTAGACCTTGGGCTCAGGCTAGACAATCGCAGTAATGCCAGTGTGGTCAATTTCCATGCTGGCTAGGAGATGGCCCAAAATAAGTTTTCCAAGCTCTGATCAGAGTTTAGAAGTCACATGTTAAAAATGTTACTTTTAGCTGCAACAAGTTAGCTGTTGGGTAGTGAAGGCTTAATTAAGTTAAATTTCAAGAATAACATGACAAATTGAGATAAAGTTACTTTACTGGAGAAATGACTGTTTGAATTACTATTGACCAACATTTAAAGAAGTGATTTGACAGGAACTGAAGCTATGATCTCAGCATTCTTAAAGGGTTTCCAAAAAAATGAAAGCGAGCAGCAAAACGATATTAGACAATGCCATAAATAATCCCACAAGTTACTTTTTAAACGATTGCTGTGAGTAATGTTAATGAATTATTTGTCAAACACTATACTGAGTAATGAGAATAGATTACTTTTATAAAGGTACTTCCAACAATTTGAGTGTTACTGCAACACATATTTCAGAGAGGTTTACAGGAATGACATGCAGCCAACTCATGATCTTTTTTGTTGATCCCCAGAATCTAACACCAAGAGCTAAAATAAGTCTCTTTCAATATTAAGGTTCCATTTTAAGTATCATGGTCAATCACTGTATAATGTTCCTGTTAATTCAGTCTCTTTTCCAGTGCTCTGACAATGGTGGGAAGGTTGATAAGCATATACTTAGGGAAAACAGAAGAAACATTTTTTAAGTAGTTGCAGGAGAAATTTGCATCATGAAGACTGAAAGAAGCAGACAAAACATGGATTGAACTAAAGTCACATTTTAGGAAATTATAGAAAAGCGTGCCTGAGTAACCAAGTAGTATGCTATGCCATTCTTCTGGCTATATCTGATGTGTCCTTGATCTGAATGAAAGGTTGTGGCTTATACCATCCCTCAGTCCACAACAGTTTCAGCTCGCAACATTTTGGCTGAAGCAAGAGAATCCTGCATGAGTCCCCCCTACAGGGACCCACAGTTCTCAGTGAGGTGAGTCAGGTGAGTCCCAAAGTTGTCCTTATCCTTCATGTGTGTACCATAGCTCTGAGCTAGTGATGTAAATCTTTGCTTATATTCATCTCACAGGTGAGAATACAAAAAATCAGGAGCCCCTCCTCGGGCATGATTCATCATTTTTGTTCATGATTCAATGATTTTTCATATTTTAAGACTTTTCTGTTAAAAATTGCACAGCATTTTGCAGATAAAATATTAATGTTCTCTTTAGGATCATTTTTGGTGCAAAAACATTTCTTTCTACCTAAAACCCAGCCAAGAGATAAAGAATAAAAAGTAGAGGAGCACTCTCACAAAGGACAAAAAAAAAATCACCTACCGTTGACTGGTTTCTTTACAGGATATTTTGATGCATCAGTACATTTGTCTTTGTGGGAAATGAGAAAACCCACAACTACTCTTTGCATCACTTTCTTGACTTGTGAGTCTCGGGGATCACTATTCACTTTCAAAACTCCTCAGAGTTCTTATATAAATGTAACCTCATCTGGACCCTTATCTTCACACTACCAAAGTGTGATCCATTAATGGTTTTCACCAAACACCCATTACAGAGTGCAACTTCTCTTTAACTGTCAGTGTAGAATAGGCACAAACCTTGTATATTGCCCAAAGGCAGATGTTTATCAGGTATGCCTTGAATATGCCCATCCTTCAAATTAACAAAGATATCTTTGTCTTCCATCCTTTTTTCTCACTACCCTACTGATCCAATTCTGATATAGGAATTCATGACAGAAAGCTTTATATACTAACCATATGGCAACTTAAAAGAAGATTCATTAATTTCAATGGCAAGGATTCTAAGAATGGATTCCCAAATGAAGGTCACCCCTCCCTCCACTTAGCATTCCCAACCTTTTTCATCCCCAAGTCTTTTTCTTTCCAAATTTATGAAGAAATAGCAAGTCAGTCAAAGGAGTCAAGAGACCTAAGGAGTTTTGTCATTTTAACTTCCAATATCAACTTACTTGATGAAGTAAACTGGAATTTAATTATTCAGAAATTCCTATTTTGAAATACAAGTGGAATATCCCTTACCTGAACTGGGACTGGAAGTATTCTGTATTTTGGATTTTTTTCAGATTTTGGGATACAATATAGCAGAGCTTTCCAAACTTTTCACACTGATGACACACTTTTTAGACGTGCATCATTTTGCAACACAGTAATTCAGTTTTACTAGCAAACCAGAGGTTAAACTAACCTCTTGTAAGAGATGGGGCGCCATTTCTTGCCCGGGGTGGTGACACACCTACACACTGCAGGCAGCACACTTTAACGTGTCGCAACACACCATTTGGAAAGCCATGCAATACAGGTACTTGCACATAATATGTTGTAGGGCAGTAGTGGAGGTGGCAGTTAGCCCCAGCCACCAAGCATGCATTCTTTCAGCTCCTCTGCCTCTGGGGAGAGGACAGAAGCAGGATGGAAGTAGATGTATGATCATGTTGACAGCCAAATTTGTACAAGCAATGGTTGCAGTGAGCGCTGCTGCTGCTTCTACTCCACTGCCACCCTTTAGCCAAAGTGAGATCTAGAGTGTGTCAGAGTAGCACGAGGTAGCTCCTCAGAGCATGTGCAGAGTGCTGACTGGCCAGCGACATCCAGCTGAAACCAAGCAGTTCCAGGCAGGCAAAAAATCTCTGTAGACTCAAAGAGGTAAGACTCAGGGTTATTTATTTAGCAAAGCACACTGAGATAAAAGTTAGGGCTTCTGGCTGCATACCAAGAAGCAATAAGCAAGACAGGAACATAAATCAGCATGGAGAAAAACAGACTGGCAGCATATCTGGATACATTCCATAAATTAGCCCTTAGAGCAGCATGACCACCAGAAATTGACCTAAATGGTGAATTGTAGTGCCATACCTAAGCTTTTTAAGTGCTTAACCACACCCCAGTGGGATGATGCAATTATATTTACAGCACACAACTTTCTCATGTTGGTGCTTAGTGACGAGGCAAGACCTTCCGAGGCTGGCTAGCCAAAACATTCTTTACAGCTGGACTCTAAGTCGCATCACCTCATTCCTGCTGTCCACTTAGAAAAACCTTTTCCGCACTCATATTGAAAACCTCGTTAGAGTGTTGATGAAAAGTGGCAGCTGCTGATCTCCAGCATTGGCCCAGAGGAGAGTCCAATGCCTAAAAAGCTCCCTTTTCCTCACCCCCTGCTTCCACCAGCATATCTCAGATCCCAGTTAGTGCCTCTCCTGTCCATGTCTTCTGCAGATGGGAACTCAATAATTTCAGCCAACGCCAACAGTGGCAGCAGTAACAGTGGAGCTGCTAGCTGCCAGCCTCTGACCTCAAGACCTCACTTGCCAGCCTCCTGCTTGTTCATTCAGCTGAAGAGTGACATGAAGATCTGTGAAATGGCAAGAAACATGGATTTCCATCATTGCAAAACCCCTTGTGTCTATCCCCAGCTGTATCTTTCTCCAACCTCTCACATGCACTACAGGTACTTACTCAATACATTTTGGATTTTGGAATTCCTGATAAGGGATATTCAACCTGTATTTACTTTGAAAACAATTGTTTAGATCGATATCTGGAACCCTTTCACACTACAAAATTATAGCAATACAGTTCCATTTTAACTGTCATGGGTACATCCTATGGAATTCTGGAGTTTTGTAGTTAGGAAAGGCACATGAGATCTCTGGTTGAGAATTCTGAATAGCCCTCCAGCAACTAGAAGTCTCAGGATCCCATAGGATATTGCCATGGCAGTTCAAGTGGAATCACAATGCCATAATTGCATGGAGTGAAAGGGCATCTAGTAGAGTTAGAGTTATTGCACTCTGAAGCTATGTTTATGCCAATGAGTCTTTTCTAAAAGTGACATAAGTCTGGATCTAAATTATTGCATTTCAGAAATGCATATTTTAAATTCACATTTGAATGAACATTTTCATGCAGATTTTTTAAAATGGGGATTAGAGCAAGTATCGTTTCCTAGACTTGCTCATAAATATGTACAAAAGTGACATGGACCAGAAATAGAGTAAGGCCAAAATTTTAATGGGTCCTTCAGGTACACTCAGTGGCTTCAGCATGCCCGGCTCGATTTTTGAATTACTAATTCCTTTGAAACAACAGACATACGTGCCAAATCAAATGCAAGTGTTCCACATCATCCAGAAAAGTTATTTGCCAACAGTTGGGACATGAAAATAGTTGTGCTATTCTTTGGATCAGTTTTAAAACCATACAAATGCTTTCAAAAATACTCACTTCTTCCATTACTCTAGGGATTATATAAAATTCAAGAAGTCATATTTTTTTTAATAAAATGAACAGTAGATATGGTTTTAGATATAAATAATTGTTTCTTGTTCGTTTCATATAAGAAGAAATATAGCTTGCTTTCACGTTTTCTAGTGTAACATGTACCTTGATGTGAACAGATTCTCAGTGGCCTATGAGTCAATGTTCCTAAGTTTAAAGCTACAAATATTATCTTCATTTTCATAAATAAGCTGTACCATAAGGTTCATATGAAGATAAAGAAAAATAGTTTTTAATATGAAAGTGATAACACTCCATGAGAAATTTAAGACCTAAAATGAGTGCTTTTCATTAGCTCCATTGGTGTCATGGAAATGTCATTGTTTTCTTGGCAAAGAATCCATTTTTACTAAAGTTTGTTTTGCTGAGAAATAAATGAATTCTGGCATTTCATTTAACTGTGCTTTGACTTGAATCACTGCTGAATTTGTGGTATTAAAATAACCTTTTAAGGTGAACGCTGGCTCCTGATAATGGCCATCTACCTTTAACTTACACTCCAGTTTTTGATAAACACAAATAGAGTCATCTGCTGGCAGAAAGATAAGGCTGATAGTAATAATTACATTCTGGCATAATAAAACAAGCAGGGGAAAAAAGGAAGCAGTTTATTGATAAAATCTGAGGAATTATGATTATGCACAAACTTTCCCCACAAGTTTTAAAATACCTGTATTATGGCCTGCATACTGCTGGTAGTTTCAGCTAAAGTAAACCTTTTGAATCAACATGATTTACCTATGTGTTTTCTCATCATTCAGCAATTGATTCAATGAGTTTCATTGAAACTAGCCAAGAGGATTCAGGCCATATTTTTTTGTTTGTTTGTTTTTAATGGCCTTCTGCATATGGCCTTCATGGAAGATTTTAAAGTTTCTTTTGTCAGATGGATAGGAATGGATTAATCAATTCATATATGGTCTGTTTCGATTAATATAGTGCTACAAATTGTGCAACCCTTCACATGTTGTTGAACTATATCTTCTAGTGCTTGTTATCCTTAGCTAGGATGCTAAGGCTGCTTGGAGTAAAGGTTCAACAAAATTGGAGAGCCACACAATCTACACTCTTGGTTTAACATATACGTGTGCAGGTATGTGGCTGTACTTTTTGAAGTGCAGCCACTCATCATGATAGTCACAAAATAGCAAATCCTGAAGGAGAATCCAGAATTGCAAGTAAGCATATTACCTCATATCAACAAACAGGTTCTCAAAGTTTTCCTCTTTGCCAGAAGCAATTCTTTTATAAAGCTAATTTGTCTTAATGACCCATTCCAAAACCATTCATAATACTTGCCTGTTTTGTATTCACATTTGTTCAAATTTTGCAAGTAGTTCTCAAAACAAAAAATTGATGAAATCTAAATAAATTGTACCTTGGAGAGTTAGCACAAAAACGCATATATCTGTGCAACAAATACAACAAAAACTATGTAGAAGGGGATTGCTGTGTTCCTTCAAGCTGGTTCCAACTTATGGCAACCATAAGATGAACCTGTCATAGGGTTTTCTTGGTGAAATTGGTTCAGAAGGAGTTTGCCATTGTGTTTCTTTGAGGCTGTGAGACTATGAATTGCTGAAGGTTGCCCAGTGGGAGTCCATGACCAAGAAGTGATTCAAACTCTGGTTGCTAGAGTCATAATCCACTACTGCACCATGCTGGTTCTGATAAAAGGGGATACTGCTTGCAAAAATGTGTACATTAATCAAAAATACTTTTTTTAAAAAAAAAATGCAGATATTGGAGAAGTGCATACAAAAAAAACCTGAAGCTGATGTGGAAACAGAATGGAACAAGCTGAAGGCTGGGAAAAAAATGAGAAACTATGAGAAACCAAAATTAACACATCTTCTCATCCATAGCTGTTTTATAATTAAGCCCCGAGTCATACTGGAAACATGGAATATACAGCCAAGAAATAATTGCTTAAAATCCTTGGATTTGTACTACTGCTTCCAGAGTCTGAATATTTTGTACTTCAATCGTGATTACTGTTTATTTTAAAAGGTTTGGCTCTGCTTTCTTTCCCACTCCTAGGCACATATGAAGTGGCTCATGCAACGCATCTTAGATCTTTCCCAGACTTCATGGACTGCACTCTGTCTATTAAAAGTGCCTCCAATAATCATCTTGCTTGCTGAAATGCCAAATAATCAATGTATTGAAAAATCTAGGATGGCTCAAATGCATCTACATTCTAAAAGCTTCGATTTTGTTAATCTATCTCATGTTCTGAACCACTGCTCTATAGCCTTTCCCGCCCAACATCAATGTGACACTATACAGTCCTGTGCAAACCCAAATTTCCTTTTTTAAATAATCCCAGGGTCTTATTTGCTAGTATCTATTCTGTGAAAAGGCTCCATTTGTACTTCTCTACAACAAAAACAGCTGACATTTTTGATCTCCCAGCAATATAAATCTGACAAACATTTGACCTACATCTAGAACAGACTGGGATTTTACATATCAGTGCAGTTTCAAAACACAAACCTGATATTAAAAGGAAATATAATCAAAAGACCCAAACCTCCAATGTTTTAGATTTCATCATTTATAGTTTGTCAAAACTTTCCAGAATTCTAGTTGAACAGGGCTCCTGATGAACTGAATGCAGTAGTCTCTAGAAGAAACTTCACAGAAGGAGAGAAGGCCCAGTGCTGAATAAATTTCCTGAACAAAACATCCTCACAAAACTTTCAGAGATGTACGATAATGGAAATGTCACTTCTGGCAGTTAGTCACACAATTGTTACTCCTGTAGCAACTACAGTCACACAATAGATATCACTGTAGTGCCAGTAATCTATGAACAAATATGTATGAACAAATTAATGATATTAAAATGGGCCATCTCTAAGTCTCAGGTGTTGTCTTGGAAACTTCATGACCTGGGATAATCCTGAACTGGCAACCCTGACTAACTGACAGCAGCTTTCCAGGGTCTCATCCAGAGGGATTTCCTATCATCTACTACTCCTTGATTCTTAAATGTAGGGACAAGTGAGGATTTAGTTTTAATTTATTTACCAAAAATTGCAAATGACTTCATATTGAGAAGGGAAGCAACTTGGGGGGTAAACGAACAGCTATGTTTAAATATTGGAAAAGATATCATATGGAAGATGGAGCAAGCCTGTTTTCTGCATCTCCAGAGGTTAGAAAACAGAGCAACAGCTTCAAACTTCAGGAAAAGAGATTCCATCTAAACATTAAGAAGAACTTTCTGATAGTAAAACAATTCAACAGTGGAATATACTGTTTGAGAGCATGGTGGAGACGCCTACTTTGGAGGATTTTAAACAGAGGCTGGATGGCCATCAATCAAGAATGCTTTGATGGCATATTCCTACATGGCAGGAGGTTGGCCTTGATGGTCCTTGTGGTCTCTTCCAGTTCTATGATTCTATGAACATGGAAGAAAACAATAGTGATAAATCTTTCCATCTAAGCCTAGAGCTTTGATTGCTTAAATCAGTCCGATTTTTTTTTCCTTTTCTGATTTTTTTTTCTTGGGGGACATCTTGGAACCTTCTGCATGCAAAACATATATTCAATCACTGTCAATGCTGGGGATGCATTTTACCTCCTGAGAAACATTTAAGATGATAGAAGTGACTTGATAGTTAACTTTAAATCTCTGAAGTGAGTGTCATGTAGAAGAACAGAAGACTGGGATTTTTTTGGTTGCTCTAGGGACAAGAACATGATCCAGTGGATTCAAAGTACAAGAAAATAGATTCTACCTAAACATTAGGAAGATTTTTTTTTTTTATGTAAGAGTTGTTCAACAGTAAGAAGACTATTTTAGAGTGTAGCGAACTCTTCATCCTTGCAGTTCCTTAAGCAGAGACTGGATGAGCATCTGTTAGGAATGCTATAGTTTTATATTTGTACTTGGCAGATACTGACCTGATGGCCCTTGTGATCCTTTCAGCTCTAAGATTCTATAGCCCTTTTTGCAGTACCTTCACATCCCAGCAAGGAGACAGGAAAAGGACGAGATTGTGACAATACTTCTGCATGACATTGTCATAGTCCATCCTTCTTCCATCCCCAGATGGTGCAATTGCAGGTTAAATCATCAATAGGGTTTCTCCATCTATGACCATTTCCTCACAGGGCAAGGGAATCGCCCTGTGCCGCTACTTACTGGATCTTCTGGCTCCCTGGTCTGGTCCAGGCTGCTCTGGAGCAGTGCATGGTTGTAGATCCGCACTGCTCCGGTGTTCAAAATGGCAGCTTCCGGTTGGTCGTGGGTCCCGACCAACCAATGAAGCTCGCCAGCCTAAAGCCCGCCCTCCGCAGATCGCAGGCTCACATTGGTGCGGGCCTGTGAATCTGCACCAGAGAACAGGCATGCAGTGGCACGCTCCAGGCTTTTGAAAGACTGGAAAAATCAGATCTTCAAAAGCACACTGGAGGACCACTTGGGATCGTTCTGGGGCGGACTGAGGTGTGGATCTACAGTAAGTAGTCTGGACCCAGTCTGCTCCAAGGTGCAGATGTCCTCCGTGGAGGACACACCGCACCGTTTTTATTACCCCATGCAGAAATGGCCAGTGACCCACAATGGCACCACCATCTTGCATTTACCTGTCCTGCAGAAGCCCCGGAAGTATGATGGCTTCCTACCCCAAAGTAGCCTGGGAAAGTACCTGGCTGCACTGGAAAAGGAAGTGGCATGGCCATCATGCTTCCTTCAGCAGGGGGCCAGCCAGTGTGGAGGGGAGTACTCCCATCATGCTTTCTTCCAGGATCCCCACCAGACATCGCTGCAAGAAAGTAAGCTGTAGAAAGGACCTATGTTCCTGACTGCACAGCCATAATGACAGCCTCAGCTATTGAGCTATATTCATTTAAATTCAAAATTGAGGTGGAGAACATCCAAGATAATGGAGGCAATTTTCTGCCCCTATGATCCCCCATAGGCAGCACTGGGCTCAAAAGTAAGCCAAAGGAAAGAAAAATCCAACCTGGAAGTAATGAAAGGTCCTCTCCTATTCTTCTTTTAAGTTTTGCAGTTAGGGAGACTTGAAGGCCTGTGACACATTTAAGGTTTGCCACTTTTGGAAGGATGAAGAAGAATAACTTTTTGTTCCTATTCTTTCACTGCATGGCAAACATGGGGATAGTACCTGCAGAGTAGGCTTTGGGGTTCATAAGAGGTCTACAGGCCTGCTCACCTCTATCCTAAGAAAAATGTGGAGCACCTGATTAAGTGATGTATGTTCTCTATGGATATTTTAACAGATGCACATTGGTGGGGGCAGCCAGCAGGAGACTGGGCTCTATCCTATGAATGGCTCCTGCATATCCTTCAACATTTTACAGATGTAAACTGAGACATATGTGGCCAAGAGACATCAAATTGTGATCAGGATGGCAAAAGTTATTAGTGAGCAATCACACAGCAGCTAGGAAAGACTGCTGAAGTTTGCTTCTGCCTGAACCTACTGTGAAGGGCAAGATTCTGTACCCTCTTCTCCTCTACTTTTGTACTTTGAGCTTGGTTTGTAGCAGTTGAAGTAAGCTGAGGTCAAAGGCATAAAGTGGGAGGAGAGAGAAAGTGGGACATTTTAAAAGCAGCTAACAAAGTGGGATGCTAGAAAATTAATTGGGACTGTCATTGCCAAATTTGGACACTTGAAGGATATGCTTCTGACAATCATATCCATGAACTACATGCATTTTTGCTGCCACTTAGAAAGAACTAAAATAAATCCAGGGATCAGTCAGTGTCTAGAGAGGTGAATATTTCTGAATCAACAGCTGGTACCAGATGCCAGCATGGTTATTGGTGCAACTATTCCTTGGTACTATTATAAACATGTTTTCTCCAATGGCCAGCTCAAACAGCTTAACACTGTGATATTTGTTTGTCAAACACAATATTCTCCATTTGCCCTTAGCTGCCTAAGTTAGGAAGGGTCTTCTATTCCTTGCAGGAGAAGTGCCAAACTTAATCAGTTCAAGCTTCAAGCAATGAATTACTGCAATGAATATGGGATGCATTTGTTAATGACAATTCCTTCTAGGCTTTGCCAATGCTAATAGGTCAGATGCTCAGATTACAAAAGTGGGAACAGATCCAACTGACAGTAGCCAAATACAGGTTGTCACATTTTTCTTGTTAAAAGAAGAAAAAATAAGAGAAAGGGAGAGAGGCAGGAAAGAAAAAAAGAAAGAAAGAAAGAAAGAAAGAAAGAAAGAAAGAAAGAAAGAAAGAAGATAACTAAAGCTGAGTGACTCTTAAGTACATCCAAAGTTTTGAAGAAGTCAGCTATTAATTAACACACACACACATACATATATCAAAGTAATATATGAATAAATGAAACATGAAAAAGGTACAAAAATGTAGCTGATATGCTTGACATTAGCAGCATCACTGCCAAAATGCTTTATTGGATAATTGTGTTTGTTTTTTTGTTGCTTTTGCTTTTGTAATTTATTTGTTTTTGGGTTTGCTTTGTTTTACATCAAGAGTGTCATGAAATTGTGAAATTTACTTCCTAAAGAAGTGATTTCCAGAAGCCATGTGGCACCATTGTATACCAAGGGTGAATGAAAAGTTCCCAATCCCATATACCCCTCCCTATAACAGAGAAAAATAAAATGTTCAGTAACAATACCAGAAACATCTCAGTGTGTGTTATCATCCATTTGAGGCCATATGCACCCCTAGACCTGTTTTAGGCCCAGCCACCTCTAGGGAGAATGGACTGATATCAGTGGGGATCAAAGAAAGAAAACTAAAAGTGGTGAATATAGAGCAGACATCACTCTTTAGGTTCCAGGTGCAGCAGTGTCCACCAACCTCAGGAAGTTAATGATCTTTGGAAGTACGTTACAGCTAACCTCACTCAGTTACTAACACTACTTTAATCCACCACAGACCTACCAACAAGCTACAATAAATACCCACTTATCTGAGCATAGATTCCACTGAAATTAATGTATAGATATTTGCATGACTGTTTTGTGCTTAAAATGAGATATTTTGTGCCTTACTTTAATACTAGTGTCAGTATGTTTCTCATTACCAGTTACTGGGAAATATGAATTCTTCAGGCAGTTATTGTGGCTATGTGTTGTCTGTGGGTTTTTCTCTGGTTTCTGGTTAGCCACTGTGGGAAGAGAATGTTGGACGATAGGCCTTTGTTCTGATCCACCCATCAGTGATTTTCAGTTTTTATTTTTTGAGCTTCCAACTGTGGCTATTAGAAATACTGGAGAGGAAGTGCCTTTTGTTGCCTTTTTTCAGATATCCAGCAGTGGCTTTAGGGAAAATGTTCCCTTCCACCCCAGGATTAACCTTCTAAATATATATAGTCAATAAATACATGAACTAGACACTATGAATTAAACTCTTTAATAAAAGGAGCACATCTCATGATTCTAGGCAGTGATGCTTTATTTTAAGATGTTCAACACATTTTATCCCATAAACATTCTGAAGCCTTCTTCAGCAGTCTATAGAAGGTAAGGAACAACATATAAATCCACATATGTGAGCATCATAAAGTATGTAATTATGCAAATACTAGTACATTGCAATCTAACCTATATGCACGTAAAGAAAGCAGCCTACAAAAATTTCTGATGAAACAGTCTCAGATAAAAACCTACTGGTCACTAAAATATGTATCGATAGAAGGCAGTAAGTTACATTCCATCTATTAGACATATATTGCTGTAACACGTTGATTGTGTTCAAGGATATTCATATCTGGAGGTGACAGAGAGGAAAGAGGAGAGGGGATATCTGAAAACTCCAGATCTTTCTTTTTTATCAGAATATTCTGCAAACTGTTTTTTGCATACTGCACACAAACAATATTGGACTACACAGTTATTTGAATGACTGTTTACTTTGTGTATAACACACAGCAGAAAGCTAAGGGGAGAAACTGTGAAGAGCCAGAGATGTATGAGGTCAATCAGAGCACGGACTGAGTTGGTTAGGATACAGCTGGATAGGGGAATTATTTTATATCTAAGTACAAAATGAAATACCGTCTGCCTCTGTGTTCCAGGAAGTGCAATGGCCATGCCTCTTCCTGCTGCAGCACAGGCGAGTGGCTTCCCAGGCTGTGCTGGGGCAGGAAGCACAGCCATTGCACTTCCAGGGCCTCTACAGACAAGGTAAGTCTGTGATAGTGGTGCAATCGCTGGTCATTGATGGGGAAAACCCATCAATGATTTGTGGTCCAATCATGCTGCCTGGGGACAGAAGAAGTATGGGACCACGATGACATTGTACATAAGTGTCATTGCAGCCCCTTCCTTCTTCCATCTCTATGGTGGGTTAGGAGAGTGGAACAGAAAGAGCCCTAGAATGGTCCTCTAAACTTTTTGTCTCATACCCCTGCCAACTGCTCAGGGACATACAGTAGTCACAAAATAACTACCTTTTCTATATCTTCAAGAAACTAGCAGAGGTGTGAGACAAAAAGGTTAGATATCTACTGTAGGTTGAACTAGAAGCCAAAATGGCTAGATGGGAACTACTGTGTTTTGGACATACCATGGAACAACATGACTCAATAGAAAAGATAATACCGCTTGGTAAACTGGGAGAGAGTAGGAACAAATGAAAACTGCCTTACAAGAGGATTGACTCAGTGAAGGAGGTCTTGAGCTTGCAAGACCTGAGCAGGGCTGTTGATAAAAATGTCTTGGAGGTCTCTCTTTCACTGTGTTACCCTGTGACTTGGGGGTCCCGGGAAGGATGCCCAAATAACCAAAACAAATATAACAAGATGAGGAAAATTAGCTGGAGTACTCTCTTGACTAATGAGAGGCAGGGTAACTTAGCGGGGATCTTTTACCCTATGTATACAGCGTTGGGTCAGTGAGCAGGCAAAATAGTTCAAATTAACAACAATATTTATTAAACAAGTATTAAGAAAACACAGCCTCACTACTAAATAAGAAATGGAAAAGAGAGTTTGGGGGAATGGGTGATATGCCACCTTTCTCGCAGTCTGAAGAAAGCCAATGGGGAGAACGAAACCCAGAATAGTGGCCAAGGGAAATTCGCAGACGAAGCGGCAGCAAAGTGGGATGGAAGTCCAGTGAAGTCCTCCACCGAAGTCTGAGGAATGTTCAGGACTGGGGATTTTTATTAAGGGAAGGCATGACCGTGGACTAGTCTGGTCTTGGGTAAAACAATGAGTTTTAGGCTGGAGACAATGTCTCCGAAAGGTCAGAATTTATATGATTGAGTTATAGACCGAATTGACAATAGTATGGCCAGTATGTAGATGCGGCTGGCTCAGCAGTTAAGCACTTAGCTCGCCAGGGTACCCTCTTGAGGCAGAGGTCTCTTTGTTTTAGTATGCATCTGTAATGAAGGTGTTTGTTTCTGGAGGTCCCCTAAAGCAGATCTGGCAGCATCTGGCTTGCCTTGGTGTAACATAGTCATGCCTAGCTTTGTGCTTGTTTGGTGGCCTCACAAACACTTGACTGGTGGCAGAGCAGGGCTGAATTATGATATCAAAACAATATCTAAAGGTTACCAAAGGCCAGGCCAGTTCACAGTGATAACAACAGGGTCACTAGATATTGAAGCCAATATAAAGGCAATTGACTACAAGAATGACCATTAAAACAAAGGTAAGACAAATGTGATTTTTAAGTCATGGGACTTAAAATGAGGGCTCAGTGGAAGAGGCAGCTTAAGGTGAGCTTGTGTCTCTTGGGTTAAACCTCCCCAGCCCAGAAAGTCTTTGGAGAGAGTTTGTTGGGTTAAGGCTGCTGTATCTGTGGGAAGGTGAAGATAAGTGTAGCCAGACACTCATCTTGGATTTTAAAAAATCGGAGTTCTGTAAACTTAAGGAGATGCTGGCTGGAATTCTGTGGTCAAGAATAGTGAAAGGGAAAGGAGTTCAGGAGGCATGGGAATTCCTTAAAAGGGAGATTCTGAAGGCACAGTCTAAAAACTGTGCCAATAAGGAGGAAAAAGGGAAGGCATCTGAAGAAACCAGAATGGTTTTAGTCAACTCTCAGCTGAGCTAAGTGTTAAGAGAAACATGTACAGGAAATGGAAAAAGGGGGAAACCACTAAAGAAGAATTTAAGCAAGTACCCAGGAGATGTTGGGAGAAGGTCAGAAAGGCTAAAGCACAGAACGAACTTAGGCTGGCCAGAGACATCAAAAACAATAAAAAGGGCTTTTTTAAATATGTCCGCAGCAAAAGGAAAAAAAAGGAGACAAATGGGTCACTGCACAGAGAAGATGGCGACTTACTAATAGGGGGAAGAGACAAGGCAGAACTACTTAACACCTTCTTTGCCTCATTTTTTTCCAGAAGGATACAAGCACTCAATCTGGCAGTTGGGGAGCAAGTGAGGAAGCAGGGGAAATGTGACACATAATAGGTAGAGAGGTGGTACAGGAATACCTGGCCACACTGGGGCCCTTTCCGCATATTACCTTTCCGCAGAGGTGGGGGGTGGCGTTCGCGCGAGCAGCCTCTTCATGAGGCGCTCACTTCGTTTCTCCTTTCTTACCGCAGCTGGCTTGCTGGTCGCACAAGCGCTGCACAAACATCCCGCCCCTTCCTACCACAGCACAACCTGGGAATTTCAGGCTAGCGCTGAGGCAGGAAGTGTGACCGGCCTGGTTCCTGATGTACCGCAGTGCAGGTAAGTGTGTGTGGGCCCCAGGAGCCTTGCACGACCGCACAACATTTTCGGCTTGAAGCTGAAAATGAAAAGGTGTGTGCGTGGTTTGCGTTAGGTTCATGAGCGTCGCGTAAATGGGACAGTGTCGTATGGACCACCGTTCCCATTTACACGACGCTCAAGGGGCCCTCCCGCAAAAGAAACTGCGTGCGAAAAGGGTGTGGATGAATTCAAGTCTCCAGGATCAGATGAATTGCATCCTAGGATATTAAAAGAACTGGCAAAGGTCATTTTGGAACTACTTGTTATAATCTTTGAGAAATCTTGGAGGACAGGAGAAGTTCCAGCAGACTGGAGGAGGGCAAATGATGTCCCCATTTTCAAGAAGGAAAAAAAGAGGATTCAAATAATTATTGCCCAGTCAGCCTGACATCAGTACCCGGGAAGATCCCGGAGCAGATCATTAAGCAGTCAGTTTCTAATCACTTAGAAAGCAATGTGGTAATCACGAGAAGTCAACATAGATTTCTCAAAAATAAGTCATGCCAGACTAATCTTATCTCTTTTTATGATAGAGTTACTAGCTTGATAGATGAAGGGAATGCTGTGGATGTATCTCGATTTCAATAAGGCCTTTGACAAAATTCCCCATGACATTCTTGCAAAGAAGCTGGTAAAATGTGGGCTGGACAGGGCCACTGTCAGGTGGATCTGTAACTGGTTGATTGGCCGTTCCCAAAGGATGATCACCAATGGCTGCTTTTCATCCTGGAGAGAAGTGACTAGCAGGTGCCACGGGTTCTGTCCTGGGCCCAATGCTGTTCAATATCTTCATCAATGACTTGGATGAAGGAATAGAGGGCATGCTCATCAAATTTGCAGATGATATGAAATTGGGAGGGGTTGCTAATATGCCAGAGGACAGGATCAAAATTCAAAATGACCTGGATAGATTAGAGAGCTGGGCCACAGCTAACAAAATGAAATTCAACAGAGAGAAATGTAAGGTCCTGCACTTAGGTAGAAAAAATGGAATACAGAAATATAGGACAGGAGACATGGCTGGATAGCAGTACGTGTGAAAGGGATCTAGGAGTCTTCATAGACCACAAGCTGAACATGAGTCAGCAGTGTGATGCAGCAGCCAAGGAAGCCAATGCAATTCTCAGTTGCATCAATAGGAATATGGTGTCTAGATCGAGGGAGGTACTGATACCACTCTACTCTGCTTTGGATAGACCTCATCTTGAATACTATGTCCAATTCTGGGCACCCCAATTCAAGAAGGACATGGTCAAGCTGGAGCAAGTCCAGAGGAGGACGACCAAAATGGTGAGGAGCCTGGAAGCTATGCCCTATGAGGATAGACTTAGAGAGCTGGGTATATTTAGTCTGCAGAAGAGAAGGTTAAGAGGAGACATGATAGTCATGTTTAAATATTTGAAGGGACACCACGTAGAGGAGGGAGTGGGCTTATTTTCTGCTGCTCCAGAAACCTGGACAAGGAGCAATGGATTCAAGCTGCAGGAAAGGAGATTCCACCTGAACCTCAGGAAGAACTTCCTGATGGTCAGGGCTGTCCAGCAGTGGAATATGCTGTGTTGGAGTGTAGTGGAGTCTCCTTCTTTGGAGGTTTTTAAAGAGAGGCTGGATGGCCATCTGTCAGGAGTGCTTTGAGAGTGTTCCTGCATGGCAGGGGATTGGACTGGATGGCCCCTGTGGTCTCTTCCAACAATACATTTCTATGATTCTATGAAATGTGCTTGTTTGTGTGAGCTGGAACAAGGCTTACTTGTGCTCATTTTTTAAAATAGATAAATAAATAAATAACTAGATAGTGATCTAAGGTTTCTTGTGTTTTGGTGAGCTTATGTCTAGTGGGTTAAGGCTGATTGTTTGTCTGACCTGAGTGGCAGCTTGATTCTTCCTTATTAGTTCTCTATTATTCTTTTATATGTAGGCTCAGAGGAACTGAGCTAGGGACCTGGTTGGGGGCACAGGAAGACGCAGCTGTGCAATGATAACATTTTTCTGAATCAGTTCAAGGAAATGAGACAATGCAAGACATCTTCAGAGATTATTGAGGAACATACACCTCTCTCACACACTCTGGCACATATTATAAATTTATTCAAAGTCAATAATTTAAGATACTGGAAATGCAAGTTTTCTACATAAGCAAAACAGAAAAAATTTGAAATCGGTAATGGGAGCTAATATAATGATGGTCCATTATCTCTCTCTCCTTTCTCTACCTTTTTCAAACCTATCTCAGATGTTTTCAACTTCTCACCGTCAGGCCACACTTTTGCTTATGAATTTATGAGAAGCTAATTCTCTTCTTTTGCTGCAGAATCTACTGATTCTGCCAAGGATTAAAGTGGCCATATACTGGGAGAAATGCTCACTTTAAATGATACACCACATGGGTGGATAATATTTTTGGTTCCAGGGGAAGATTTCATAAAGAGAGATAGAGATAAGACATAGTGTTCCTGTAGTCCTGTAGACAAAACCTGTAGTCCAAAGAAAATACTTTGTGATGTAAATTGTTAAGTGCACCTGTGAAAAGCCATGTGATTCTAGCTGAGTCATGCTGATGGGCAACCAGGGGAGAAAGTTGCATCAGATATGGAGGGAATGCAAAGCTTGGCCAGGATTGCATCAGCTAGAGGTGTGTATAAATGTAGCTGGGTCCTAGCATGTATGCTGGAGGTTCTGCCAGAAAGAGAAAGCTGAGGAATGCTGGAACGCCTTCTGGAGATTCTTGTAAATATGTATATATTGTAACTCAAGAATAAATTGCCTCCTTGATGGAAGATGACAAGTAGTGTGGATGAGTTTTTCCTGGCTACAGTGCATTGCTGCTAAGGTATTCTCTGCTGGGCACGCTTCCACAGCTGTGCGACCAATCTCTGCTATATTTGGGCCTTTTGTACACTTGACTCTGGTACAACCTTTTTGGCCAGAGCTCAGTGGTCGGGAAGGAAGCACTATCACAGTTTTGCGTAGCTCCTAGCATCCCCATCCCTCCCGGACAGTTCCCTGTTGAGAGAGGGAAGGGAAGGAGTCTACATATTATTGCTAATCTCACTCATCTCACTCATCTTTTCAGTAAAGCAGAAAATGGAGCAATGAAAGGCATTATCTTTCCATTGTGGAGGGACTTCATGGACTGTATTCAGGCCACTTATAGGCTGGGTCAGACCTGTGGTATGGAAATTTCTTCCTCTGGTCTCCCTGGGCTTATTGAGCTATATTTCCTTTATAGTTTGGAAAAAGAGTACAAAAGCACACCTCTTTCTCTCCTGCAGTTATGCTTTGCAAGAAAAGACTTGATGACATCAAAGTCTTTCAGAAAGTATGTTCAGCAATACTAATATTTTCACTTAGAAATTCTAGGGTTTCCAGAGTAGAGGCCAAAAAACACGGGTTTATCTTAAACCTCTTTGGTTAGATGTTCCTGCAGATTATTTGTTAATAATCAGACCTCTGTCTCCAAAGGTTTATATTCTAAAACAATGACTAAAACAACAGTAAGGCAGACAACAGGAGGAAGGAAAGAATGAAACTTAGCAAATGCAGTTACCTGTACTTGAAATTTATTTACAGTTAGGAATGAGGAAAGAAATATGCCGATGTAAGTGATGTAGAGCAGGCGGATATTGAAGGATGGAATGGATGGGTCCATGTACGTATCATTGCGTTATCAATAGTGGAACCCTTGCATTGACATTTCCATTGTCTAAATGAGATCCACAGTGGAACAGAATGCAGTTTCTATGGACTGTGTATTACATTACAGAACTTCAAAGTACTAGGCAAAGAAAATGAGTATTGGACTACAAATGGTTGTGATGTGCCTTCAAACCATTTTTGACTTATAGCAACCCTAAGGTGAACCTATCATGGGGTTTTCTGGGGACTGAGAGGATGTGACGTGCCCAAGATCACCCAGTGGATTCCCATGGCCAAGTGGGGAACTGAACCCTGGTCTTTAGGGTCATAGTCCAATGCCAATGCCAATACCACATTGGCACTCCAGACTGCAAATATACACCTTCAAAAAAAAAAAAAATCCTTCCTGCCACTTCAGTTTAGCCTTTCTCATTATAATCACCTTCACATTCTAATGTCCCTTTTCTGTTTACAAGATTTATAAGATCTTCAAAGATTCTTGAAATTATTGTAGTAAGACTATAGCTTACAGTTTTACTGTTGTGTAGGAAGTAAAAATCTATCCTGCAGAATGGAAGCAAAAGAAAGGTTGACAAATGTGGCAGGGAAGAGCAAGTCCATGCTGTTAAATTAAGGTTCATTGATGCTCAAGGCAAAGACACATGCCTGTTATAAAAGTTCTTGTAAAGACTGAGACTAGTTATATCTCTTGCAGAAATGGACAGTTCTGTCAAGCCTATTTCTGCAGAATTCAGTCCCTTGGTCCATTTAGTGATGCTTCTCATAGTTATTAAATGGAAACATTAATAGGTGTACTGATCAATGGCTTAAGAAAAGTGTGCACCCATTGATTAAAGCATGTTTGTGTGCATTCAATAAATCTATGCAAGGAGTTTTGCACATCTCATTGACTGATTGATTGAATTTATATCTTGTCTTTTTGCCTAAATGGGATTCAGAGTAGCTTACAATAAATACATTAATTTACAAAGTTTTTAGAATAATTAAATATTTAAAACATGATTTTAAAAAGTTGAAAGACTTAAAACATATTTAAAACAATTTTTTTCCAAGTGTGCACATGCTATCTAAGACATTTCCTTTTTTTCATAGTATTCATTGGAAGCCAGGAAATGTATAGATTTCTGTCACAAATTGCACTGAGTTCTGTGTTCAGAACTCTGAATCCATTTAAAACAAACAAACAAACAAACATGAGTGAATTGATGTCTGACACATTACAAACATTCTTAATATCCTGTGAGATCACTGAGTTGATATATCTGATCCTCACGCTGCTCATTTTCTTGATCAGTTTTTTTCAATCAATCTACAAAATTCAAATGTGGGGAAGAGAAAAATAGAAAATATCATCCTTATGATTCCTGAATTCAGTCTGTCAACTTGGAAAATGGTTCCAAGGCCTAAAAGAGTCCCTTTGGAGCAGGGGAAATGGTGAAACTTCTGCCCCCAAATTTACGAATCTACTATTCTGAAAGATGTTTATGGCCCTTTCTGCAGGTGGCTCTTATCCAGCATGGGGACAGAAGAGGAGCAGGACTGCAATTATGCTTTCACAGGATGTTGTTGCAGTCCCATCCTTCTCCTGTCACCAACTGGCATGATTGTGGAGTAAATCATTAATGGATTTTCCCTGTCAATAACCCCTGATTGTGCTCTGGTCCTGCACTTACCTGCCTGTAGAAGGCCCAGAAGCACAATGGAGGTGCTTCCTGCTCCACAGAAGCATGAGAAAGTTCCCAGACCCACTGCAGAAGGAAGAGGTGTGTCCATCACACTCCCTTCCACAGATACCAGTCCAGTGTGGAAGGAAGCATTCCCATTGAACTCCTTTTCCAACAGAGGTGCTGCTGGGATTGTGACCAGAGGACAACGGGATTGGGTGAGCTGTGGAAAGGGCCTATATTTGCTGCCTCAGGAATGTTTCCTTTCACAAGAAGTTCTAAGACAAGAACATCAAGCCTCCTTGACCCATACAAACTAGTCTCAGAAGGATTCAGTGTCTGCATTACTATAGTTCAGGAGTACATGTAAACTAGCAGCCATATTAGGAACAGCTAACAACTCCTTCCAGACTCTTAAGAAAGATAACACTGGTGCTAGAAATAATAGAATTTCAGATCTGGAAGAGACCACAAGGTCCATTTAGTCCAGCCAGGTGGGATGCACAATTAAAACATTCCTGCAGATGACCATCCAACCTCTGTTTAAGACTTCCAAAGATAGAGGACCTTTCCACGCTACACTGTAATAGTGCTATTGTTCCACTTTCAACATCCTATGGAATCCTGGGACTTGCAGTTTAAAGAGAGGTGTTCAGAATTCTCAGCCAGATAGCTCTTTGGGCTCACTAAACTAAAAAAAAAAAACAGAATTCACAAAAGGTTGAAAGTGGAATAATAGAACTATTACAGTGTAGTGCAGAAAGGCCCAGAAAGTCTACCACACACACCCTCCAATGCAATCTATTCCAAGCTATTCCACTGTCAAACAGCTCTTATAGTAACGATGTGCTTTCTAATGTTTAGGTGAAATTTCTTTTCTTGTAATATGAATCCACTGGTTTATGCTCTAGTTTCCAGAACAACAGAAAATAAGCTGCACCATCTTCTACAGGACATCCCTTCAGATATCTAAAGATAGCTATCATGTCACCACTCAGTTGTCTCTTCTCCATGCTAAACATATCCAGTTCCCTACGTCTATGTACAAACTGATTAGAGCCTGAAGATCTGCAGGGGAAGGCTTTCTCTTGGTCCCACCACCATCCCAGGCTTGCCTGGCGAGTACACAGGAGAGACCCTTCTCAGTGGCTGCTCCCACCCTGTGGAACGTCCTTCTGCATGTGCTCCCCCTCCCTGCTTTTCTTTCGCCAGCAGGAGAAAACATTTCTTTTTAAGCAGGCTTTTATATAAGCCAGGGAACTTTATTTATTAACTTGTTTTAACTGAATATTGATTTAGGTTTTTTATGATTTTTATATGCTTTTAATTGTTTTAAAATATTTTGATGTTTTAATTTGTTGTTGGAAGCTGCCTTAGGTCCAATTCCAGGAAAAAGATGGCATACAAACATAATAAATAAATAAATAATTGTTCATAAAGCTTGCATTACAGATCTTTGACCATCTTAGTCAACCTTGTCTGGACAAGTTCTAGCTAGTCAATATCTTTCTTAAGTTGTGGTGACCAGAACTGGGCAAAGAATTCCAGATGAGATCTGAACAATCTTTCCTGACATTGAAGCCAAACTGTCTGGTCAGTAGTTGTCCAGGTTCTCTCTTTTGCCTTTTATGAAGATTAGAACAACGTTTGCCCTCCCCCAATCTTCTGGGACCTTAGAACAACATTTGCCCCCCCCCCAATCTTCTGGAACCTTTCTTGTCTTCCAAGAATTTTCAAAGATTATTGAATGTGGCTCTGAAGTTGTGGTTCTCTTTATCTGTTCTGGGCTGTAATGACTTTATTGCAGCATTTATTCTATTTTCACCACTTAAAGCAAAATTTAGTTTTGGGACAAGACTCACACAAAGAAGTTATTAAATAGTTCACCATTTTCTCAGTCCCCTATTATTATTTCACTGTCATCTCTACACAGTGACCCTACTCATTTTATTGTTATTCCTTTTTCTGCAAACAGCAAAACCAAACAAAAACAAAAACTCTTTATTATTTTTAACCTATCTATTATGTCTCGGTTCATTCTAACTTTAGCTTTTCAGACTTTCCCCCTACAATTTGAATGATTGTTTGCATTCCGCTTGGGTGGGTTTCCACTTCTTCCATTTCTTCTGTGTGTCTCTTTTATATCTCACCTCATCTGAAAGTTCTTTATACACCCATCCTGATTTCTTTAGACACCTTTCACTCTTCTTCCATCTTGGAATTGTTTGCAGCTGTGCTTTCAATATCTTACCCAACTCCCATCCATCATGAACCCCTTTCCTTTAAGCATTTCTGATCTCACTCAGTATGTCCTGAAATTTACTGAAATCAACTTCATTGAAGTCAAGGTGTGTATCATGGTTGATTTCTCTTTTCTTTTGTATAACAAATCCCAAGAGGCTATGCTGTCTCCCACCCAAGGATCTCACTGTTTCTACTCCATTGACTACTTTATTTCTGTTCCAGAATAGTTGATCCCTTTGTCACATTCTCCACCTTTGGTACAATTAAATTGTCTGAAGGCTAGTGAGGAATTTCTTGGACCTTATAGTCCTGAAAGAATGTGACTTCCAACAAATATCTTGGTCTCCTATTACTACTATATGTTGCCTTTTTGAATATTTGGTCATTTGCTTTAGGAAGGCATCATCCAAATATTCAGTCTGGCTGAGGGGTCTAGAGAAGACTTCCACAATGAGATCATTGTTGTTTCTATCCACTTTAACATTTCCCCTAAAGGGTCTTAACTTTTCTTCCATGTTCTAAGTCATGGATTACCTCATAGGTGTACATATACTTGACATATAATGCTCTTCCTCCTCCTATTCTATTTGGTTTAATCTTTTTGAAATTGGTTATACCCCTCAATTACAACATTCTAATCATTAGACTCATCCACTAGGTTTCTGTGATGTCTATTAAATCATATTTGCTTTCCTGTGTGAAGACTTTACATTCATCTTGTTTATTTCAGATCCTTGTGTATTAGTATACAGACATCTAAGACTATAGGTTATTCTCTCCAGCTAATTCTTTTGGGGGAGAGTTGCCACTGTTGGGCTTTTGTACTATTGGCTCAATTCTCTCTATATCACTGAGGCTATTATCTCCTGTGCTATGGAATATTATCTCCCTCATCCTTGTAGCTTACTTCTAAGTAAATAAACGTTCTGTTTAAAAGTGGCAGAGCAGTCTAGAAGCACTGAAATTGATAGAATATGCACTGTGCTCTGCTGTCACCCTGTTTTCTAGAATATTTTCTTCCTCACCCATGTAACTTGATTTAAGTAAAGAAATGTTTAATCTAAAAGAAGTCTAGAAACACTGGATAGAATACGCACTGAGCTTTTCACCACAATAATTTCAAGGTGTCTTCTTTTCAGACAATTGACTCATCTTTTTGAAGCCAAAGACATTTCTTCTGTATGTATTGAAATATAATACAATGGATCACAACATTTGAATGCTCTATATGCAATATTTAAATCATGAAATTTCCCAGAGTTGAGGATAAAGACAACTTTTCTACCATGCTCCTGTCTATCATAGTGAAGGGGTTTCATCAGAGTGCCAACACAGTTGGAAAGATGAAGTTGGCAAGAGCACAACCTTGTCATTTTTTATACATCTCTTCTATTGCCTTACCACCACAGCCAAGGTTGACACTATCTACTGAATTTCATTGACTTGTCTTTACATGCACTAGGCTAATTTACAGAACCACAATGCTTCAGAAGGATGTAACTAGGGATGTACTGATTTTTTTTTTAAAAAAATAAAGACTATGCTAAAGAAAATGGTGTCCATTTTTTATTACAACAAAATTATTCCAGGGCATTAATTTGTCTCTTTTCCCCCCCCCAATTACAATGTTTTAATTTTGTTTTCAGTATGCCATCCTGAGATCCTGTGATATAGGACAGGATCTTAATATTTTGAATAAATAAAGCAGTTGGAATTCTGAGAAATGCTACGAAAACAGACAGATTAACTACACCTTCTTGCGGGCTTATCTCAGGGGCAAAATCCAGTTTGGTGCCCCATGATGTGTGAAACAGCTCCCAGATTCCTTTGGACAAGAAATATTGGAATAAAATGATTCCATAGATAGAAAGCCTTTTCTCTGTTGTCTTTAAAATGCCACTAAGAAAATATTACACAAAGATAAGGTATTTTCACACAAAGGTTGGTGTGCATGGAATGGGAATAGGTTGCAGAGGACTCAACTACACAAAGCATTACACTTTTTTTTTTTTTTGCCAAGTTTCTGTTAGCAATCTCAGCTTATTAATAATGTGTTCCAAATTTCCCATTGCCCATTTGGTACTCAGTGAAATGAAGCGATATCATGCTTGAAGGTACGGTAAACCCAATATCTTGCCAGACTGTTTGGAAATAAACTGTGGACAATGGGCCTTCTTGGTGGCTATTCCCATGCTCTGAAACTTCCTTACTATGGAGGTTAGAAAGTTATATTGGCACTCTTCTTGCTATACTTTTCTAAGGTTGTATCTATTTGAACTGTTATAAGCCAACTGTCATAAGTCCTGGACTGGGGAAAAGATGAGATATAATAATAATTATCAATATTATACATTAGATATTTTGTTACATATCTGTAACTAAGCAGTATCTCTTGGCCAGACCTTCGTGCCCACCTTAATAGTCAGCAGCTGGGTAGAGTGAAGATCTGTTCAACTGCTGATCAGGACACAAGAATTAGGACATTCCCTTGTTCTTTCACTAGCAAGTGAGACTGTGACATGGACCTGAAACAGAAGTCTTGCTTCCAAATTGTTGCAGCCTCAATTTCCAGTGGGGAGAGGTTTGGAACAGACCTCCTTCATCTGATCTGATTGCTTGCTTTTAAGGCAAATTGGAAAGCATTTATATAGTTTTATAGTGAGACTACCTAGTCTTATAAATATGGAGCAGTTATGGATCTGTGAGTTACAAATCAATAACTGCAATATTGAATGCCAATGGAGAAAGAGGAGGTGGAAGCTGAAAAAGTAAATGAAGTCCTAAGGACTTGATAATAACACTCTATTCAGCTTGAGCTGTACCTCACCTGCAATACTGTGTCTTGTTCTGGGCAACACTTTTTGAGGAGGATATTGCTGGACCATGTCCATACGAGGGCAGCCAAAACTGTAAATGATATAGAATCCAAGCCCCATGAGGAATAGCTTAGGGAGCCTTGTATATTTAGCTTGAGGAAGAGAAAACAGAGGTGACATTTTGACCGTCTTTAAATATCTGGAGGAATGACAGGGGATTGGACTGGCTGCCCCTTACAGTGCCATCCAACTTTGTGACTCTATGATTCAGTGCCTTGCTTCCCTATCTGGCAGACAGTGGCCAGAATCCCCATGGTGACTTATGCTAGCACAACCAGGGGTAACACCATTATATGTATTTTTTCAACATAGTACCTAGGAAGATATTCAATAGGTCTTTGCAGCATAGTTTTGTTATGCTGTGCAGTGGCACCAAAGAGAGACAAATCTGTTAAATCTCTGGAAAAAAATAAACCTGATTGATCAGGACATTCCTGGAAGAGTGCTGAGAAAGTTCCCTCATGCTGCTGCCTGGCTGATTATCTTTTCTTTCAGTTGTTTTTGTTGCATGCTTTCTTATCTTTTCCAACCTTAGGCAGCCCTTTGGTGACCCTAATAGAGGATTTCCTGCTAAGATTTATTCAGAGATGGGTCCTCACTGCCTTACTCTGAGGTTCAGAGAGTGTGAAGTACCCCAGATCACCTACTGGGTCTCCATGGCTGAGTAAGGATTCAAGCTCTGGTCTTCAGGAGTCCTAACCCAATACTCAGACCACTACACTATGATGACTCCTTGAGACCTATGCAGAAGTACACCTGTAAAATGTTATCTTCCTCCTGTTCCAAAAAGGATCTTTGCCCCAGTAAGCAAGGTGCAAATGTGCAAACTCACACAAATCTATACTAAATGACAGTATTTTGAACCCGAGAAACAACTATCATTACCGGTGATCTTTTAAACAGGCTTTTAAACTTTGAAACTAATACAGACATAATAAAAGGGCACAAAGGCAAATTCTAGTGGCTTTTCTTCCTGTTTTTTTAATACTCCCTAAAGGTTTAGGACACATATATACACATAATACGTGCTCTGCCCATTGGGCAAGACCTCCTTTACAGTACCATTTGTTTGTTTTGCTCACATACCAACCTAGAGTGTGGGATCTCATAAAAGAAAAATCCATTTAAGCAGTTTAAAACAACTCAGACTCTTAAAACAAATCATTTCAATAAACTAAAAACTCATCATAAAATAAAAGTTATTTGTGATAGCATAATATATTAAAGGCTAAAGTAGAGAAATAAGTAAATAATGGTGGTAGGATGCAACCTGCATTCATGAGACCAAACAATCTACCTCAGTTTCTATATGTTTAGCAGAAATTACACAGAATGCACGAAAGTCTTGATCTACCTGCATACAAGTTTACATGGATACACCTGTGTACACTCTCTACTGATACCATAATAAAATACGAATATTAGGGTCAAAAGGTACAATGCTAGCTTTGGGGCTTCTTCTTTTATACATTAATTAATATAGCATAAATCAAATCATTAGCCAATCATAACAGACCAATAAAATCAATAGAATGTACCTAACTGTTTACTTAAGAATAAACTATTGATATAGAGGGTCTACTCTAGTTGGCACTAGCAATTGAATTTATGCCTAAATGTGTAGAGGCTATTTAAAAAATTTCAGAGTCTTCAGCACTCTCAATCAATTGTCCTTGACAATATCCAGAACAGATTGTTTTCATGTTTTCTTTTCATGTTTTAATTGCGTCATTTCTTTTTCTTCTAATTTGAAAGAAAAAGCCATTTTCCTTCCACACTCACATATGAACATAGGTTTCCTGTAGCTCTGGACTACTTCCCTTTGGCCACTTTGTCATAGTATGCAGCACAGAGAGAGAGAGAAAAATTACCTCTCTGCTGAATATTGTTTAACAATTCAGCCGCTCTATGAATACAAAGCAGTCACTTAACACTCACTTAGCAAGTAGCAAATATATAAACACCTGCTGCGTAGCTGTCTTTCTACCAACCCTATCATTTCTGAGGCAACAATTTCTGTATCAGAAGGTTGAGTACAGAGCCTTTTATCTTAAAACTAGGGATTAAGTATTAACACAGTGATGATCCATATAGTGAATGTCTGAAATAGTGTTTCCTTTTCTTCTGCATTTCTGCCTCTCAGAGGCTATTACTGCCCATGGTGGTTCCTCAGTACTAATTTATGTTTTTATATAAAATGGAAAATAATATGAAGCCATTTGCTAACCGACCCATCAAATAATGAGACCATAAATAATAACTTGTTGAAATATATGCCACTTTCTTTAAACTGTCATCTATTTTAAGTTTTATTCCCTGAGATGTACAAGGGCTGGGAGCAACCTAGTAGGAGCAGCTGAGGCATGTGGCCTCTCCCATACTTTCTCCCCAGGTTCTCCTGGGTGAACACCTGAACCCCAAGGAGAACCCAAATACTGGGTTGCTCCCTTGCCAACTTGCTACTGGCAGGTGAATCCAAGAATCCAACTGCAAGTCTCATGACCTAAAGTGAGGGCTAAACCTTCTGGTCAGTCCCAAGGACAGCTTCCTTCCCTACCCCAAGACTCATAACTAGTGGGGGCAACTCCAGAGACCTCTCCTTCACCGAATGGGTTCCCTAGATGTTCACCAAATTCCTATTTTCTTCCTCTACTACCTGCCAACTGAATGCCTATTTAAGACATCACCCTGGACCAACTTATCAACTCCCCAGTTAACAATGTAGAGTAGGCAAAAAAAGTGGGAAGTCCTACCTAGCCCCATTGTGTCAGAGTTGGGAGGGTGGGTCAAAGGAAAGTTGAAGAGGAAAAGAAGGGGGTACTAAGAGCTTTTAACTGCTCTCTGTCTTCTGCACTCTCCATCATGTAACACCATGCCATGATACAAATCATAGTGGCCTCCATTCATTGGAGACCAGCAAAGACACATCCTCCCCACAATGCCACATGGCACACAACATGAACTAGAAGTCAGTCCTTGCTGGTGTAGATTGTGTCCACACCAGATAATGTGACACTTTGTCTGACTAGTATTATTCAAAGTTATCCAACTAATACTTTATCCAACTAGTGCTATTCTTTGGGCATATACAAAACAGTGCAACATTAGGATTGTGTTAGGAAAGAATGGGCAACAGTCATTCCTGAAGCCGAGAGAGACAGAGACCAAGACCATTAGATGCACCATACAGTGTGGCATCACTGTGTTTCATGTCTTGTAGCTATGCATCATTTTGAACCTGAGAGACACAGAACCTGAATGCAGGGAACAGTAGGGCCTTGACCCAGCCTGAAAGCAGAACAGGACCCTTGATTAGAGCACTGAAGAATATTCCAGTCCAGCTTCCTCATATAAATAGGATAAGAAACTCTTTTTACTAAGAAGAGAGCAACCCTATAATAAGCAGCATATGAGTGTACAGATCAACAATCTGTGCGTGGAATGTAACATAATCACTCATATACAATGGAATAGGTTGCATACTCATGATGGACACGTTTTATTGAAATTCAGGAATGAAAAGTAACACAATGAATTTCTTTTAATTTCTAAGCTATAAAGTTAAATTCCCAAGCTCTGGATATTTCCCCACTGACTATGGATTACCTGTACAATTTCTGGACTGGGATTGGGACTGGCTGTCCATGCAAATGTGAAAACCAACAGACATATCCAAAAGTTGTGTGGGAGTCCTATCTGTATTAGCAATACAAGGGACTGTTCACAAAGTGGGGATGCTCAGAGAAAAATCCACACTGAAGTATATATTTGCCTCCAGAAATTATACATGAGAAGGGGATTTCAAAGGGATATCAGCCTCATTGCTTGAAATACTTTGTTGCAAGGATGGAGACCTAGTAGCGTCACTAGGGTTGGTGTCACCCAGTGATGTAACTCATAGTGTCAACTCCGTAGAAACTTTTCATCCAGGAACCAGAATTCTGGGGGTCCCAGTCTACTGCCATGGGACTATCCCTCTGGGTGTCTCAGTCTACCTACCTGGTTTTGTGTGCATGAAGATACTGGTGATCTCACTCATAATTAAAAACAGGTCATCCTACACGAAGCTATATGGACTCTCATGAAGAAGAGGGACAAAGAAGGGGTAGGCATACATTTTGCTGTCACTCCTCTCTGACAGCGTCACCAGTGTTGTCTGCAGCCCCCATACCCCCTAGAGAAACCAGTGTGGAGACCAAAGTGATGTTTGACCTATAATCCCCCCAGCCCCTTACTGTAGAGGATAATGGTACAGGTCAGCCAAAACAAGTGGCCAAATGTTGTCAATCCCTTCTTTAATGTAATCATACAACCCAATTTGTGCCATCCTGAAGTTTCCTAGTGGAGGTCTGCAATAAAAAAAAGTTAAGCAAAAACAAACAAACAGGTATACAAGAACAAGGAAGCTGTCTTACATTGAATCAGCCCAGTAGTCTATCTTGTTGGGTAATACCTACACTAACTCATATGTTTACTATTATGATTTCAGATAGGAATGAGGATGAAAACAATAACCAAAAATATGGGGGCAAATCATGATGAAAAGAGTCCTAGATGGATGTGAATCTTCAGAATTTGGGACTTACAATGAACAAAAAATGCACATGGATTTTGTTTTTGTTGGGTTTTTTTTAATTAGAAAATAGCATTTTCTAAACTGAAACCTTTTTCTGCACAAAAACCCTCAATATTTCTGTACAAAATACTACTTTCATGCTATTTTGATGCCAAAACCAAACCAAACCAAACCAAACCACCTTTTTTTTGCAGAGAATAAGTCCAGAGCTCTGAATAGTCCTTTTTCAAAGTCTATGAATGTCATTTCTCACAGCAAGGAAGAAAATGGTATCATTATTCTTTCTTGCCAACAGGAACAAAGTTTATAAAGAGTTATATCCCTAGATAGGAATCCTTTCCAGACTTGAGATTCCAGGGATTTAACTTGGAACTTTCTGGAGGCAAATCACATCCACGCTCAGAAAGAGGCCATTTCAAATCAGTCAATAAATCCAAAAATGTCTTTCCAACACATAAGTAAGGATATTTAAACTCCCTACAATTTGTTCATCATGGCCTCCCCACCCCTGTCTTTACCATAACCATGGGCAGGATACAAAAATAAGGAAAACTAGGATGAATTAGACATTTAAATGCAGTAGTCTTGTCATGGTAAGAAATGTCATCATTCAACAGAATCCTGTCACTGACTCCCTTTATAACCATGCTTAGTTTCTATCTTTCTTTTAATGTTCACATTTAGTATCTCCTCACTTTCCCCCCTTGCAGAAGATGACTATGTCTATTAAAAACCACCCTGCTAATTTATGATTCCCTTTTATCTGCTGCACACCTAATATATTTTCACCAGCAGATTAATAAAATCAGACTCAGACTTCAGAGGGTGACAAAGCATGAGTCAGTTCAGATGATTTATATTTCAAGGGAAGAGCAGAAATGCCGCTTTAGATAAATATGCCAATCAAGGTAAAAGTCATCTCCTAATGAGGTGGGTGAATGAAAGTGATAACAGCATATCACCTTGTATTTTGCAGCACCTAAGTGTTAAAATCACCAGCAAAGAGGCCATGATACAGAAAATATTGATGATAGATTGTCACTGAGTACAGCAAATTTTATAACACCTGGGTCCCACTCCTTCAATAAATGAGGATATTAATGTTTCTTTTGTTCACCAAGCTCAGGAATCTTCCAGAATAGTGCTTACAAAATCCAAGTTTATGACAGCAACACATCAGGATGACTGGTTTGTATAACATGCATTTCTGGCTTATTTTGTCATTCATGTCTGTAAGAAGAGGCAAGTAAGAGTGAGTAGGCTGCATTCACCAACACAAAGCATACCATGAGCTGGTTTTCAGAGAAGTCTGGTAACTCATACCATGCAAACCAGGGTGCTGTATTGTTGGGAAAATTCCAGCATTCTCTCTCCCTCCCCCATCTTGTTGTTAGAACAAGTGGGCATAGTTAGCATAGGGCTACCTTTTCTCTTTTGCATGCCAAAGCTCCACCTTTCATCTTCCTTTGTTCAGGTGATCAGATCATGTGACCCAGGACAGTTGCTTGGGTCATCAGTCCTACAAAACAATGAGACCCCTCCTTCCTCTCTCTCTTTGAACTCTTCGCTTGCTCCTCTCTGACCATGCTTCGCATCTCCATCAGAAGATGGTTAGACCGAAGCTACCTCTATTTTTAGCTAGCTAGGCAGTAGGATCTCCAATACATATGTAGATGTAGAATTCAATAGTAAAGTCTTCTAAGTTTGTAATCTGAAACTGCCTGCGTTTGTTTTATTTCTTCAGTCAGTCTGAGATCAGGTCATAGACAAAACTGAACATGTTTCTTCTGCTACTCTGCTAATTGAGGCTGAATCCTCACAGTTTTAGGTTCAATAGAATTTCCCAAATAGGGCTAACAGTCTGGGAAACTCTAATTTCCAACATTTTCTGGGTTATGGGACCCAGACTCCAGTGCTTTGTCTGATAAGCACGTGGCCACGTGGCCCTGGAGACTGACTGCTTAAACAATAGAAGATTAAGAAAAGATGGCTTCAGCTCAGCCTAATCCATTTCTTATTACTGAAAAGTTAAATGGGAGTAATTACCAAACCTGGTCATGGAATGTGCAAATGCAATTAACTACAATGGGACTATTTAATGCTGTGAAAGGACAGCGGCTCACAGAAAGGGTAAAACAAGAGCAATTTGACCAGGATGATGAGAAAGCAGCAGCTGATACTTGCCTAGCAATTGATTCAAGTATTATTTACCATATCAGAGATTTGAAAAGTGCTAAAGAAATATGGGAAAAATTGAAGAAATTATTTGATTCTCCCAGTATTGCAAATCAAAGTGGTCTTATAATAAGACTTGCAAATACAAAACTGTCCAATCCTCAATTTTTGAATGAGCATATTAACACGTTTATGACTATGCTGTCTGGATTTCAACATCCTGGAGAAACTCTTCCAAAATCTGTGAAACTAGGACAGTTTTTGGCTAGTCTTCCTGAATATTATGGGACAATAATTGATGCTTTGCAAATTAAGGGAGATATGACTTTGCAAATTGCTGTTGCTGAAGTTATAGAATATCAAAATAGGAAAAATTTGACGAATTGTAAATTTGGAGCAAAAGCTGTTGAAACAGAGCTCACTCAACTCGCTGCAGAAAATTTGCATATCAACGCCTTCTTCACCCAAAACAAAAGGGAGCAATAAGCCTAGAAAGCAGAAGCAGAGGCCAAATGCCAAGGGTAATTTTAAGTCAACTTTTAACTCCAAGCAGAAATCTTTCTCAAATGTTAATGTTAGTTTAATTAATGAACAACTACTTCAATCTACTGAAAATCAGCATCATGATATGATTGTTATTGACAGTAGTGCTACCAGTCACTATTTTAATCACAGAAACTCATTTGTGGATCTTGATACAAGCATAAATTTTCCTGTTTACCTTGCCAGCGGGCAACCAGTGCTTGCAAAAGGGAAAGGCACAGTCCTTTTGCAAACAAAACTTGGCCCCAACAGGATGGAGACTTTAAGAATTCCTGATGCCTATTATGTACCAGATTTAAAAGCCTCTCTTTATAGTGTCAGAACCACTACAGCAAGGGGAAACAGAGCCATTTTCAAAAAGGAGTCCTGCTTTGGTTTTCATGGCAAAGATTTAATTTTTGAGGAATCCTAAAAGATGACTGTTACCAAATGCAAGTTTTGAATTCATTTGCAAATAATGTAGTCCAATGCAATCACAAAAACTGTTTGAACTTGTGGCATTGCAGATTTGGTCACAGAAATGTAGAATGCATTAAGAGACTGGCCAATCAAGAACTTGCTAGAGACTTTAATTTCAAACCATGCTCTAACAATGAAAAATGTATAGAGTGTTTAAAGGCAAAGGCAGTTAGAGCTTCCCATCCACCAGTTGCTGACAGACTAGCCACCAAACCACTGGACCTTTTACATACTGATCTTTGTGGTCCATTCAGCCAAAAGTCTGCAGGTGGAAATTCTTACTTTATGACTATTACTGATGATTTCAGCAGATATACATACACTTATCTTCTCAAAGAGAAAAGTCAAGCTTTTCAAAAATTCAAGGAATACTTTAATCTTGTCTCTAATAAATTTGGCTACAAACCTAAAAGCCTACGTTCCAACAATGGAAGTGAATTTGTTAATGCAAAGTTTGATGAGTTTTTAAAAGAACATGGCATTGAGCATCAAACTACCCAAGTTTACACTCCAGAACAGAATGGGCTGGCAGAACGAATGAACAGAACTCTCAAAGAGATGGCAGTCACAATGCTTTTAGAGGCTAACATGCCTAAAAGCTATTGGTCTGAAGCTATTATGACTGCCACATATTTGTGCAACAGACTGCCAACCAAATCCAGAGATGTAACTCCATTTCAGTTATGGAATGGAACTAAGCCCAAACTGAATCATCTCAAAGTCTTTGGAAGTAAAGCATATACCTACATTCCCAAGCAGAAAAGAGACAAACTTGACTGTAGAAGTGAAGAGGGAATTTTTGTTGGTTATGCTAGAAATGGTTACTGAATTCTGAATCCAGATGGGTGTACAATAAAATTAACAAGTGCTGTTTATGTTGATGAAAGGCCACAGCCCAAATCTAATCCAAACCAAGATGTCTATCCAGATTTATTTGCAGTGGAAGGAGACTCCCACCAGCAACCAGAGTATGTGACACTCTACCATCCTCCAGATGTCTTGCATCCAGAAGGGGCTACAGATGTGGTGAACCAGCCAGAGGATGAGGAACCGGACGGTGCTCAAGGAGCAGAGCCAGGTATCCAAGTCCAGGTAAGAAGATCTGAACGCAGCAACAGAGGTGTACCACCTGACAGATTCTCTTATCTACCCACAGAGGAGAAGATTCCACAACCCTCTGACTGGCAAAAGATCAAGCAACTACCAAAGTCAGATTCTCAGAAATGGGTGGAAGCTCCTGTTGAGGAGATGCAATCTTTATATTAAAATAAAACATGGACTTTGTCAGAATTGCCAAAAGGAAAAAGGGCAATTGACTGTAGATGGATCTTTACCACAAAACAGGATGCAGAAGGGGAGATTCAGAGGTACTAAGGCTCATGGCAAAGGGATACAGCCAAGAATTTGGTGAGGATTACAATGAGATTTATGCTGCAGTAGTCACACACACAACCATCAGAACTCTCCAGGCTGTTGCAGCCTCTAAGAAAATGCATGTTCAGCATCTTGATGTTAAAACAGCTTTTCTTTATGGACGGTTAGATGAGGAATTGTACATGGAACAGTCTCCAGGATTCCAAGTTCCTGGGAAAGAGCATCTTGTACGCAAATTGAACAAGAGCATTTATGGCTTGAAACAGGCTGTCAGAGCATGGAGTGAGAAGCTAAATCAGCTTATTGTCAAAGAGGGCTTCACTCCAGGCACTGCTGACAAGTGTGTTTACAAAAGATTCAGAAACAATAAATGGACTTATATTACATGTTATGTTGATGATCTGATCCTGTGCAGTCAAGATAAAGCAGATAGTGAGGGGACAGTCAACAGTCTCAAGAGAGAGAGATATCAAGAATTTGGGTGACATCTCACACTATCTTGGAGTACAAATAGAAAGAAGCAGTGATGGAAGCTTCTATCTTAACCAGAAACAGAAGATAATTGATCTTCTGGACTGTCTTGACCTAAAGGATGCCAAAACTATGCCAACCCCAATGGAAGTGGGTTTCTTAAAGGACACTGAGAAATGTTAACCTTTGAAAAATGGAGGTAGGTATAGGACTGCACTTGGAAAGCTCCTATACGTAGCTAATTTCACCAGACCTGATATTGCAAATGCTGTTGGTATTTTATGCAGAATGGTTAACTCTCCTACTGAAAGTGATCTCATTGCAGTGAAAAGAGTTGACAGATATTTGAAAGGAACTGCAGATTACAAGCTGATGTTGTCAGCCTGTGACCAACCACGACTGGTTGCCTATGAAGATGCTGACTGGGCTGTAGATCTGGCAGACAGGAAATCAACCAGTGGAAACCTGATCTTTTATGGTGGAGGAGTCATAAGCTGGTCAAGTAAGAAGCAATCCACCATTGCAGATTCTTCCACAGGTGCTGAGTGTGTTTCTGCAAAAGCAGTATGTGATGATATAAAGTGGCTGCATAATTTACTTCTGGACTTTGGCCTAGCAGAGCCCAAGCCAACCATTTTGATGCAGGATAACCAAAGCTGCATCAAGATTTCTGAAAGTGAGAAGCCACTCAAGAAAAACATTGACATTGCTTTTCATAAAGTGCAAGAGATGTGCCGTAATGGACTTGTTCAGTTAGAATACTGCAATACAGAAATGATGATTGCTGATATTCTTACCAAGCCTCTACCAAGAGACCAGTTCCAGAGACTACGAGAAGGCATGAAGATCCTCGATGTGGGTCCAAGAGAATGAGAAGGGGACTGCTGGGAAAATTCCAGCATTCCCTCTCTCCCTGCATCTTGTTGTTAGAACAAGTGGGCACAGTTAGCATAGGGCTACCTTTTCTCTTTTGCATGCCAAAGCTCCACCTTTTGTCTTCCTGTGTTCAGGTGATCAGATCATGTGACCCAGGACAGTTGCTTGGGTCATCGATCCTATAAAACAATGAGACCCCTCCGTCCTCTCTCTCTTTGAACTCTTCGCTTGCTCCTCTCTGACCATGCTTCGCATCTCCATCAGAAGATGGTGAGTTAGACCGAAGCTACCTCTATTCTCAGCTAGCTAGGCAGTAGGATCTCCAATACATATGTAGATGTAGAATTCAATAGTAAAGTCTTCTAAGTTTGTAATCTGAAGCTGCCTGTGTTTGTTTTATTTCTTCAGTCAGTCTGAGATCAGGTCGTAGACAAAACTGAACATGTTTCTTCTGCTACTCTGCTAATTGAGGCTGAATCCTCACAGTTTTAGGTTCAATAGAATTTCCCAAATAGGGCTAACAGTCTGGGAAACTCTAATTTCCAACATGTATTTGACAATCTTCCTGAAAATATTCTGATATGTATCTTCAAACAGTCATGGTCTGGCAGGGACAGCTCTGTTTAATCCTTTCCTGTCCCATATTCTCAGCTGCTTTCATTCTAAATGTTCCAGTTTCTCTCACTTCCTCTGACTTCCCCACTTCATCTCACCTTACTCCAACCACTGCAAAGTGAGTTCAAAGTGAAAAGTTCTTTCCATTCAATCAACTCTGCAAGAGAGAGATGAAAGGAAAGAGCCAAGCCTTGCCCTTTGTAACAAGCTCAAGCAAAAACAAACTGGTGCAGCCTCCCCCCGACCACCCTTTGCTCTATGACTCCAAATTGTTTCTTGAGGTAAGCAAAAGAAATAAATGTGCTTTGTAAAAATCAGGAGAAGGGGACAGTGGCAGAGCTTGGAGTATGTGGAGGGGGGCAGTTATGTTATGTTTTAATTGTTTTTAATATATTTGATGTATTGTTTAATTGCTTTGATGTATTTGATGTGTTGTTGTGGTGCCACCTCGATCCGTTGGGAGAGGCGGGATATAAATAAATGAGTCAATCAACCAGTCAATCAGGAGGGGGCGTGGCTACAGTGCTAGGAGTGTGACCACTGTGTGTCGGGGCATGGCTGCAGTGTGGGGGCCGTGGCCAGGGCATGTGGGGACATGGACAGGGCATACAGGGTGTGGCTACAGGCTGGGATGCCCCAGGGTGAATCGCCTTTGCCCCCACATCCCTATGCAATTGGAAGAGGAGAGCCTACTCTTAAAATACTGATCTATATCATGCAAGGCTCAGTTATCCAGAAATGCAAGAGGCATTATAGGGTGAGGAAGAATACAGAAATCTCAGATTGGCAATAGACATAAAAAGTTGGCTGAAGGCAAGACAAAATTATTAGCAGGAGGAATCACCTGTATAGTCTCTGTCATTTCACAGATGGAAACTGGGGCACATGTGGCTACCACCAGCATAGTGAGCTGGCTCCCTTAGGTGACCAATGCTAGGGAGTGGCAGCAGTGTACTGAAGCAAAGAATTAGGTGACATCCAGCCTGCCTTGCTAGCTTGCTTACCAGCCCGCTGCAATGGAAGATAGGGATGCAACCAATATTTCTGAATATTTGTATCCTTGATTAGAAAATATGTCTTGCCACTAAATACACTATACCAAAGAAACAAAAAGCTGTGAAATTCTTTGCACTTTGGAACTCCTTGGGGAAAACAAGTATGTACATAAAATGTTGTTTGGGGGCAGATACACACAGATTTATGAAAAAACACCATTTACACAAAAACACATTTTCTGCGCTGTAATTCATTTTCTGTATCATGAGTCTTTGGAAGACTGAACTTTCTCCAGCGAAGTTCCTTGGCATGAATAGTGCTCAAAAATTGTTCAGAATTCCTTTCACTCTTACAAAAAAAGAGAAAATTACTGAAATTATTTCTTCTTGCATGTAGAAACAAACTAAGTAAAGATTTACATCCTTAGTAGAAGATGTTTTCCTAATGGCAGCATGGGAGGCAGGCAGGCAGGCAGGCAGGCGAGGAAAAAAAAGATTAAACTCTCTGTCCCATTGGCATTTGTTCACAGGATGATAGGGTTGTATCATCTCATTCTTCATTTCAACTAGAAAAAGTCTTGGTCTAGTTCTGTTAGTCTTTGGCCCTTTCCACATGGAGGGGGGTAACACGGGGTAACACGGGGTAGGACGACCTCACCCAGAGGTCGTCCCCACCGTGGAGTGCACTAGGGAGGTTAGAAAAGTGGAGGTTCTACATCTCAAACCGCCCTCGCACAGCCGCGGGGGTGGCGCCACTTGTTTTATAAAGACCACATTTCATGTGGTCTTTATGGAACGTGCGCGTGCTAGCCCGTCGCAGCACCCCATGGGGAATTGAAGGGGCATGCAAGCGCGTCCCTGCAGAGCTGCCCGGGGGCGGGCTTCTGGCTGGCGTGCTTCTCCAATTGGCGGAGAGCCGCCGGAAGCCGCCAGCCACCATTTTGGGCACCACCAGACGCCACTGGGTGCCACTGGATGCCGCCGTGTAGAGTGGTGAACATGTGCTGCTCCCTGTGGCGACGGAGCAACCCAGATAAAGGTAAGCTCTGTTTCCACGTGCGTTGCCCCGTTTCCCTGCATTTCACGCCCCCCTGTGTGGAAACTGTTACAGAAGACCATGATGTTCCTTAAAGCTTATAGAGTTTCCCCAGTGAGAAGACCAGGAATTGCACAGAGCATGTTCCCCCCTCCACCAAAAAAAGGTAGATTGATTACCAGTGATTATTCCTCTATCGACACTATCATGGTGGAAACGTTCATGGGAGAGAGAAAATCTGGAAATGACAATAACAACACTGAATCTGAAGACGCTTTCAATTAAAATAAATAACGTTATCTGCTCTTACGTAGTCATTGCTGAACACCCATGAAGCAAAACAGGTCCCTAAAAATGTGGGATCTTTTTCATCCTATAAATAGGAAGTTAAAGCCAGGTCTCAATGCACCAAGGGAAAATGATTCACAGTATAGAACATGTTGATTCCATAGGATGTTGAAAGTGGAATAATAGTGCTATAACAGTCTAGTGTGGAAATTGCCTATTTAGTGAACCTAAGGAGACCATGGATGAAATCCTGTTAGTGAAATCTGCATGTAAGTGTGGCTAATGTATATGTGTCTTTTGAGAAGGAGTACGGAGAACCTTTCTTCTTTACATTCCATTGAGCAGCTCTTGAGTCCCAGGAGGGAACACTGCTGCTGATAATTATCAGTGAGGAGTGGGGCAAGCAGGGGAAGATGATGGGAAGATGAGTTGTCCTTATGCTTAAACTTCAAGCCTACTAGTTTCATCTGATTAAGTACATGTATTGTGAAAGATATGAAAACCTGATCATTTTATCTGGGCCACTGCCTTTGAAATAAACTCTATTCAATTTAGCACAGAAATTTCATTTTGCAAGATAAATTTTTCACCTAGCAATGCTATGACACTTATAATAACTTTTCTATGCTTGTATCCAGTGATATTATTTTGCTCTGGATTTCTTTCATATTGAAAAATAAAATTATTTGTAGTGTTATAGGGGATTCATCAAGCATGATTAATATATGAGTCACCAGTGTTCTTAAAAGCTCACCTGAAAGGATATATGCCCTGAAAGTTTTCAAAATGAACTCCTCAAAATATCATTTAACAATGTTAATAACATTGACCAGTATACACTACTCATTGCACCAAAAAATCCCCTTACTACATATAAGTCATTATGTTGCTTTAAAATGTAGCATTGTTGCCTCTTGGTACCCCTAAAAGTAACACACTGCAAGTAAAGTTGTACCTTGTTAATGTATTAACTGACAAGTTCTGCAATAAGATATTTCTCTAATGTAGTTCTTATGAGGGTGAGGGTGACTGATTGTCTCAGTTGCACGCAACCCTTCTAACACAAGGGAGGCTGTCTCATGCCATTTCCTCACTACACTGTTATGTGCTATTATTCCACTTTCAACATCCTCTGGAATCCTGAGATTTGTAGTTTAGGGGAGGGGAATTTAGAATTCTCAGCCAGAGAGCTCTAAACTACAAATCACAGAATTCCACAGTAGAAAGTAGAAAAACAGCACTATAGCAGCATACTGCAGAAATGGCCTTAGTTTCTTCCATCTCTTCAGGCTGGTTAATGAATTTGCCAGTGTTTCTGTTTTTCACCATATAGAAATTGGCTTATTCCCAAGTGTATCCAGGCGAACATTTGGCCAAACTTGCACCATACAGTTTAATATTGAGTCCTAGAAGCCAAGCAGGCTTAGAACTCATTAGTACTTGCATGGGAGATTGTTTTATCAAGAGGTAACAGTATTATAGGGATTTGGAAGCAAATAAGCACACTGATAGGGTGAAAGTTAAATTATTTTAATGATAATTTTCGGAAAAAGGTTACAATGCTTATGTCCCTTCTGCCTTCAGAAACCTCTCAGAAAAAAATAGCAGACAGAACCATGTAGACATTTAGAATGCAACATCTTCACTGACCACAGTCAACCCTGAGGTTCACTTGTTAGGGGTGCTCTTGAGACAAACGTTCATACCTGAGCACACCTAGCTCCAATAATATTGATACATTTTTGCAGGGCAAATGGCTAGCCTTAATTGAGTATTTCTGGTCTTAACTAGGCTGATCTCACCACATAATGCCTAGCTTTAACTTTTGGCAGTAGAAACAACCCATCTCAGCAGCCATGTGGCACTTCCAGGCCGGGTGGTTAGTCTTAGAACTCTGACCAAGTAGCTAACACTGAAAAGATCATAAGAAATATAAAAATAAAAACAGAAGTTTTCTGATCAGCACAAATGTGCAAAAACATTTGGCATATTAGCCTAAGCCTAGATATTAAAGATATCAAAGTCAGTTCATAAGTGCATCTTTTAGAACTACTACTAATAATACTATAAAAATAAAAAAAATAATATAAAAATAGAAGGAGGAGGAGGAGGAGGAGGAGAGGGAGGAGGAAAGAAGAAAAGAGGAGGAAGAAGAAGCAACAGCAGCAGCTGTTGTTGTTGTTGCTGTTTTTTTCATGGATTTATAGCTAAGACAACTGTTGTCCTCCTGAACTGCAAATTCTCTCAGTCCCTCACCATCAGCTAAACTGTCTGGTGTTTATGGATGCTACAGGCCAAAACTATATGGTTGGACAGTTGTTTTTTATTAAAATATAAGTTACCCTGAGAGACATCTCAGCTGAAGAATGGAATATAAATCCTTTACATAATTAAATATACATCAATGCTAAGACACATGCACGTGCAAGCACGCACACACACACACACACACACACACACAATGCATTTTCTTTTGAAACTGTGAGAAAATAGCATGCTTTTTTTTACCCTCTGTGTGTGATTGGATTTTTCTTGAGGTATACCTTGGATTTATTTTACCAAAATATGGATTTTTTTTATGAATGTATATCATCAATGCATTTAAGAAAATCACTACCAGCATGTGGAATCCATACTTCATAGATCAGATACCACAGACTAGGAGTGGGCACCTGTGCAGTGCTCAGAGGCAACACTGGTCCCCCAGTAGATCTTTAATAACTGCAATCCCTTGCAAATACGTGTGTGTGTGTGTGTGTGTGTGTGTGTGTGTGTGTAAAATGTCCTTGAATGCCATCTGGCGGCATGAGGGCATTTTGGCCAGCTTTTATCCCAGACCATTTTAGCTCCAGGAGATGCCATTACACAACAAGAAGTGGCAAAAAAGTCACTTTCAGTTCACCTCCTGGTTTTGTTTTGTTTATTTTTTAAGTCATCTCTTGGGACAAAAATGTCCTATAGGTCAAAAATGTGGCAATTCCCCCCCACACACACACACACACATCATTCAGAGAATGTTTTGGGAGTAACCATATTTTTCAAAAACAGGAATTTTTATTGAAACTGTTGAGGACTTGAGGTGCACAAATATGGCCATGGAGACTGCCTGTTGTCCATGCCCCCCAGCATAGGCAATGTTTTTCTCATAGTTTAATTATAGCTAATTAATGTAATACATTGATATCCCACACTTATTTCAAATAGCTTGAGACAGTTTCCAAGATTTCTTTCTTATTTTAGCTGACAAGTGTCCTCTGACATTAGCTGGGTATGAAGAGCATGAGATCAACAGTGAACTCGGAGGATAAGCAGGGAATTTGATTCTGAGTCTCCCCATTTTTAATATGATTTGGTGGTTCAGATGCTTTGGAATAAAATTTTGACAATCGCTGATCTTTTACAATTTTGGGTGGAGTAGACAGGAGTTATGGTCTAAACATCTGAAGGGCCAAAGGTTCCTTTAAACACTATACTATCCTATATATGTGTGTGTTTTAATATTTGTAATTGTAACAATATTATTTCAGTTCATTTTTGCACTTTATGACAGTTATGCTGTTTTCACTTCCTATGCTTTTTCCCATCTCAGACCCAATTGCACCACAGTTTCATGAAGCAGAAAGAAAGGTTCTTCAACACACAGTGGGGTGGAGGAGGGAGAAAGAGATGACTGACGTCATCCTCTTCTGAACCAAGACAGTGGGCACTGTGATGCAAGGGAACACAAGAAAATTACTGTCAAGTCTTCTGGACTTACAGTATCTGTTTCTGTAGATTTGAAGCTTGGCTGGCAGTTGCATTTGAAAATTAATTTCACACATTTGAATCAGAACAAGTGATACAGACAGGTCCGGTGTGTGATCAGAACACACTTGTAATAAAAATTCAGAAGTAAATAAGTCTATTATTACAAATTGAAGGTACAATAATGCAAACCTGGAACACTGTATTAAGAATAATACTTTTCAACTTGAGTACTGTTTGCTATAGGTGGTTTGCTATAAGTAGCTTATGAATATTAAAGAATTAATCTGTCTTCCTGAAGGTTTTTTTAAAAAAGCCCCAAACCAAAGTGTTTTTTTACCCATGGTTTAAAACAAAAAAGTATTAGCATGTTGCAAACCAGAGAACTTACTTAACGATGGGCCTTTCCACCTTACACTGTTAGAGTGTTATTATTCCACTTGCAACATCGTGTGGAATTCTGGGGTTTGTAGTTTATTGAGGCCAAAGAGCTCTCTGGCTGAGAATTCCAAAGGCCCCTCCCTAAACTGCAAACCCCAGGATTCCATAGGATGTTAAAATTGGAATAATAGCACTATAGCAGTGTAGTGTGGAAATGGTCTATACAACAAAATAGAAAAGTGTTTTTTCTCCATGATAACATTTGGAAAAGGGCAACCAAAATGGAGATGGATGTGAGTGAAGTGGGGTGGAGAAGGACAATGGATTCCCTACATACAGGGAAGGACTTATAGAAAAGTCTGCCCTGGCCTTTTAGTTTTACTTAAATCAGATAAATGAAAACATTTAACATTATCAAGTTTAAAATCAGGAACTGAGGTCTCTATGTCATCAGTAATAACAGTTACATTTTTAAGAACAAATAACAATGCTCCCAAGGGTTGTGGAACATGGAAGTAACTAGTGGTCCTCATTCCCTATCATTACAGGCTTTTAGAAAATTTATTTTTCTGGAGCTTTTTTCAGAGGAGTTTTTTTTTTTTTCCTGATCTCCTGTTGACTTCAACTTTATTTACTGCCTGTAGTATTTTTCTCTCCTGGGTGTTATTATTCTTAGTTTTTTATTAACATAGTGGCAAACATTCTGTTGTCAGTCCCAGCTAGGGTAGATCAATTGAATCAACTGGATTTACCTCAAGGTTGACTAACCATTCAACAATTGAGTCAATGTGTCTATTCTAGGTGTTAGCAATCAACAGGATTATTGACAATGAAGGAGGATGCATATTATTAAGGATGCCACCTTGAGACAGATTTTATCTTTAGAGGCAGCATGTACAATTTCATGTAAATAAATATAGGTTCCATTAGAAAAATATAGACAGCAAGGTTTTTTCTTTCTTTCAAAATACTAGAATATAGCCCAATATTAAGATGCATTATTGGCATATTCTCTTATAATATTATGACATACTACTCGGACATTCTTTTATCATAGTAATGATATGTGGGCATAATGTTAATAATAATATATTCTCTTATTACCATCTTTTCAAACACTAGTCTCTTATTGTTATGTTTTGGGATATATGTACACACACACACACACACACAATGTTTTCTCATAGCATCTTGTTTTTGAATTACCTTTTTTGCAGAATTCCTATGGTTTTAAATAATTGTAACATTGAATTTATTATGAACTCACTGTAGCATAGCATTTTGCCTTCCTTAGAAGTCTTTGGGCATTATTTCTAGAGATTCAAGCTTGTGAAACCATATCAGTGGAAAAGGCTATCCAGGCAATTCAGCCAAACATAATCAAATAGCTAAAGCTGAGTTAAACAAAAACAGGTCATCTAGTTTAATAATAATAATGTTTATTTATAATGCTCTTTTCACTGAAGGGTGAAACATCAACATATACTATCAGAGACAAAGACAATAAATCATAACACAACGATACATGGAATGAAATCCCCAACACCCCACCAGTCACTATCCAGCACAGTATCTTAAACACAACTCATTGGCTTAAGATGGTGAATCAAAGAGGAAGGTCTTCAACCATTTGTAAAAATTGGTGAGATCCTCCTCCAGCTGGAGGTCCAAAGGAAGACCATTCTACAAATGTGGAGCAAGATCTTGAAAGGTTCACAGCCTTCACACAGCTGTGCATATTGGTAGAACAGGCAGTAATCCCTTGCCTGTAGATCTTACATTCCTGGGTGGAATATACCATACAAGCCAAGCTGCAAGGTACTGAGGAAGGTTGGAACATAAAGCCTTAAACACCAGGGTCAAAAGTTTGTAATAGGCCCTGGCCTGAACTGGCAGCCAGTGAAGGGATCTATGGGGAGAAGAAACAGGTGAATATTTTGTCAGATTTTAAAAAAACTGTTTTTAAAAAAACTCATACCCAAATGTTTCCTCAGTATGTTTAATCAAGAGCTGTCTTTGGGCCATATCATACAACAGCATCCAAATAATAACCAGCAACCCAGTAGTAATGCTAGTTCAGTTCTTCTGCAGTATCTCTAGAATCAGATGAAAGAATAGAGTTTAGAGTCACTAGCATTGTGGTTAGTCTTATGCTCCAAATCTCCAACTGACTTCTCCTAGTGGCTTCACGTAGATTTTAATAACAGCAAACACAGTTAGATGAATAGAATTTGTGATGAAAACTTTTCATATCCATGGAAATTGTTCCAAAAATAATCCCACAGATTAAAAATATCTAATCAGAACAGGCTCTTGGGCATTGATCTATCCTCCCTCATAAACTAAACATTTTAATAAGCTGTACATTTATTCATCAGTGTACATTGCAAGCGGGGGGGAACTCTTATTTCCTTTTAAGCAAATGAGAAATACTAATTGTAGTGACAGGTTTACCAGACTAGAAAGTTTAATTCAACAGATTAAAAACCTATTATATCTCCACATCATAAAGGGATATTAGTTGCACTGTTATTAAAGAATGTCTTCTGATTTGACTGTGTTTAATGACTTCACAGGAATAAACGCAGTGCAGTAATATTTACAACAAAATTAAAGGCTGCTGGACAGCAAATGTCATGTTCCACATTATACAACACAAAAAAAGGTTTCTGTTTATAGATTTCATTATCAACTGGATTTATGTTCAGAATGTCTAATCTGTCCTTTTTATGGGAAACCCCACACTGACCTTCATTATCGGGAGGCGGATTTAAATTGTGTACAATGCTGCTGTTTAATCAGCTTTATTTTACTTTCCTTGAAAGCAGTCCAGGGGCTTAGTGAGTCCCTGTTAAACCCAAAATTTAACTGGCCAAATGTCCTACATGTTTCTGTTCTGCTCTTACAAGTCTGGCCAGGCTGACAGCTGTCAATTAGAAAGAGATGCAGTACTTAGACTGTATAGGGGGGAAAAAAACAATTGTCTAGTCATCTTGGGTGGGAGGAATACAGAAGCTTAATAAATATCCTATGTATTTCAAACATATTCATTAGAAATTTCCCATTGTGCTTCTAGTAGGCATGCAATAGAATAGGCGAGATCTGGGTGATTGATGACCCTCACCAAAACACGTCTTGAATGAAAAGGCATTTTATGAGGTCACTTTTACATGATAATTGTTTCATACTATTACACCTACTGATCTGCTGACAAAAAGAATTTTATCCAGTATAACAGTAGAATGTCTGTGAGCATTCCTCTGTTATCCCATTACCTGATGAATAGGTCAAACCAAAGAAAATTGCTAAATGATTTTTAAGATACTTTGTTTCCCAAAATATTTTCACTGAGGGGCAATTCACCAGAGACTGAATGAAAGTATTAGAATTGAATATTGCATATGCAATACATTATCAATTGGACAGCCACAGGAGGGTTCTTACACACCGGACAATGGCAAGAAGATAGGTGTCACTTTCAAAAATCAACTGATTACTCCCATGTTGTCCATGAAAATCATGTTGTTGATGAATGACAGAGAGCTGTTACTGCTTAAAAGATCCTCATCAAAAAAAGGGCTGCCTAAACCCCAAGTCATTAGTGACTATTCCATACATCTCTGTCTTATATGACTCTCACCCATCTATGTCAGGTATGGATCCTGGTTGAATATACAGCACTACCATGGTTAGCTTCCCAGTCTTCAGATCTACTGCTTAATTCAGCACTACTGTTGTTGAATGAACAGTGATTCAAATCCAGACACTGGAGAGTTAATCATGCAGAGATCAGACCTTGGATGGATAGGTCTCTCTGTTTCGGTTCCTTACAAATTTGAGATTTTAGAATTTTAAATTCTTTTCATTTTGAATATGAAGAAATTTGCTGATTTTTGTTAATTGTTTGTGAAAAAAATGTTCTGAAACGCATTTTTCCTTCAAGTTTGCACTAGAAAGGCTATTTCTCAAACTTTGGGCCTCACTTGTTGGCATGCTTATGTCAGTCTTACAACAGGTTGTAGTAGGGTCCACTTCTGACACACATAGTTGAGGGTCAAGTGGATCAAAATTAAGAAAGAAGAATAACTGCATTGAGAAAGAATAATGAGGAGCGGAACATTATGTGGCAGGTCTTCAAGATCCCACAAACTTGTTGTCTGTCTGCCACTGTCTTATTCATATGGATGCACTGACAATTGTGCTAAACAGAAGATCCATCTTCTCAAAAATGAGGTTTATCACAAGAAACCTGGTGAAAGGTTGTGCTGGATCTGAGATTTGGTAAACCTTCTACAAGCATACTTAACTTATGAAAAATTTGGCTAGGGTGGGGTGAGGATTTCATTTAGTTTTTTCTCTGTTTTTGCTGAATGCTATCACATTTTTCATATTTCTTCATGAATGGCCTATAAAAAACTTGATTTTTTTAAAGAAAAAATGTAGAAGAAAGCAAAATGAACACATCCATCCATCCATCTATGCATCCATCCAGTGTTCATCTTAAAAGCATAGGTTTGAATCCTGTGCATTGTGATGCTGAGTGAGGGTTACCACTTTAGCTTCCTTTTTTTCACAACTCCATGGCAAGTAAGTGGATTATGGGTGTCATGAGGATGGGCATATCTGTACCTAATGTACCTGGCAGGTATAGACAAGTAAGAATTTTCTCATCTGCTCTTTGATAATGACTTACACACACTTCTCGCCATGAAAGAACTTGAAATTGTAAAAAGGCAAATCTGGGGGGAAAGTGAAATTGCCAGTCCTACTCATTCTTAGATCTAGTGTGCCTTTGATCTTGTAGGCCACTCCATGAAAAGTGGGAAAAGTTGCCCTGTTTGGATGTTTTCTGTGTGTGTGTCCAGAGGGTAACTATTCAAACAAGTAATCCATTCCAACCTGAACTGGAATGGCCTGGGGAAGAAACTCTAATATTATATGTAAAAGCTTCCCCAAAACTTCTCCCCAAGGGAAAATATGGGTGGAATGAGAAGAGTGACTCAACAATGACAAGCAAAAGCAAATGGGGATGAAAGAGCAGCTATGTTTCACCAATCTGGTGAAAGAATTTTCCTGCAATACTATGACATTCCAGTACTGCTTCTACAGCTTATTTTTTTTTTCACTAGGGGTCAGAGTTGTGCTGGTGGATCCACAGCAAGTCAGCCACAATAACTTATGCTAATTAATCACATCTTGACATGGAGACAGAAAACAAAGAGGAATATTTTGAAATAGTCTAAAACCCCCTGTAATTTCTACATGTATCTGGTGGGGTGGGAAGCTATAGATATTAAGTGTCTCCTACAAGATAATATTCTTACAGGCCAACTTAATAAATTGTAAATATGGAAAACACAAAAGGAAGCCCATAAAAGAGGGATAGAATCTTTAGATCAATTGATTGATTGATTATCCACCACAAATGCTCCATTGTTCATTAATTGTATTATATTTTATTTGCGTTTACGTGTGTCTGCCAATTAAATAATTTGATATTTATTGCCTTTAGGAGACCTTCAAAGGTCTATGTAGAATGCCAGATAAAAGATCAGTGACTTTTATTGATTTCTTATTGATTTTATTGCTTTCATCACTCTGGATGCCATTTCAGCACCACTGGCATGTAATATGAGAAGCTTTACACAGAACACATGAAAGGAGCTCATGGTGCAGCCCTTCCTCTTGCCAGTTGCCGGGAAAGTGACAGCAGAATGGCTGGTACAGGATGAAACTGTAGCATGGTGTCCTCTCATATCTCTTTAAGGGATGCTTCAAGAACTTGATCTTTGGGACATCTAGAACAAGCCATCCTGATCCACATGAAGAAAATGGTTGGAACTTTCTTATTTGCCAGATCCTGCATCTCCTGAATGGTCTGAGGCTCAAAACAAGTATGAAATTATCTTTCCAAATTTGCCTTTCAAATCTGTGTTTATATATCTAATGCACATGTGGTCAAAGAGTAACCCAATAGCTTCATGAAAACTGCCTGCACCATTGCTGTTCTTCTAGAATCCTCTCCTGGTTAAAAAAATGGGGAAAAGATCAAAAATATTTTTCCCAAGCAGAGAGGGAAAAATACCTTTGTTTTCATTCCCTGGCACTTTTAGGTCCATGAGAGGACTTTTCCTAAAAGAAAAAGTGAATAAGAATAACTTACATTCATTTTCTGTTGGAAAAAAAAAAAAAGTTCCAGAGTACCCAAAACAAGAGCAAAATGACTTCCACGGCCCCAGAGGACATTTAAAGTCAAAATGATATTTTTTTTTTTTTTTTTTGAGGTGGGGATATATTAAGGCTGAGGCCCTCTGAATTCCTAGAGAGGCTAATGCAATTACCATAGCCACTCACAGTCTCCCATCAATGATTTAATGAGTATCTTTTAAAGACAAAGCTCATTTAGAATGGTATCTAAATTAACAAGTAGCTAAATATATATTTAAGTATGAAATTTTATGTGGAAACAGGAAAAAAACAGAGTTAGAAATAAACATCTACAAAACAACACAAACTGAAAAGGGACTGACATGGCCACCTCTACCAGGGTGTTGGTACCTCAACAGCGAGGGAAGCTGCCATCTGCATAACATATGAATAGGTATGGAATGTTACAAGAAAAATAAATGTGCCTCATTGAAGAGCTGCCAATGAAGCAGAGATGGGGAAAGTACATCTCTAGACCACAAATGGTATTCTAAAGTTCAGGCAAGCTGTGTGGCCTCCGTATGGATTCATAGACAGAAACCTGGGCCAGTATCCACTGTAGTTTCCTCCCTCTACTGTAGGACCAACTTACTCATTTCCCAGTCCTCTGATTCAGATTAAAATCATCCAAGGTAGTAACCTAAAGGTAGAAGCTCTCATACCTATTATCTAGGGCTCATTTCTACACTATTCCACTATACACATGGAACTCAGAATTAATGTCCATTGTTTGCAATGGGAATTGCATCTCAGGATGCTTTTTACAGCTTTATAAGTCAAAACCAAGATGGAATTTGGAAACAAACTGGAGACCAGGAAAATTATTTTAAGATTGGTGCTACATGGTTCCTTAAAATGCAAACCTGACACCCAACTATATGCTGAATTGTGCACTAGCTGCAGCTTCTGAACACTTTTCAAGTGTGATTCATTAATCTAATTGGGAAGAAACTAAGGCATGAAGCACTGTGGTCAGATCTTCCTTCCCTGCAAAAGTTCACAGCTGACATACCAGCTGAAACTGGGTTGTTTCAGCTGGTATGTTTGGTATGTCCTTTTCTGGGGAAGATAGAAACTATCCTTATGGGAAAGGATAGAAAAAACCTAGTACTCCAGGCCACTGCAGAACCTGACATTCCAGAAGCAGCACCAAGAATAGCTCCGAGAACATCTCCAAGCTATGAACCTGATCTTTCAGAGGTAATGTAATCCCATCCAGAGCAGACTGTGATCCCAACACTACACTGGGAAATAGAACTTTCTTCTTGTCTGGATTGAGCTTCAGTTTATTCACACACATCCGGTTGTTCACTGCATCTGGACAATGATCCAAGACTTCCATACCCTCTTTGGTTGTAAAAGAGAGATAGAACTGGGTATCATCAGCATACTACTGACAATCAGCTCCAAAACACTGATGTCTTCACACAGAGGCTTCAAGTAGATGTTAAGAAACATAGAGAACAACATGAAGTCCTATGGACCCCTACAGTCTTAACTGCCAAAACAGCTGAAAAACAAACCCACAGTACCGTTGTTAGGAAGCATTCAGCCAAAAAAAGACTAGAACCACTGCAGAGCAATGTCCCTAAGTCCTATATTGGCCAAATGGCCTAGAAGCAGAAAAACCAACAGGAATGAACTGTCTCTGTTCAGCTGCCAGTACAGCTCACCCACCGAGGAGACCAAAGCTGCTTCTATTCTATAATAATCATAGAATCATAGAATCATACAAATGTAGAGTTGGAAGAGACCACACGGGCCATCCAGTCCAAACCCCTACCATGCAGGAACACTCTCAAAGCACTCCCGACAGATGGCCATCCAGCCTCTGATTAAAAAACTCCAAGGAAGGAGACTCCACTACACTCCAGGGCAGCATATTCCACTGCTGGACAGCCCTGACTGTCAGGAAGTTCTTCCTGAGGTTCAGGTGGAATCTTCTTTCCTGCAGCTTGAATCCATTGCTCCTTGTCCTGGTCTCTGGAGCAGCAGAAAACAAGCCCTCTCCTTCCTCTACATGGCATCCTTTCAAATATTTAAACATGGCTATCATGTCCCCTCTTAACCTTCTGGTCTGCAGACTAAACATCCCCAGCTCTCTAAGTCTATCCTCATAGGGCATGGCTTCCAGGCCTCTCACCATTTTGGTCGCCCTCCTCTGGACTCGCTCCAGCTTGATCATGTCCTTCTTGAATTGGGGTGCCCAGAACCGGACACAGTATTCAAGATGAGGTCTAACCAAAGCAGAGTAGAGTGGTACGAGTACCTCCCTTGATCTAGACACCATTCTCCTATTGATCAGCTGAGAATTGCATTGGCTTTCTTGGCTGTCGCATCACACTGCTGACTCATGTTCAGCTTGTGGTCTATGAAGACTCCTAGATCCCTTTCACATGTACTGCTATCCAGCCACGTGTCCCCCATCCTATATTTCTGTATTCCATTTTTTCTATGTAAGTGTAGAACCTTAAACTTCTCTCTGTTGAATTTCATTTTGTTAGCCGTGGCCCAGCTCTCCAATCTATCCAGGTCATTTTGTATTTTGATCCTATCCTCTGGCGTATTAGCAACCCCTCCCAATTTGGTGTCATCTGCAAATTTGATGAGCATGCCCTCTATTCCTTCATCCAAGTCATTGATAAAAATATTGAACAGCACTGGGCCTAGGACAGGACCCTGTGGCACCCCGCTAGTCACTTCTCTCCAGGATGAAAAGCAGCCATTCGTGATCACCCTTTGGGTTTGGTCGGTCAACCAATTACAAATCCAACTAACAGTAGCCCTGTCCAGCCCACATTTTACCAGCTTCATTGCAAGAATGTCATGGGGAACTTTGTCAAAGGCCTTACTGAAATTGAGATATGCTACATCCACAGCATTCCCTTCATCTATCAAGCTAGTAACTCTATCATAAAAAGAGATAAGATTAGTCTGGCATGACTTATTTTTGAGAAATCCATGTTGACTTCTCGTGATTACCTCATTGCTTTCTAAGTGATTAGCAACTGACTGATAAATGATCTGCTCCAGGATCTTTCTGGGTACTGATGTCAGGCTGACTGGGCGATAATTATTTGGGTCCTCTTTTTTTCCCTTCTTGAAGATGGGGACAACATTTGCTCTCTTCCAGTCTGCTGGAACTTCTCCTGTCCTCCAAGATTTCTCAAAGATTATAGCAAGCGGTTCCAAAATGACCTCTGCCAGCTCTTTTAATATCCTAGGATGCAATTCATCTGGCCCTGGAGACTTGAATTCATCCAGTGTGTCACCAGGTATTCCTGTACCAGCTCTCTACCTTTTATGTGCCTCATTTCCCCTGCTTCCTCACCTGCTCCCCAACCGCCAGGTTGAGTGCTTGTATCCTTCTGGGAAAAAACTGAGGCAAAGAAGGTGTTAAGTAGTTCTGCCTTTTCTCTTCCCCCTGTGAGTAATTCGCCATCTTCTCTGAGCAGTGACCCTGTTATCTCCTTCTTTTCCCTTTTGCTGCGGACATATTTTAAAAAGCCCTTTTTATTGTTTTTAATGTCTCTGGCCAACCTAAGGTCATTCAGTGTTTTAGCCTTTCTGACCTCCTCCCTACATCTCTGGGCTACTTGCTTAAATTCTTCTTTGGTGGTTTCCCCCTTCTTCCATTTCCTATACATGTTTCTCTTAACACTTAGCTCAGCTGAGAGTTCTTTAGTCAACCATTCTGGTTTCTTCAGATGCCTTCCATTTTTCCTCCTTATTGGCACAGTTTTAGACTGTGCCTTCGGTATCTCCTTTTTAAGGAACTCCCATGCCTCCTGAACTCCTTTCCCTTTCACTATTCTTGACCACGGAATTCCAGCCAGCAGCTCCCTAAGTTTACAGAAGTCCGGAACCAGATTGGAATGGATACATATAATCCAATTCATCTTAGAAAGCCTGGAGTTATACTGCCCCCCGACCTTGCATTAAGAACTTGTTTAGGAAGAGGAGATTAGAACCTGGCCAATGTTTGCGAGGGGGAGGGGGTCCAATGAAGGTTTCTTCTTCTTCATTCAAGGTCATACCCAATAAGCTACCTGTCCTTTGGCAGTTCTAATCAGTCAGGATGTACAAGTGATTGGCCTCATTTGTCAAAGCAATTTGTCCACATCATCATGTTGAACAAAGTGAAACTCATCCATCAAAATGGACAATTTGTGCTTAAGGTACTTCCCCAAACTCTAACTTCAAGTCAGAATGGATCTAGAGAATTTCCTCTGCAAAGTATTTAGCAAAATGATCATAAAATGATCACAATACCTTTCTGAGGACTTCTCTTCAGCAGTCTGCAGACTGTCTGAAACAACTGCATCTTTCAAGATTGCACTGATGTTTCTTTGTTGTCCTCACAGCTGTGGAGTAGGATCTAAAATGGGTCCTAATCCTTGCTCCAGCAGATTCATCCTAAGTCCCTCTCCACGATAGCTGTAGTCATCTACCCAAGGGCTTCATTGCTTTGAGCTCCTTAGAAAACCAGAGACAGTGCTCTGAGTTCAAGTAAAGGCTATTTAGGACTGACTATGTCAGGTCATCTTCCTATTCCACAAATCAACCAGGGCCTCAACAGAGACACCAACATTTGCATTTGGAAAATCTCTCTGAACAGAAATTCTTCTGGATCTAATAGGATCTATGGACCTATTTTTATGGCTTCCCCGCTCCTGTAGAGTTTAAGAGTCCTAGCCAATCTACATCCTATCATGTGGTGATCTGTTCGAGACAATTGAGTTATTTCAACCTCCCCTATCCATAGATCACCCTCATTCTGACCAGCAAAAAAACAGATCAAGAGCGTGGCAATGGGAGTAGAGATCAATCCTGGCAATTTTATGTTTCACATCATCATTTTCATATGTTGGTAATTATTAATATGCTGCTTCTATGTAACATTGTACCCTGTTTTACATCCAATCAGTACATCAAGTTTTTTTTTCTTAATGAAATTGGCAATTTATTGTCAAGAAAGAAGTGTCATTGTCCTAATAAATGTACTGTCTTCAGATCTTTTTCAGGAAAGAAAAGTCCTTCTACAAATAAACTTGGGGGGAAATAGATACCAAAAAAAGATTCTTGCATTATAAGAGTAGAGTGTTCTTAAGGGAATATACTATGGGATACGAAAATATATTTTATCTCTCCTTTAAAAAAGACTGAAATCAAATAGCCATTGGGAAGATTAGAGGACATGAAAGACAGCAAATTTTTAAAAAATTTGAAGGTCAACATTTTTACATAGCTTTTTGAAGATCCTATGAACCTCCGTTCTTTTACCTAGAGCAAAATGGTATTTCTGTCGCTTCCCCTTTCCACAAATACACAGGACAGCTCTTGGGTACATTTTTTTCAACCTGAATAAAGAATAGCAATATTGTGAAACCTCAGCAGAATATGCAACTTACATTATAATGACAAACATTGATGCTTTGAGTTTCTGGAAGGGTTGTGATGTCTTAAAATAAAATTACGAGGTATTTTCTGGAATTAATCATACTTAATGTGCTGGACCTAGTCAAGCTTAGAAAGCAGTAGATGGTTTTGGCTGCTCTTGCTAAGCCACTGAAATCAATGCGTTTTAAGTTGCAATGACTAAATTAAGTTTCCTTGATTTCATAGAGTGTTACAAAAAGTGTTATATATGTTACTTTGTATATGTTACTTTATAATTCTGTGATAATGAGTCTCTATCTCTCTTTCTCGCCTCCTCTTTCTTTCTCCCCCCCCCCATCTTTCTGTGGCAGCATATCACAGCCAGATATTACTCTAGATGCCTCAATATTTGACCATATGTCAAGTTTGTCATTCAAGGGGCAGTACCCAGTTTCAAATCCAAAAGATAAAATTCCAAGCAGATGCTTCCTAGAAACAAAGAAGGACACTTTGCCATAACTCATTGGGAAGTGATTTTTTAGCAGGACTAGGAAACAGGAGATGAATTTTTGAGGTACTGCTGCTAAGATTCCTAAGGCAAGAAAAATGTGGGAGGTGTTTTGCTACTAAGCATCTTGAGGTTAAAAAAGTATTTATTTGGGCTCAGAACATTAACTTGTTACAGTTTTTACCTTTTAAAAGGAACTTTCTAAGCCTCATATTGAGATTGTTGATGTGACGAATGGTTAGACTCTTGTCGTCTATACAATGGTCCCAATTCAGAATCGAGTAATAGCAGCTGCTCTTTACCTTTGAACAGTTATGTATTTATCAGTTGGATGGAAACTCCACATCTATTCTGACTGTAAATTTCATTGGATTAAAAATATTAGTGATTTTCATGGAATGTGGAACAGCCTGCAAAGTGTGCACTCTCTTTTCACATACAAAGTGATATTACATTTTAAAGATATTTACTTAGACAAGTGAATCTAACAAATTTGCAAGGAAAATCCTGACTGGGCATCACATAAATACTTCAAAACACCCTACAATTGGCTTGGGGGCAAATCAGCCTCCTTTCGCAAAAAAGATCTTTCTCATGGTTGTCCCATGAAAGTGCCTGCAGAAATAAGTCCCATTCAAAAATACTTGACTTCCAGGTAAGTAAAAAGTAACCACAGTGAAGTAGGTTGGGCTGGGATGTTGTAACTTGCTAAAGCTCACCCCAGAGAGTTTCATGATGGAGTTTTAAACTTAGATCCCAGAGTCCTTGGCTGATGCTTGGATCACTACACTATACTGACTTTCATACTTGCTTAGAAATACATAGGATTTCACAGTTGTTTACTCTGCAGCAGGGATGGAAATAATATTCAAAATTATTTGGAAAATGGTCCGGAACCCTGTTTCTCAAGTGTCAGGAAACACTAATAAGGGTGAGAATCTTGATGAGAATGTTTGACTGATGAGAATTTTTTGCAGATCAAGGCTTATTCTGTACAAAATTTGCATGTGGGGCAGAAAGCAGCGTATTATGTGCTGTAAGCCACATTTAATTCACCAAGTATATTTCTGTATGCTTTTATTATTTTCTGCACAGAAAATGCAATTTCCTATGCAGAAGATGCTCTTTTCTGCACGAAAAAGCCACATGTGCCTTTTGCACAGAATAAGCTCCAAAGTACGAATGAAGTGCGTAGTTTTCAAAGATTTTATTGCAGTGGAAAGAAAATTGCTAAAACTACTCGTTGCTTCCTTTGAGAATGAATGTAGTGAGGAATTACATTCCTACTTAGCAGTCCCTCCTACTGAAAGAAACGGTACTTCGTCATAGATAATTGTGCATACTAGGCTTGTAGCTGAGAGGCAGTCAAGTGTGCCTTCTCTGAATAACTAATGTTTAATGTCAAAAAGTTTAGGAATAGTTCATTTCCCAAGGTTCATAAAATGTCAGACTTTCAATAAATATATATTTAATGCAAAGTATGGCACTCATAGCTGCCAAGTACAGATCAGAGTCTTGATTCACAGAAGACATGACCTTTTCAAGCAGAGGTAAGAGGGATATGTCATGAAAAATGTAACAGGTTGTCTGTATCTGATCTATATGGTTTTGCTGTCATAAACAAGCATTCTCTTTTCATATTGCTACAACTAAACATTCCTCCTACTCAGAGATGACACTGAGAGCAGTGTAGAAGCCTTCTCCCTTTATATACTAAATGGCTGAAGATTACTTTGGTGCAGTGTGCACATAGTTTACTTTGCTGTCTCTTCACAGAAATCTGTTTATAGTAATGGTAGTACATAAATCTAAATTGATTTGTTAGCCTCAACTAGAGTAGATCAATGGGAATTTGGATGTTCCTTTAGTTAAAATGGTCTACTCAAAGTGGTGAAATTATCATGGGATTTTGTTAGTAGGATTCCTTCAGAGGGGAGCTTCCTTTGCCTTTCTCTGAAGCTGAGAGAGTGTGAATTGCCCAAGGTACCCAAGCAATTTCCATGGCCAAATCAAGATTTCTAGTCTCCAGAATCCTAGCCCAGCACCTAAACCGCATATTCTAAAAGCACCAGATCCCATCTGATCTTGGAAACTAAGCAAGGTCAGCTCTGGTTAGTACTTGAATATAGGACTGTTAATGAATAGCAGGTGCTATAGACTGTGTTTAAGAGGAAGGAACTGACAAAACCACCTTTGAGTTTTTCTTATTTAAGAAAACCCTAGGAAATTCTTGGAGCTACCATAAATTGACAGGCAACTTGAAGGCCCATACACATATCCACTCAAGATGGGATCAACAGTTGGAGTTAGGCCAGAACTATATGCAGTAATAAGATGTTGATTCACAGCTAGAAACAGTGGCTGGGATCCTATATCAAGTTATACTTAATTAAATACTTAGCTAAGTGACTTCACCTGGTCTCACCTTCCCAAACCTGGTGAAAACATTATTCAACCATGCTCAGAACATTGCCAGAATGGCCCTCCTTCTCTGTATGCAGCTGATGCCAGGTAAAGCAGGTGGGGAGAAGAATTACAATTGTGGCAATAGTGCCAAAATTGTGGCTAAGTAGCAATCATGAATACGAAACAGAGATGAAATGAATGCAAAATATGATTGCTACTTGCTTACAATCTTGTCACTATTGTCATGATTATAACTCACCCCCCTCAACCTATTTACTGGCAATCAACTGCATGGAGAGGCGGGCCATTCTACTGACAATCAAAGTATGGAAGAATATTGGTTCCATCAGGTTTGGGGGTGATCAGGCTGGGAGAAATTACCTAGTTAAGTTGATACAGGATTCTGACCAATGTAATTTTAAAAGGGTTTGCATTGCTTAACATAATAACTGGATAGCTATAAGTGGAATAAATACATAAAAGATATACTACTTGTCAAATATAGCATATCCTCTAAATATTTCACAGATACACACATCAAAGATCATTCTGTGAGCTCTGTTGTTCTAATCCCACATTACGCCTTGCTTCGAACTGGCATTTCTTGCTTTGTGCTGTATTCAGTCACTTTAGAACAGTGTTTCTCAACCTGTGGGTCCCCAGATGTTTGTGGACTTCAGCTCCCAGAAGCCCCAGCCACTATGGTCAATGCTCAGGGCTTCTGGGAGCTGAAGTCCAAAACATCTGGGGACCCACAGGTTGAGAACCACTACTTTAGAAACACCTCCCTACACTGGTTTCTAAGGCCCTTTCCACAGCTTTCTGGATCCCATTGGTGCCCCACAGGAATCTCAATAGAGTCTCTCCTGGTAGAAGAGCTCAACAGGAACACTCCCCTCTGTACCAACTGCCTGTGGGAATGCAGAAGGTGTGATGGGCATGCCTCTTGCTTTTGCAGAGCAGCCAGGCACTGTACCAGGCTGCACTGGGGCAGGAAGCACAGCCATTATACTTCCTGATCCTCTGCATACCAGGTAAGTATGAGAGGATGGTCGGAGGGCTGTGCAGTTGCTGGTCATTGACTGGGAAAACATATCAATGATTTGCAACACAAGTGCTCTGCCTGGGGATGGGAAAAGGATGGGACCCAGATAAGGTCAAGAAGAAGCTTTGTCCGGGTCCCGTCCTTCTTCCATCCCCAGTATGGGACAATGGCGTCCTGAGGTAAGACCTAAGTCCCAAGCTGGATTCCTGCTATGGACATAAATAATGCCTTATCTTATGATGTCTCCAATTGTATATATGACCTAGTACCTTCAAGTCTGAGAGGTGTAGTGGTTTGAGCATTGGACAATGACTCTAGAGAGCAGGGTTCAATTTCCTGCTCAACCACTGGGTGACTTTGGGTGTATCACACACTCTCAGCCCCAGAAAGCCCCATGATAGCTTCACCTTAGGGTTGCCATAAGTTGGAAATGACTTGAAAGCACACAACAAAAACAACAATCTGCAACATGGAACAGATTTTTATACTCTACAGACAGACAGTAAAAAGGACATCAAAGGAAGAAGTGTGCTGGGTTTGTGTCCACCAGCATAGATTTACATTAAGAATGGATGAATTTATTAGTTTTGCTTTCTCATGCAGTTGGATTCTTAGATCTCAAGTTCTTTCTATTCTGTTTGTGAAGAACTGTGTAAATTGACAGGCTGATTTTCCAGAGGAACCAAACAAAATTCTCCAAAATGTCCACTGTCCACTGTTTAACTGGTACCTGCTATATAATTATTAAAAGTAATCAGCTGGTCAGGGCAGGGGAAAGAGATCATCCTAATCCAGCATCAGTATCAAGACAGGAACTGCTTGGATTTGAAGACACACTTTTAAGAGGTAAGGATTCAGTGCTTTGGTCTTGAATGGATAATTCTCACATCTATACAATTTTGCTTCCTCCTGTATTCATGATCAGAGAGCCAGTGCGGTGTAGTGGTTTGAGCATTAGACTACAACTCTGGAGGCCATGGTTTAATTCCCAGCTCAGCCATGGAAACATACTGAGTGATCTTGGGCATGTTACACACTCTCAGCCCCAGAAACCTCATGATAGATTTGCCTATGAGAATAAAGATATGTTATTGTAATTAATTGTGATCAGACCAGACCTGACTACAAGGTCAAACTTTTGACAAGTTGTGTGAGAATTCGGCATGGCGAGGGAAGCACCTGGGAAGGGAATTGTTATGATTAACTATCAAATAGAATATGAGAATGCTACTGTGCATTAATTTGAAATGTTACAGCTGATAAGGTGCTGCAAATCCAATGCTTCTTTAGTCTTGGGAGTTGCCTGGGTATGCAGCTGTTTTCTTCAATGTTCCAGTTTTTGGAATCTCAAAGCCTAATTATTGCGACATGAAGCTATCCTGTACATCACTAAGACACACAGCAACAACAATATGTATGATTAAAACCAAAATATTCAAAAGGAATGCACTCAAAACTTTCCAAACATTCCTATTTTACAAATGCTTTGCCTACAGTGAAGAGGCATCCACCTTCCACTGAGGGACAAATTACAAGAGATTCATGCTTGCAACTCTCAGTGTATATCTGCAGTCATATTGGGTGATTCTTATCAATGTTAAAGCACAGAATAAAACATAACCCCTTGCCAGAGGTGCCCATATAATCTGCAATTCTGTAGTCAATAGGAATGGGGCAATCTGTCACCTCAAGTTCTTCCAGTATTGGATGTAAAAAAAATTGAATCTTTGGTAAATTCTCTGAAAATGAAATGAAATAAAATCCTCCCATCTACCAGTCAAATGTGATAGTTAAATATAGTCCCATCATGCTATTATCATGGAGTAGACCATGTTCAAACTGCGTTAAAGGTATTTATGGTATTGCAAAGGGGGATAAAAAGATGACAGACATGTCATATCCTAAAACCGACTTCTGGTGTGGATGGCACAGTGGTGTACCCCAAAAGGTTCCAGTGGAGTAGTTTGGCACGAGTGGGAGAGGGGTGGGGGTGGACAGGGGTGGAGGGGTAGGGGAAGGGCAATGTGCAGGGGGACAGGCAAGAAGCAGTGGTGCCCCCCAAAAAGTGCCACCCAGAGTGCACCGTCCCTTCTTGCCCCCCATCACTATGCCACTGATAAGTTCTCTGCAATGGTAGTGTGGGGAGAAGGGGCTTTTCAAAGTGGGTCACCAGTTGCTGAAGAGTTGACCAGTGAGATGTTCTCTCTGGATTAAAGGGAGACCACAATAACTCACAAATATCAGAAACCCTGACTCCTGGTGACAAAATCATCACTCTTATGGTGGTTGAGTGTTGAGTAGAGTGACATGGGACTGCATGAAGGATTCTGCCTAGCACCAGAAGAAGAAGAAGAAGAAGAAGAAGAAGAAGAAGAAGAAGAAGAAGAAGAAGAAGCAGCAGCAGCAGCAGCAGCAGCAGCAGCAGCAGCAGCAGCAGCAGCAGCAGCAGCAGCAGCAGCCATGCATTTCTTTTAAATAGATAATGGACTCCAGATCTGCAAAACATATCTTCTTAACTCTGAAGAAAGTGGAGAGGGAAGGAATTGGTTGTTGATGGAAAATATTACTGGAATGAAGACGAAGGTTTTGCTGTCACTTCTGTGTTAGAATGGATTTGTCTGAATAAATTGTTGGGAGTGGCAACCTTTGCATACCTAATTGAATAACTAGTTTGTTTGCATGTCTATTGTAAGCATAGAGAGATAGCCTAGAAAGAAAACTTCCTGTTTGTTGGTTAACACCTCTTCCTCCAGCACGTAGACATTCCTTGTTCTTTTAAAAAAGGTTCTCCGGTCATTTTGTCTCTCCCTTTTTTTTTTGTCTTTGCCATTTTTGCCCTGAAAGCATGCTCTGAGATCTCCTAACAGGGATCATTTTGCAGCAAGCATGTAAGTGCTTTATTTTCTTCCTACCTACTTGAAGAATTGAACCTGTGTAGACTATGCACAAGATTTTGTGAGTAAACTTTTGTATTTTTAACCAAACTGTTTTTGTGTTTATTTTGAGCTAGATTAAGTGTGTTTGGGGTAGAGTTAAAGAAGTGGGACTGGTGATCTGTTCAACTTCCGTTTTGTGCAATTACTAAAATACTCTGCAGATTGAGAGTCTCATTACCAAGGTCTCTCAATATTCAAATATATTTTTTATTTTCCCCAACATAAATGATGTGAAGTTACAAGCAAAAGTGCTCTGTTTTATATGTCAGAGTAAAAAAAATAATAATCCAGGAGTCAAATTTAAAATGAAAATATCAGTGAAACAAGTGGGTTAAAACTGTATTAAGAAATCTGGTTACATGGGAATATGAGGACAAAGAGACAGAGATATGAATGGTGATTGTTTTAAAAAGAATCTTTATTTTACTTTATTGAAGGTTTTTTTCATAATTGATGCAATATTGATAATGACTTGTAAGATAGATAAGATAAATTTGCTAAGATTGGCTAAGATTTTAGTATGGGAGTTTGGAATCTGGAGATATGGGGAAAGTGAGGGTTTATATTATGTAATAGTAGAAGGATTATTAGTTGATTAATAGTAAGATGGTTCTTTTCTTCTTTTTTTTTATAAAGATGGAATAGTTTTATAATACATAATGGAGGATATAATGATGTAAGGATCGAATGGCTCAATAGGATCAGAGAAGGATACAGAGTGATATTTTAAAAAATATGAAAGAATGAAAAATATGAAAGAAAAGAAAGGAAAAATGAAAAAGAAGAATATGACAATGTGACATGGGGTCTTTGAGGAATAAGAAGATATAACATATTGAAAGAAGAGAATAATAGGATTATAAATAGTGAGGTTTGACATGAAAAGTTGAAAGGAAGTCATTTTTTCTTACTTTTTCCCTCTATCTCTTTCTTTAAACTTTTCATTTTCTGTATATTTTATTTTTTCTTTTCTTTTTCTTTTCTTTGCCTTGCTTGGCAATTCCTTTTTCTTCTTTATTAATTAGCAATGTTTTAATCCATTCTTCTAACTTTTAATATTTTTTTAAAAAAAGAAAGATATCCTAAAATCAATGAATTCAAAGGTCATTTCCACACAGCACTGTTATAGTGCTATTATTTCACTTTCGACATCCTGTGGAATTCTAGTGTTTGTAGTTTACTGAGGCAAAGAGCTATCTGGCTGAGAATTCTAAAGGTCCCTTCCTAAACCCCAGGATTCCATAGAATCTTCACGGGCAGCCAATCATATGAGGTCTTCACCTGAGACAGACAGACATACAAACTTTGACATTTATATAGTAGATTATTCCACTTTCAACATCCTGTGGAATTCTGGGCTTTGTAATTTACTGAGGTCCAAGAACTCTCTGGCTGAGAATCTTAAACATCGCGCACTAAACTGCAAACCCCATAGGATGTTGAAAGTGGAATAATAGCACTATAAGAATGTAGTGCAGAAAGGCCAGTGTCTGTCCTAAACAAGAAACTAATCCAATCCAGTTTCAGACATGTATCCCCAGTTTTCTGCTACCTGTAAAATTGCTGATTGTCATAAATTAAGAACAATTTTTGAAAACGTAGGCTTGACAATTCATCTCACATTTCTTTTAACGTAACACTGCTCCCTGTGTTACCCTGTAAACTGGGGTCCCAGAGGGGCACCCAAATACCAAAACACAACAAGCAAGATGGGGAAAAATTAGCTGGAGCACTCTCTTGGCTAACGAGAGGCAGGGCAACACAGTGAGACCTTTTGTCCTATGTATATCAGTTCAGGTCAGTGAGGAGTCAAGCAGTTTACAATACTAACAGTTTTTTTTAAGCAAAAGAAAATAATAAAACTCAAACACACCTAACTAGAGAGGAAGGAAAAGAGAGTTTTAGAGAAACAAGCAATGCACCACCTGTCTGAAGTCCTGGAGACACCAACTGGGGAGAAGGAAGGAAACCCGTCGTGGAGACCGAGGGGAATCTGCTGAGCCAAGCAGCAGCAAGACGATCCGGCGAGAGTTCTGGACAGATCCAGTGATTCAGCAAGGGTTTAAGTGATTTCAGCAAAGTCCAGCGAGAGTTCCAAAGAGTTCTCAGAATGGGGCATCTTTTATAGAGAAAGAACGACCGCAGGCTAGACTGGTCTTTACAGGAGAGCAAGAGTTTTAATCTGGAAAGAAAGGCTCTGAAAGGTCAGAATTTACATGATTGAATTAGGAACCGAATTGACAATGGTATAGCTGAGATGTAGATGCGGCTAGCTCGGCCATTAAGTGCCTGGCTTGCCAGGGTGTTTTCACAGGCAGAAAGTCCTTTTGTTTTTGTAATCAAGGTGTTTGTGTAAGGTGGCTTCCTCCTGAAGCAGAACTGGCTATATCTGGTATTTTACAACTATCACCCATGCCTAGTGTCACGCTTGCTTGGCGGAGCCTCACAAACACTTAGCTAATGGCAGGAAAAAGGGCTGAATTATGACATCAAAACAATATTTTTAGTTCACCAAAGACCAGACCGGATTGCCGTGGTAACACCTTAACATGTCACCCAAGTCTGTTAAAATTTAGCTTCAGTAAATGATAATGATGAGCATGTACCTGAAGAGAAGATAAATATTTGTTTTCTTCTTCCAGCAAACTAACTGGTGACATTCAGTGAACCAGGGAAACAAAGCAGGAGAGTGATGAGAATGTTTTATAACTAGAAGTCAAAATAGTTATATGCTCCAATGATCCCTTTGGTCCTCCTTAAGGACCAGGATCCAGACTTGATCTGGCACTAGAAACTTTCCTCTCAGGAACCCCTTCTCTCAATTCTTCCAGAGTTGCTTGTTTGAGAATGTATGTGTGTGGAGGGGGAAAGGACTGGTGTTTTCTGTGCCTCATTTGCTGTTGCCTTATCAGTCTGCCTCTGCTACCTGGCAATACATTTGGTACTGCTTTTTAAGTTGTTGCTGCAGACTGCTACTGCTATAATATTGTTCATCCAAGTTCATTTGCTGCCTTCAATTATAGCAGATAATAATCCTGCTGTACCCTTGCATCTCTAACAATGGCCTCACTCAAACTGCCCCCTTTCCATCTGACACATAAGTAATAATGACAACAATTGAGGAAAGCTAGGATCAGGGGAGAAACAATCAGAACTATTCCAACTCACAAAGTACCAACAACAGCTAGAAACAATTTGGACAAGGAGAGAGAAGAAGTCTTACTGACTAAAACACACAGAGAGACTCATAAAACCAAGGGTGGAAATTGTCTGTCCCCCTCCCAAGATGTTGTTGAATTACAAGATTCAACAGCCTTAGTCAACGTAGAGAATGATGGGTGATGCTGAGAACTGCGATCCAACAATTTGTGGAAGATTGTATGATTCCCACCTCTGTATTAAACATGCAAATTAACACAGAATACAAACAAGATACAACTGGGTATTCAACAAGCTGAAAGGGAATTGAGGAAAGACTTAGTGAGACAACTTATCAGCACAATTCTTTCACAATCTGCTATTAAGACAGAATTAAAAAATACTAGAAGAGATTGACTGTTTAACTTCAATCAACTCATACAATTCCTACCCATGAGCACTGCGACTGGAGAAGGCTGGAAGAATTCATGCTTCAGTTTGCTTATCAGAGTTGCATAGCTAAGCTTCCATAGTCCTCTTTACACCACAGGACATTGGTGCCTTCTTTGTATTGTCACATGAACTACTTGCTGTCCAGATTTTTCCCACATATTTTTAATGTTCCATCCTCAGGATTTGCCTGAAACACTCAGAGTGTGCTTTTCCTGTCGACAACTGACGTGGGCCTGTTCAACACTCAGCATAACTAGTACAAATCAGTCTGCATCTGCCCAATTTGCTTTGTTATTTATGATTTGGATGAAGCAGTTGCATAACAATCTTTCAACCTTGGGGATATGACAGGTCCAAGCTAGAAATAAAACGCTGGTGTAATATAGACACATGTTTCTAGAAAAAAAACACCCAATGTGATAATTCTGTTGTTCACCTTGTTTCTTATAATTAATTAGCAGCAAGTTTAATTCACAGGTACTTTCACACATTTTTAAAACTGACATTGCTTGGCATACTGTGTTTGAAGGAAAAAACAGTATCTTCACAGAGGAACTTTTTTTTAAAAAATTAGTTGTTTCTTTGTTGCTATTACTGTTGCTGTTTGTTCTACTCCTGTTGTTGCTGTTGCTGTTTTATCAACTTAAGTTGGAGAAATATTACCCAATGTGTGCATGCATGTAAGCATGGAAGGATTTCCATAAGATCCAATGGAACATGAGCAATTTCTCACAAAGTTATATGCCCTGGCAGTCACTTCCTTGTTCTGAAATCCCTGAAGTACATGGCACGTCTATGCATAGCAGAGCTATTTGACAGGAGCACTGACCTCTTGCTCCTGGCAATGGTCAGCACTCTAAAACAAGGAGAAGAAACGAAGGACAGTTCAGTGGAAAGACGTGATATTCCCTCTATCAGCCTTTTCACACTGCACAGTTATGGTGCTATGTTTTACTTTTGTGAAGCCAGCATGGTGTAGCCATTTGCACACTGGACTAGGACATCAGGAGACCAGGGTTGAAATCTCTGCTTGGTCATGAAAATCCACCAGATGACCTTGGGCAAGTTGCACTCTCTCCAAAAAGGTAATGGTAAATTTCCTTTGAATAAATCTTGCCAAGGAAATGCATTTGACTTAACAGGATTTGCCAAGATAGATAAAATGAAGTTGACTTAAAGGCGAATGACAACATCAACAATTCCACTTTATTTACCCTGGCAATTCTTATTTAATCATGGGATCTGTCATTTCGGAAGGTATATTTAGAACTCTTAGCCACAGAACTCTAGTGCCTCACAGTGCTTGGTGCCAGCAGGGTAGGGATGGGGGAGGAGGGGCATGGGCAGGTCTATGGCACACATGGGCTGTGCTAGCGCCAGCATGGGCAGGACTATGGCACATAGGCAGGGCTACAGTGCACATGGCTAGGGCGACGGTGCTTCTGTGTACATGGGGGCATACAATTAGTGGTGCTGCCCCCAAAAAAGTGCCTCCCAGGGTGCACCGTTCCCACTGCCCCCCTGTCGCTATGCCAGTGGTGCCTCATCAAACTAGAAATCCCAGGATTTTATAGGACATTGCCACAGAGGTTAAAGTGCTATACCTGTGTAATCCTATAATTATAGTGCTATACAGGTGTAGTGGAAAAGAGCTCTATGACTACAACTGTACTTGAACCAGAAAGGACCATTCATATAACACTTGTTAAATATATCTCTGTGATTCACACAGTAAACCCTTAAGATGGGTCAGCATTATGATATCCATCATGAAAGTAGAGGAGAGGGGATAAAGCCTGTCAAAATGGAATCAAGCTCTGAATTGGTCAGGCTGATAACACAGATTCCTAGCTACTACATGGGTGTTCAAATTTCAGGGTGAAACATGACCTCCATATCCCAGATTTTCTGTGATGTCTCTCAGCTCTCTAGAGAGAAGAGGGGCAAGGAAGCATGATTTGTCACTCTACCTTTATTCAAGGACCTCACTGCATGGATCTCTTTATCATGTACTTTGTTTAGGAATCAATAAGAATTTTGTTTCTGTTCATTTTTCAAACAAAATCCACCAACATTCACAAAATTCACTTATGGGGAGAAAGTGAAACTAATAGATGAAAGTGAAACTGAGCCATCTCAGCTGCTTTATGGATTCAAGTTGTCTCTCCAAAACTACCAATCTGGACTGTTTGAATAATTAAGGAGGGAAATCAGATTATGTTTACTAGCCAAACTTCTTGCTTTGAGAATATTAGAGAGCGTAATTATTTTGTTAAAATTTGGAGGACTTTGGGTGGGATCTCCCTATGTTACCTCATATAATTCCAGTACTAGAATATGCTACATTACTGGAGATTGCTTTGTTAAGATCATTCTGCTGAATCCTATTTTTCAGGTATTGCTAATAAAGGGTGTTGGCATATATTGTGCAGTATTAGAAAACTGAGATGAAAAATGTTCTACCAAAGCCTAGCTTTTAGCTCGAAGCAATTAACTTCAGTGATTCACTTTTTTTAAATGTAATCTCTATATCCACTCTCAAATGCAATAACAGAAAATTAAAATATAGCCACAGAGTTTATTGCAAATTCCACTCAAAGGCCACCCTTGCTAAATTAGTCACCCAACATGACCTCAAGTTTAATCTTGCCTAGCAGATGTCTTACTATATCAGCAGTCTACAAATAATAAGAAAACACGCACACGCACACACACTGTGCTAGGTCTTGCTGTGAATGACATTGATGCTTGAGTTCTGTTATATTCAGGCATATACAATATGTATTGATTTGTTGTTGTTTAAAGAGTTAGTTTCTCAAACCTATTAATTTAAAGCGGTATGGATTCATAACTTATACTCCAGTTTCTTAATAATACATTTATTTAAAAATGAAGTCCTCAACTAAAAGCTGGGCTTTTTTTGACCAGTGATATCCATCCACCAACAGAATGGTTTACTCCACTCTCCTTCTCGGGATTCCCTCCCATCTCCAGATATTTGCAGATCTTCCAGAACAGTTGGGGGGTGTGGTGATCATAGCAAGGAGGTAGAGAAGGGAAGGTTCTGTTACATTTGTGGAAATCTGATTATTCAATGTTTGATATCATTTCTGAAATACAGGAAATATGGCTTTCAAAAATAATATTAATATAATAATATTAATATAAATGCAACTAAGATTCCATTTTGGTATGAATGTGTGTGGAGCTTCCAGTTTCGAAGGCTTTCAAACTTTAGGCAGAAATTAGTGACAATTTTAAGTATATACATTCTGTACTAAAAGGTGCCTTACATCAAGGTCCACTGTCATTACTTTCTCTGTGTGAATTAACAATGGTATATTGAATTCATCTGTGCATGGTGCTACCGGACAGCCATGCATTTTGAGGTTGGGCCTACCACACCATCTAGGAGTGTGTACTGTCAGACCTCAGCACCTTCTTCAGGCACAGAAGCTATGGAACATTTTATCTCTGATAGTTAGGCAATAAGTAGCCCACTGAATAACTAGGGCTTATATAATTACCACAGGTTTGTCCTTCTGGCCAGCACAGTACCTTCCTTTAGTCAACACAGTACCTTCTACTAGCTTTGCTTCTACCACTGTTCACTGACATCAGAGACTCCAGACTGGTGAATTCAAACATGGCTATTTTCTTGCTTCCATTTTTGGGACCCCAACTTTCCTGTGTCATACTTTCCCTTTTCTTATGACCATAGGAAGCCTTCTGTTCCTTAGAGAAGGATCTTATGGCTGGTCTTAAAATGTATGGGACCCAAGGAGAATCAATCTAGACATTAAACTGACATATTACTTGATATGACAAGAAAGACTCTCATTAGGCAGCCTGAAGATTTGGGGATATTGACTAGCCCTTTTTCAGGCTTCAGATCCTCCCAAATATCATCTCCCTGAACCTAGACAGTGCACTGTGCAACAACAGTCTCCATTTAACAACATAACATGTGAACAACCCTACACTCTAGATCAGGAACATGTAGGAGCGACCATACATAAAGCCTCATAGCTGGTGTTTAGCAGCTGCTGGGCTAACATCTTATCTGGTTCAGCTTTGCATCTGTGTTCCTGGTCTATTAGAAACTTTGGAGAGCTCCCTAGCTAATCTTCTGGACAGCTTTCCAGCCTAGTTTAGAAAAATCTAAGCCCTGCAGGATAAACACACCTATCCTCATCTGTAGCTAAACTGAAGCCCTGTTTCTAACCCTAGCTCTTGCTTCAGCTCCATCCCCAGTTCTAACTCCCATCTCCAGCAAATGATTACAGAGAATCTGAACAGGTGAATTTGAGCATGGCTATATATTGAGGGGAAAAAAAAATAATGCTGTCTGTGTCCTTAATTTGTATCTTAACCTTTGTTGGCTTTTTTTTTTTTTTTGGTAACAGTGTAACAGACACACAGCAACCTAAATAACACTGCGTTGTGTACATTCCATATCAACATGCACATACCTTCCAGCACGCCTGTACATTCCATATCAGCATGCATGTATCTCTCCCCTGTATATTATTGCCTGGAAGTGTACACAGACTGACTCTACACCAAATCATGTATACTAGAGAAATCACAGGTCTGGGCCTTCTATCATTGAAGCCATTATTTTGTTGTTGTTATGTGCCTTTATGTATTCAGAGGAGATTTGTCATTGTCTTTAAGTCTGAGAGAGTGTGACTTGCCCAAGGTCACCCGGTGGCTAAGCAGAGGATTCAAACCCTGGTCTCATAGACTCTTACACTTAAACCACAACTATACCATGCTGGTTTGTCCAAGCCCCTGCTTTACTTTTTCCATATTAAGATTAACAAATATACCTGAGATTTTCTGCCAAGTGTTCCTGAGGTTATAATGATATTTGGACCCAGGTTTAAACTATAGTAGCTCTTAGACTCTAAAATACAGAAGTCTGTATTCCGACTACACTTGTATTTGCTTAAAGCATGGCCATGAATTCAAAACAGGAAGAAAATCAATGAGACAAGCAAGTTCAGCCTTAAGGCCAAGTCATGGGTTGCCAAGAGTGCAACATTTCTTGGGACATGAAGTTTGATGAGCACTGAACTTCTATTACCAATGTCTTCTTGTTCCCTTCAATTAACCGCAGTGTTTTTGTTCTACCTCCAAGGCTACAAGATCAGTAAGAATCTGTGATCTGAATCAGGGTTTAAGAACGAGGCCCCTATTCATCCTTTGAGATATTTGAAAGCTGCTAGAGATAAACCTGGGCATGTGGGAACACATATAACCTTTACTACAATGGCAACAAACTGAATTGATTGGGGAGGGGGAAAGGGGGAAAAAGGAATCAATCTACTTAGAAATGATGCTATGAGTAATGCTTGACATACCAACAGGAATAATTATGCACTATGGACTATGTATATTTTCCATCATGGGGGAAAATTCTGTTCCTATGCAAATCCAAATTCTGTTTCAAGAAAAGATCATTTTTGTGACCTGTATACATTATGCAAATTAACCCAATCACAATACTTTTCACATTTCTTACTATTTTTCATAGTTCACTCAGGATTATTAGCTATAGGAAGACGTAGTGAGTTAAACTGAATGGAAAGCATTTGCCCTCATGCCTGGAAAATTTTTACAACCAAAAATTCAGGATTCTAACATTTCAGCTATCATTGTCCATGCACTTTTAAAATATACTCTTATCACTATAAACATAAAAACTTCTCCCTCTACCCACTCCAGATAAATCTTGGCAGGAATTCTATTGGACAGTTATGAATGCAAGATTGCCATAATAATGGAGCTCTGCCAATCCTCACTTACCAGGAAGTAGCCACTGCAATACATGGGAGCGCATTCCCCTGTCATTCAGGAAGCAGCTGACTCATGTTCCCCATGAGGGATCTCCATTGAGGCAGGCAGAAGCAGGATCCCTGTTGCAATTGCCACTCCCACAGGAAATTGATCATGTGAGGGGAGGTTAGAATATCAGTCAGCTGCTTCCTGAGTGACAGGGGAACAGATCACCATTGATTGCAATGTCTGCTTCCTAGTAAGTGGGGATTGGGTGATTTTCATGGTCTCTGTGTGTCCTCTAAATTAGGGGCTACCAAGGGGTTATAAATAGCATATAGTTATGAATGCATTCATAACTCCTCAACCCGGGATTCTGGATTCTGGCCGTACACATGAAGTTCTCAAGAACCTGCACTGTTTCTGTGCTCCTGTGCAATTGTAGTGCTATCAAAGAATCAAGCAGACAGCTCAAGATGGCATATTTGTTTCTCTCCTTCCACTTTATCCAAACAATAAGGGGTGGGTGAGGATTTAATATCACTTTTTATGAGAACATACAAAAATTAATAAAGATTGAATGCAGGAGAAGATGAAAGTAGCATCCCACTATCACTGTTCGAAGCAGTCATCAGAGGTAGATCATCTTGAGGTCATCCAATGAATTTCATGGCTTGGGGAGACTATATTGGATTTCACAATCCTAAACCCATGACATCATGGAATTATATAGTCACAATCCTGATTATGCTGAATTAGGCTGTAGTCTTATGCATGTCAGCCAGGAACAAATTTCACTGAATACAGTTGGGCATGTTTCTATGTAAACATGAGTAGAATTTTGCTGACCAATTTCATTTATGCAAATCCCTTCCCAAAAATGTCCATTGCACATCTCAGATTTATCCTGCAGCCAGAAAAGAGACATCAGCTTTCACTGCATGAATCTGGCAATGTTTACAAAGCATGATCTGATCAGAAGAGTAACACTTGTGTGGCTGTATGACTTTAATTCAAGTAATATGAATTTAAGCTCTATTAGAAGGCACGTAAGCTGTTTGATGTACAAGACTGGGAGATGTCCACTGTTAATGGACCAGTTCAATCAACTTTGCTAGTCTCATCTATTTTATTTTATTTTTTTAAAGCCTGCAACTCTGACAGAGAGAATGACAACTGTTATCCAAATCACAATCAAAATCAGTTTTTGTTGCTTCAAAGCCCATTTATTATTTTTGATACGCTGTTTAATCTGAATGAATACATAAAATGAAAGCAGCTCCCACAAATGTGGGTTGAAAGGGCTACCCCAATGACAATTCAAACCATTCTTCCCTTCTAGAATGTAACAGGAGGGTGGACTCAAAAAAGCCAATGTTATACAACAATCATCTGACAGCCAGCTATTGATCATCAGTGGAAGCCCATTACTTTTCAGACACTGACCCACTGCCAACATCAATCCAGGAACAATGTCAAAATGTTCTTGGCACCATTTACTCTTTGGAAGACAAGTGCTTTGCAGGTGGAAATAAATCCATGAAATCATGATTATGCATGCTCTGAAAGGGGGAAAAAAAGGGAACAAGAGAGGAAGAGAAAGAGAGAGAGAGAGCGAGAAAATGAGATTCTAAAATGTGCAGCTCTGTATTTCACTTTTTATCCAATAATAAACCAAGGTCAAAATCCAGATGTCAATCCCATCTTGAGTAGACTCATTCAATCAATCGAGCTTAATAACTGACAGAAACAACTGAATTTAGGCCAAAAATTCCTGTATTTCATAAGGCTAAGAAAATTCATGCACACAAACTTATCTTTGTATAATTGTATTCTGTGTAGAGATTCAGACGTGTTCATGTCTGAGGTGGTATTCTACACATGTTTTCTGTATGAAGTTAGATATGCAGGCAATTGGGTTTATATGGGATATATATCCCCCTGAGTTCATTGGGATTTATTCCTGGGTAGTTTCACAACCAAATTACAACCTTACAGCCTATTTACCTGGTATAAAAATAGGGTAGTGTTTCTTCAGTGGTTCCTAAGCATTCTAGTAATATACGAAAGACTGAAACTGCATACAAGGATGCTGGAAGAATTAAGTCTTTGTAAATTCTAGTATGAATTGAGTTGATCTGCATTTTACAGACTCTAACTATACACTCACTTTATGACCCTACCCCCCACCCCAAAACAACAACAACCAGCAACCATAATGTGGAATAGAAATCCTTCAGTATCTCCTTATAAGTTCAAACTTTCAGGTCATACTAAAGCTAATATAAAATCATCCTTCCCAGTCCCACCTTAACTAAGCCACCCAGAAGTATTCCGTTTTATCTATTTATTAGTATGAATCATCTACCAGGGAACATGGGCTGTAGCTTTCCTGAAACAAGGTCAGACATTGGTAGGAATTGATCCAGTTAACTGTCATCATTCAAAGCTACCTGGAGATGAGACATCACAGCCTGGATGTGAATAAGAATAAAAAAAGGATAAATGAGAATAAAAAAAAAAACCTTTGTGAGACATTTCCCTCTTTCTCAATATCTCATTTAGTTGTCCCCCCTCACCTTTTGTTTGAAGTGTAGTGGCTGCTTTACCTTAAACAAAAGAGATAGGAAACAGTGGCAGATCAAATCAAGCAACAGATTAAAGTCTACTAGAGATACTGTCTCCAATGTCTTAACTGGCAAATACCACAAAGCATCACTGACTCTCTTGAGATTTTGATGCAGATCTGGTGAAATATGGTAGGATTGCAAGCAAACCCTTGTTGGTCTTGAAACAGCATTAAGGGCTTGCAAAACATTGTTGCTCCTACAGGTGTGTCTGAGGTGTGAGGACAATAAAATTTATGCCATCTGTTTCAAAGCAGGAGCAGGGATTGGAAATATGCTTCCAACATAAATGTGCTGCAGTACTCTGAAACTTTAGAAGTACTGTTTTAATAATCTGGGATTTGCAATAGATTAGACTACAAGTAAAAACTCTTTCTTCCTCTCAAGGATATCTGTGAAATTCTTAACTTCTGGGTTTAAGAATGAGGATATTATTCATTTGTATCATTTTGCCAAACATTTGTCTAAATTAATAAGATGGTAAAACTCCTTTGCAGAGTGTAAAGGTCGGGCATGCCAAACCTGTAGCAGTAGTTAAAATTCACAAACACACTTTGTCATGAACTAGTCTACCCTGTAGATGTTTAGCCTTAGGGTATCTCTAACAAATGACAGCTCAAACCTCACAATACCTGAACCACATTTTTCCTCATATATTTTCAACTGTATTTTTCCCTCTTTAAATGAAATTCATATTCAACAATAGCATCCAGAAAACACCATCTCCAACATCACAAACAGCCCTTGTGCTGCAAAGAATTTCCATTCATTTTCTTTTCTTGGTGAAGTTGACTTGCATTCTGTCAAGAGAAGAATTGCTTTGCATCTCCCAGTGAATATTCAATTCATATGGTCATAGAAAGTAATTAACAATGGCCAATGTGAACTTGGCTCATGATACTATATTCTGGGAGCATTTGAAGGGGCAGACTAAAGATTGGTGGAGGATTGTTTAGCTGTCATTGTAAACATTAAACAAAATTAAATTCTCAAATTATATCTCTTCCAGAGAAAGAAAAAAAATAGCTACTTTTAAATGGTAGGGGTGTGCATCTGCTTTGGACAAATAAAGTGGGTCAACTGGGAAAGATTTGGGTTTTGTGAGGAGCAAAGCTTTGAGTTGGTGTTCCCAAAACTTCAGATCCAGTGGGAAACAGGAAAGGCATAGATGCTCAAGCACAGCTAAAAAATGGAAACATTTTCATATCATTTATGCCAATACACAAAAAGCACAAAAGGAAGTGGGATGTTATTTTTGTGACTGAGAGTTTTCATCTGGTGCAGGGATTGGAATTGTGTGCCCCACCCTTGATGTCATTGAACTGTAGCTCCCAGTACCCCTAGCCACTATAGCTAATGATGAGGAAAGCTGGGAGGTGACATTCAACACCATCCATGATTCCCATCCCTAATCTAAGGAATGGTCACTGTATTCTTGGGAAGAAAGCTGTTCCAGTGGTGCATTTTGTGTTGCATTAGCAGAGTCAGGGACCTAAATGTTTGGGACATTCAAGAATAGCATAATAGGCAACAATGACTGGGAGAAGCCTGTATTTGATGCTGACTGTTCAGTGGGTGGCTACTAATATCAATTCCTCAACTGGTATGAGGAGTCCACATTATCAGTATTGTGCTATTGTATTACCTTCTCTCTGGATGCCTCATAAAGCACAGGACAAGTTACTGCTCCCTGATAAAGTGGATACTTGCCAGGAAGTCATAAGAGTACATCCCTCCAGGCTTCATCTAGGTAAGGATGGGAAGAATATTTGAAAATCTGTGATAAATGGTTTTTTAAAAGTATTTCTCATGTTTGGAAACTCTGATGAGAAGAGTCCTGGACCAACAAGTATTCTCATGCTTCAGGGCTTATTTTCTGCAAAATTCACATACTTTTTTTTCTGTGCAAAAAAAAAAAAAAAGACATGTAAATTTTACATGGAATAAGTCCTGATTGTCAAACAGTTTTTGATGTCTTTCTCACAGCAGGCAGAAAATTGCTAAAATTACTCATTACTTCTTTTGAAAACTAATTTAGTGAAGAACTACATCCCCACATCTGGTCGAGAGTTTAAATTTGGTAATCACTTTGTGTGTCTGTAGAATGAAATGATTCAGACAAAGAGAATTGTTTATGTCAATCCAATCGTGTACTGGAATTAAAAAAAATCTTGCACAGGAATTTTTCCATGTGTACAGCTTGTTAGACAGACAGTACTTCCAACATGTCAGGTGGTGACCTCCATATGAGTAGTGTGCTGAATCTTCTCTGGATTTTAATCCAAAGAAGCTATCCAAGATGTTGGATGCATGCTGAAAGTGGCTTTAGCACTTTTGGATACCTTCTTTAATGTTTACACCAAAACTCAGAGCGGATTCACCATCTCACTGACATGAAAGCCATCAGCTTGGATTCCTTGTCATAAGAAGATCAGAAAGGTCTCTGGAAGGTTAAGTTCTTTCCTGAATATATGCCATTAGACTTGCTATTTTTTCCCCTCAACTTATGTTATTAACTATTGCTGGTTTTGTTTGTTTGTTTTGCTTTTGCACAAATTGACCTTGAGTATATCTACCATGCAGCAAAACTTATGGCCAGCCCAAAACAATTTGTCATCTGAAGTGAGGGACAAAATGTTGTTCCTTGCTTTGCCAGTTCCCAATTAAATGTATGAACACTGACCAGACTGGCAGTTTATTTTAGTATAAGCAACCAGACTTGGTCCTCCCTGACATATCCTGTTGAGTTTTGTTCTATTTCAGTTCATTAATTGAAAACTCTGTAGGAAAGCTGGACAATTAAATCACATTATTATTGTTTATCAAAGAAAATATTCATGTGGAAGTCTCTGAAGCCCTTGCTGATTTTCTGGAAATTGACAGGAAATAATTCTCCTACAAAATCAACAGGATTTATCATTTGAATGCATGGGTGGCCAAGCAGAGAAAGCTCCTGGATGACAGTTTTATTTTCTCAAAAAACAAATATGGGATCAGAGATCCCAACATAAGAAGACTGGATACAAAAGTGTTTTGACTTGATTGAGACGGATAACCTAACAGTGACACTGAAAGATGGATTGATGAGTAATTTCAAAAAGGATTGGGATAGAGTCACAATATTCACTAAGTGCTCGGAATTTTTTTTGTAATTTAGGGTATGATTATAGATACTGATTATTTTTAATAGAAGTATTTTTATATTAGTTTTATCAACATACACTAATCATATAAAATTAAGTAAGTCTTATTATTCTTTTATTTACTATATCATTATGCTATATACATTATACCACATCGCAAAGGACTACGAGCTTATGGGGATCAAGCTTAAGGATCTTGGTGCGCAGGTGGTCATTTCGTCTCTCCTCCCTGTTCAAGGATATGGCGCATGTAGGGAAAGGGCAATAGCAGAGGTCAACAACTGGCTCCACACATGGTGCCGCTGGCAACGGTTTGGGGTTTTGGAACACGGCCTGAATTTCCATGAACGTGGGCTTCTGGCGAGGGATGGGCTGCACCTCACAAAACTTGGCAAGATTAAGAGGTCTTTAAACTAAGTTCCGCTGGGGAGGGAGAAAATATTATTCAGGGCAAGGACTCAGTGAGCGCAGGGGGAAAAGGCCCAAATGATACTGGACAAGTAGTACAAGCAGCCAATGGCGGGAGGAGTAGAAACAATAGTACAGGACTTGCAGGAAGGGCCCAGGGACTTAAGTGTCTCTACACTAATGCACGGAGTATGGGAAACAAGCAGGATGAACTTGAACTCCTAGTACAACAAAATAAATACGATTTGATAGGCATCACTGAGACCTGGTGGGATGAGTCTCATGATTGGAATGTAGGAATAGAGGGGTATAGCCTATTTTGTAAAAAAATAAACCAAACAAGAAAGGAGGAGGAGTAGCCTTGTATGTCAAGGATGTTTTCACCTGTGAAGAGATCTGTGACTTAAACCCAGAAAGCCAGGTCGAGAGCATTTGGGTAAGAATTAAGGCAGCAAGAAACAATAGGGATATTCTGGTGGAGGTTTACTACAGACCTCCAACCCAGGCCGAGGACTTTATTGACGCCTTCCTCAACCAAATGACTGCACATTCAAGGAGGAGAGATACAGTAATAATAGGAGATTTCAATTACCCGGATATATGCTGGCAGTCAAACTCTGCCAAGACAGCAAAGTCCAGCAAGTTTCTTGCTTGTCTTGCAGACAACTTCATGGTCCAGAAGGTGGAAGATGCCACAAGGGGATCAAATATTCTAGATCTCATCCTGACCAACAGGGATGACCTTGTTAATGAGGTAGAAGTGGTTGGATCTTTAGGGGTGAGTGACCATGCCCTATTGGAATTTGGCATTCAGTGGGAAGGAGAAGATAAGTGTAGCCAAACATTCATCTTAGATTTTAAAAAAGCGGACTTCTGTAAACGTAGGGAGCTGCTGGCTGGAATTCCGTGGTCAAGAATAGTGAAAAGGAAAGGAGTTCAGGAGGCATGGGAGTTCCTTAAAAAGGAGATACCGAAGGCACAGTCTAAAACTGTGCCAATAAGGAGGAAAAATGGAAGGCATCTGAAGAAACCAGAATGGTTGACTAAAGAACTCTCAGCTAAGCTAAATGTTAAGAGAAACATGTATAGGAAATGGAAGAAGGGGGAAGCCACCAAAGAAGAATTTAAGCAAGTAGCCCAGAGATGTAGGGAGGAGGTCAGAAAGGCTAAAGCACAGAATGAACTTAGGCTGGCCAGAGACATCAAAAACAATAAAAAGGGCTTTTTAAAATATGTCCGCAGCAAAAGGAAAAAGAAGGAGACGATAGGGTCGCTGCGCAGAGAAGATGGTGAATTACTCACAGGGGGAAGAGAAAAGGCAGAACTACTTAACACCTTCTTTGTCTCAGTTTTTTCCCAGAAGGATACAAGCACTCAACCTGGCCGTTGGGGAGCAGGTGAGGAAGCAGGGGAAATGAGGCGCATAAAAGGTAGAGTGGTGGTACAGGAATTCCTGGCCACACTGGATGAATTCAAGTCTCCAGGGCCAGATGAATTGCATCCTAGGATATTAAAAGAGCTGGCAGAGGTCATTTTGGAACCGCTTGCTATAATCTTTGAGAAATCTTGGAGGACAGGAGAAGTTCCAGCAGACTGGAAGAGAGCAAATGTTGTCCCCATCTTCAAGAAGGGAAAAAAAGAGCACCCAAATAATTATTGCCCAGTCAGCCTGACATCAGTACCCGGAAAGAACCTGGAGCAGATCATTAAGCAGTCAGTTTCTAATCACTTAGAAAGAAAGGCGGTAATCACGAGAAGTCAACATGGATTTCTCAAAAATAAGTCATGCCAGACTAATCTTATCTCTTTTTATGATAGAGTTACTAGCTTGATAGATGAAGGGAATGCTGTGGATGTAGCATATCTCGATTTCAGTAAGGCCATTGACAAAGTTCCCCATGACATTCTCGCAATGAAGCTGGTAAAATGTGGGCTGGACAGGGCTACTGTTAGTTGGATTTGTAATTGGTTGACCGACCGAACCCAAAGGGTGATCACAAATGGCTGATTTTCATCCTGAAGAGAAGTGAGTAGCGAGGTGCCACAGGGTTCTGTCCTTGGATGAAGGAATAGAGGACATGCTCATCAAATTTGCAGATGACACCAAATTGGGAGGGATTGCTAATACGCCAGAGGACAGGATCAAAATTCAAAATGACCTGGATAGATTGGAGAGCTGGGCCACGGCTAACAAAATGAAATTCAACAGAGAGAAGTGTAAGGTCCTACACTTAGGTAGAAAAAATGGAATACAGAAATATAGGATGGGGGACACATGGCTGGATAGCAGTACTTGTGTAAGGGATCTAGGAGTCTTCATAGACCACAAGCTGAACATGAGTCAGCAGTGTGATGCGGCAGCCAAGAAAGCCAATGCAATTCTCAGCTGCATCAATAGGAGTATGGTGTCTAGATTGAGGGAGGTACTGGTACCACTCTACGCTGCTTTGGTTAGACCTCATCTTGAATACTGTGTCCAGTTCTGGGCACCCCAATTCACGAAGGACACGATCAAGCTGGAGCAAGTCCAGAGGAGGGTGACCAAAATGGTGAGAGGCCTGGAAGCCATGCCCTATGAGGATAGATTTAGAGAGCTGGGTATGTTTAGTCTGCAGAAGAGAAGGTTAAGAGGGGACATGATAGCCATGTTTAAATATTTGAAGGGATGCCACGTAGAGGAAGGAGAGGGCTTGTTTTCTGCTGCTCCAGAGACCAGGACAAGGAGTAGTGGATTCAAGCTGCAGGAAAGGAGATTCCACCTGAACCTCAGGAAGAACTTTCTGACAGCCAGGGCTGTCCGGCAGTGGAATATGCTGCCCTGGAGTGTAGTGGAGTCTCCTTCCTTGGAGGTTTTTAAGCAGAGGCTAGATGGCCATCTGTCAGGAGTGCTTTGAGAGTGTTCCTGCATGGCAGGGAGTTGGACTGGATGGCCCGTGTGGTCTCTTCCAACTCTACATTTCTATGATTCTATGATTCTACTATTTTAATTTTTAGCAGTTTAGGGAAAGTTTATTAATATTTTAGCTTATAACTGTCAACTGAGAAATTGGAAGTCAAACCAGTTTTAATGCCATAATGTTAAGCATTTTAGTTGTTTAGTGTAGACAGTTTAGTTTAGCCTTCCTTATGCATAGTTTTGAATGTGCTCTTTCATTTTTGTTCTCTTTGTGTGTTGTTTTGTATACCCTCATTTGTTGTTTTATATATTTAAATCTCTATGTGTCTAAAAAAACCCTACTTAGCTGGATTGTTTTTAGTCATAGTCAGTGGCAGCTGTTGAGAGGTAATGAATCCACTCTGGGTTTTAGTCTGAACTTTAAAAGAAAGTAGTCAACCTATTTGAGGAGACAGAGTTCTGCACCTTGGACAGCTCATTCACTGCCCTAATGACAGTAGTCTGACTGATAGTTTGTTTGGGAATTAAGTCTGTCCAAAGAAATCCACTCTCATCTGTTAGTAATCTTTGGCAAAGGATAACTGAAGGGTGAAAATAAGGTGTTCCTGGGACACTTTAAACAAATTGACACTTTATTATTGTATGTAGTTTTTATGTGTGGAGGGAGTGGGGAGTGCTGCAATTTTTCAAGAGTAAAAAACATTCTGCGTGTGCTCAGAAGCACATGAGGTATTAAAGGCATTAAATGTAATGTCAATCTTAAAAGAACTGTACTGGCTGCCAATACATTCCTGGTGTGATATCAAGGGGATTGTGATGAAGTCCTAAACAGGGTGGGATCTTGATACTTGGGGAGCACCTCTCCCCCTATGTGTCTGCCTGAGGATTAAGATCAGCTGGGAAGGGGCCCTCCTCTGTGTCCCACAAGGTCAACACACTGTGTTGGGACATGGAAGAAAGCCTTCTCAGCTGTGGAACCCAAAGTGTGGCATTCTCTCCCCCAGAGGCCCGAATGGCACCAACAGTCTTTCCATGTAGGCGTCAAGTTAAAACATTGCTGTTTGTCAAAGCTGTTGGGTCTTACTAATTCAACCTGACTGTTATTAACAGTTATAAAAACTTTATTTTTTAAAAAATTAACTCATATTTTTAAATATGTTTTTAGCTTATGTATACTTCCTCACTGCTTTTAACTTGCTTAATCTGCTTTAATACTATTTGTAAGCCACTCAGATATTTCCTTATACAGAGTGGAGTATAAGTATTTAAACAAACAAGCAAATAAATATTAGCCCCCTACCTGAACTGCCTCTCTTTGCCGAGCAGCTTTGGCTTTATGTCAATAGAATCTATTGAGTTTCTGCATTTCTCATAGCCCATCTTCTGATCTCTATGCCTTTGGAGTTTTTCACCTAGATGACATATACATTTTGGTTCTTGCAGAAGTGCTCTCAAGGCATCAGACTTGCCAATATTAGTACAGAGTGGGCAAAGAGTCATCATTACATAAGAATTTTGAATGGGACTGACATTGTCTAAGTGTCCCAGTGATGCAGACTCAATGCCACATTTCACCAACTCCACCCCTATACCATTTCTGTTCACTGACCTAAAGATGTATAACATACTATACACAATTCATCAGGAATTCATCATTAACAAATGGTGAATAAGCCTAAATGGAGACACCCTTAAATTAACAACCAGAGGAGAATAAAAAGGGCCACAACCCTACCTTTAGCTATCTCTGTAGAAATCTTATTCTGAACAAACTGTTCTGAACCAATAACCAAGTGAAGGTTCGTAGCAAAATAAGGCTTCCAGATTCCCTGAAATGGATTCTGAAAACCTTCTCTAAATCCACCCTACATATAAAGAGCTGGCTCACAATCAGGATAAAGATGCACAAAGAATTTGAAATGATCCAACTTAATTAAATTGAGCCTCTTTTTACAGGTGCCGAGGGAACGTTTAGATCCCCCCCTTACCTCTTTGCTGGTCTTTGGCTCCACCTGTGCCTTTCCCTTTGGGATAATTGTGAAAAGAATGTTCCCTTGCACAGATAAAGCACTGATGCTTAAATGTACAAGGACGCCAGTTGAAAAACCATGGACTCCAAACTCTCAACACAGCCCGCCTTGCCCAGTGGAAGCCACCTGACCAGTGGCAGAGCTTGAAGTATGTGGAGGGGGGCTGGAGGGGGGATTATGGCATGAAGGACATGGCCACTGTGCCTAAGGGTGTGGCTGTGGTGTGTGGGGGCATGGCCAGGGCATGCAAGGGATGCCCCAAAAACGTTGCCACCCTGTGCAAATTGCCCCCCCCCCGATCCCTATGCGATTGCTCCTGACTCTCACATTCACAGCAACATGAACTTTTTATACCAAATGGCCACTAGGAAATCACTCATCCTGAACAGGCCAAGCAGGGGTCATCAGATACATTTTCAGCTGTGAATGCACCTGATTCCACCTCAAAGCACCTCAAAATGTCCTAAAAGCCTCATCATAAACCAGCCATGCTGGATTGATAAGGTCCACGTAGGTACTATGAATAATGCCCATATACTGGATGAGCAAGTATGCCCTTCAATGATGGACCCTAGTGGTAAGATCAGTCTAAATGCAAAAGCTCAAAAGCCAGTTCACTGGGGACCCACAGGTTGAGAACCACTGCTCTAGGTCCTTTCTACCATATGCTTTCTAACCTTCTCCTTTTCCTTCTCCTCAAGTATCTCACAGTGTTTTTTCTCAACATCCTTATAGGGAGTAAGAAAAAAAAATTAACACAATCCCCTCAAAGGATCTTACCAATCATAGTTTGTGATAGATCATCACCTAATTTGTATTTGTATTTGTATCACCAAAAAGAATGGCTCCATACTCCATCCCACCATAAAAACTTGTGGATGCCGAAATATGCCATTGAGATCCAGCAGGCCACTATGGAGCACCACTCACTGGAAACCCTACATGGGGATAAAAATATGCTGGGAGAACCTGAAACCCTCCAGTGGAATCACATCATCATCTTCCTGGAAGTATATCTCCAAGGTCCTAAATGGGATGAAACCATACTATCAAAACTGTCCCTAATGCACCATTTAGAAGCCTGTTTCAAGGTGATGAATTCAATCACCCAAGAGGCTCAACCCAAATGACCCATGTGAGGTATAATGGGAGTTGCAGTATTCCCACTTGAATGATGACAAGGTCTCTACTACTCCCTCTTTTTTCAGTACAGCAATGATTCTGCCAAATCTCAGAGCTATTGCCCAGTCTGGATAAGCCCTGGGTTTTTCCACAGATTTTTTTTAACTCAACGAATACACAGGATGCATATTAGAGGGGGAGATGTGTTACAGAAGATGGTCTAAAAAAAAATACTTATTTTAAGAGAAACTACATAGAAAACATTATTCTCAGTAAAATGTGCTTCATTTAAATGTGTGTATATGTATGTATGTGTGTGTGTGTGTGTGTGTGTGTGCTTCATTCTGTCGACTGTTGCAGAAATAAGATGGATAAAACATATAAAATTTGATTGACACAGTCTGGAAAAATATTCCCTGTCCTTCCCAAGGTGAGGCCAGCAGGATTAGTCCTGTTCATTTATCTCATGTGAGCAAGTTTATGGAGGATGACGGCTCAATGGGCCTATTGTGTACCCATGTTGTAAGATAAACCAAACCAAAACAAAAAGAGGAAATGAGTGGAAGAGAGGGACAAAAGTTACATGCTTAGAGTATCCTATACTGTCATTTTTCTGTTTAATGAATTATCCTTTTAAAATCCAACCTAGGGGACAATTTTGTTTTTAAGTCTGGGGGAAAAGTATAGGTAGTTTTCCTTGCATGTTATACTTCCTCAATAATAAAAATAGACCGTTTACTGTGCAAAGAGGTCCAGACTAACCATATTGCAGGCTCCTGTCCACATAACCAGAAATAGCTGGTATTTCAAATGGATCCCATTTCAAGGTAAATAAAGTGCCATTTAGCAGCCCTGGTCTTGGGAGTTTTACAATTCACTTCTCCACAGGTTACAGCTTCTGTGTTATACTGGAATGACAGCTTAGCCAGATTGCCTCCCCTCCATAAAATGGCAGCTTAGATTGAACAAAAGACAAAACAACTTCATCCATGCAGTGACTAGATGCTGGAAAGCTTACTGCTAACGTTAGACAGAATACCAATTTCAAGGCAGAAGGATCTACTCTTACATTTTTAATGCAGCTGCAGGAGGCCAATAGAGATTGGCAGCACCCACTCTTTCCTTTCTCCCATGAAAAGAGTCAAACATCTGGAAGAGTTGCCAAGAAACATTCATAAACTTGTGACTCTCATTAGTTGAGAAAGTGAATTAGCACAATATTATAGTCCAAGAATATACATATAATGAAGGCATGTTTTTTGTTCTTTCACCATTCTACATTTGTTTTGTTGCTTTGTTTCTTGCATAACAGCCCGCTGATTTTTCTAAGATTGCTTTACCAGGACTGGGTTTTCAGTTCAAAGCCCTACAGTCTGCCAACTAGGGATGATGCTCCTCTCAACTTAACCCACCACACAGGGGTGTTATGAAGATAAATGGTAGCAATGTGCTCTTAATTTCCTTCCTTTCTTCCTTTCCGCTAGTTAAGTAGAAAATGTGAAATCTGTAGTACTGGGTGTCAAAATGAGGGGGTGCATCACTTCATCTCTTTGCAAATTCTGTGTATGTATCCATGCAGTGGGTGGAAATGAATTCCAAATGTAGTCTTCAGTAGAGATGGGAGACAAATTTGGTCAACTTTCATTTCAATCAGAAGTTACTCAAATTTGCACTTTCAAGCCAATGTGTGCTATGAAACTCAGCTACCCTGCAAAATGTATCCATCTCCAAATTTGCAAAGGGAATTGTTCAGTCAAAAATCCATACAAAATGTGTTTCTTATTGGGAAAGTACTCACAAGAATGCATATATGGCTTTTGGTCAAGACAGTCTGTGAGATGGCATGGTTAGTGGGAACATAAAATAGGGCCTTCTCAGTCACTGTTGAGACTCGAGACTCTGGAACTCTGTACCCAGGGACGCCAGACTATCCCCCTCCTTGTTGTCCTTCTGTCAAAGGAAGACATTTTTATACTAACAGACTTTTAAAGCAGAGGGGTTTTTTAAAAAAAAAATAGGCTGAGGGTGCTGTATTGTTTGAAAAATAGATTGCTTTTTATCTTTTCAACTGCACGGTATCTTTTAAAGTGTAGATTTAAATTGTTTTAATATCACAAATACTTTAATTCCTTTTTAATGCTTACTTTTTGTATGTTCTTAGCCATATTGTTCTTTTATAAAATTGTAATCTGTCTTGAGTCCCAATTTTGGGGGAAAGGTGTGATATGAGGAATAAGGGGGGGGGAGGAGGAACTTTGTAACAGGCATGTGCCATGTTAAATTATTTATTTCTGCAAGAAAAAAAATACATTAAAATAAATAATTTAATCAATTTTCTGTCCCCAGTGTTACATTGGATGAGTGGCTGGGGGAAGCCAAGTGAGGATCAGGAACATATAGTCTCCCCGTATTCTATCTTGTGAGACATAATGGCCATGGCAGGGGGACAGAATCCAGGCAAGTATCAGGAAGCTATAGCTTTCTGGGATTTTCCTCTGGTTCTCTCATCCCACTGCCCATGTTGCATCAGGAGGAGGGAGGCACCACAATGATTTGGAGGCTATAGACTTTCAAGATCCACTACGGGCTTCTCCTGGTCACCCCCCATATGACAGTGGAAGGGTATGGAGGGGGAATAATGGAAGGATGGGAAAGCTATAGCCATCTAAGATTCTGTGCTGTTTGTCCCACCACCTACGTCCTGCATAAAGTGAGGAGGATGGGTGACAGACAAGAATCAGGAATGTCCTGACTCCTACCTGCCATGTGACATCAGGAGACTAGGGGGAAGTCCAGGTGGTGATTGAGGAGGCTATAGCCTCATTACCCATGTTCTGATAGCTGGACTATGATAATTCAGATGTCATCCTCATGCACGAGATATCAGAACATAACCCATGATTATGATCTTCCTTGCTAAAGTGCCTCTTGCCATCCTGATTATTGAGGGGTACAAGAAATAGGTCACTCTGGAGTAGGGGCAGGAGTAATCCCCAAGTCTATTTGAGAACTGGTGTGAAATGCAAAAGGGGCATGAAAAAAGTTTCTACTTGTCTGGGGTCTTAGAATCTCTTCCTCCCTGCTCCCCTCCAAAAAACTCTTTCTTATTTTTCCCTCAAAGTGTTTGAATATTATATCTCTGCTTAGTTAAAACAGTGGTCACATGCTTTTTATTAGGAAAGCCTCTTGCAAAAATGTGTATTAGAAAGAGTCATGTCAAATGAATGTACTGTATTAAGAAGAATGTGCACCAAAATGCTTTCAGATATTAATATAAATGTGTGTGTACATGTGTGAGTGTCTGTTTTAAGAAGTGTAGGTTCAGGTTGAAACAAACCAAGTCAAGCTTGGATAAATTCTCAGAGTTCATACTAAAATTCAGTTCTAGTGGGGAAAAATGATAAACAGAGGGAAACTAAAACTGACAGATTTGTCTGTCCCTAGTCTTCAAACAACCTCTAGTTTCAGTCCTTGTGTGATTCAGGCATTGATTACTTAAGGCTTTCAAACAAAACATCCACCATTTTGTGGTTATTTCTTTTCTTTTAAAAAAAAAAGAATTGTGGGTGGCAATCCGTTGAGAAATTATGTCATCATAAACCAACTTAAGATTGTTTAAGGTTGAATTCTGTCAAGATGCAACATCTGTATTCTCAGGAGGGAAGCAAAGATGTAGCTACACCATTGGAACTATTGTGCAAGCAGGGACAGCAGCACAACCATTGCACGAAAGCCCTGACGCACAATATACCTCAATGCATACCATGTCCAATGCATACCAAGTTGTGTCTGATGCACAATGCGTCATGATGCATGAGCTGTCTGTCTGCATAATAGGAACCCTCATTGTACAATGGGACACCTTGTGTGATACCCCATTGTGTGTTGTCACAATTCACTAGCATGTTTGCCTACTGTGTCAGTGATGCAGCTCCATCATCATAGAGTTTGTCATAATTTCTGATGTAGGATCTTGAACTACATTTTTATTGAATTATATTCTATCTTTTGAAGGAGTTAGTTTTTTCAGAAATTTTATTGCCTTCTTCATAGAAAATACTGTTTTCTTCACAGATGCATAGACACATCACACATGCATTCTTTGCACAGAACAAATTCTGAACTGCAGGATTTTTCCTAGTAGGGTTCTCCTTATCAAAGACTTTCAATTTATTAATTTTAAATATATATTTTCAACTAGGCTTTCCACTCAGCTGTCAACTGGATGTAAGCATATACCATGAAGCTACTCATCCTGGCTTTGGATCCAGTATCTTTGAATAGTTTCCAAGATACTAACACCCTGCCAAAGCATACTACAGATGCCTGAAATAGGCAATAATTTTTATTGAAAAATTCCAGCCCGACTTTAAGCTGAGTCAGGCCACCATCTTCGATTTCAGCAAAGTGATGTCCCAATATTTTCATTTTCTACAAAGCATCTCACAAAATATAACACCTTTATGACAATCAATGAGAAATTACAACAATTGCTAGATTCACCAATATACATTTTGTTGAATGTCTACTGAGATCAAAGGAAGTAACTAATTCCTTTTGAAAAATAAGACACCATCCTCAGAGGAATGTAGTGTCTTGGCAGTTAAGTTTACCTAGAAAACCAGGGAGCCATAATTCCAACCGGATAGGGTGGGCATCAACATGTCCAAAACTGACAGCTGTGTACTTTTCCTTGGAAAACTTGAGTGTATCAAATGAAAAGCTATTTTTACCCCTGTAAAGCCTCTTACTTTTTCTGGTGAAATATTATAGCTTCATAAATATCAAAAGAAACTCATTAATAAGGGTAATTTCCCAGTTTGATAAATATATCTAGATTCATACACACTTTGAAGGATGTTTTTGCTAATGTTAATTGATGCCAAGTGACAGAAATTTTCCCTTGGAAAAATTCACAGAGAAATATGTTATTAGTTTGGATCTAATATATATGTCTTGTACAACACACACTCTATAGTTGCAATTTTGGAACACTTCTGAAGCATAAAATTCAAATCAGAGAAGTATCTGAAGGATTTTTTTAAATTGCCAGGCTAGTAGATTTGCCACTGATATTTTGTCTCAAGAGAATTTTGAAGCTAGTCTAGTGACCCCTGGACTAGATCTGGTTATCCTACCTGTTTACTTGAGGCATCAAAACATAATCATAAAAATTAAAAAAAAGTATTTATTCTAATTAGTTCCAGCTACAAAAGAGTTTTTACATAAATTTAAATTTAAATTACACAAATAGAAAATTAAAATTAAATAATTTTTATTATTAAATTCAATTATTAAATAAAATAAATTAGTTAAATTAAAATTAAAATTACACAGATAATTTTAAAATTAAACTACAGTTAATATAAGTGAAATACTTACCTTGTACATGAAATAGGGGGAGGTTTCTCTAGCTATGAAAGATGTGCAAAAATACATATATTTTCAGTGTCCATTTTATTTTAAAAAATATTAAGTATAGGAAGACATATTTTTTAAAAAAATGTTAATTAAGTCCTTTGTAGTCCTTAAACAGAAATCCAGTGTGATGTAAAAATTGGCCCTTTACATCATTTAGCCCATCATTTTAGCTGTTTTGGGTTTCAAAAATGTTTCTAATATCTAAAAATGGGCCCAAAATCATACAAATGCCCCCAAGCAGAATTTTAGGAAATTTTACTTATAACGGGGAGGGGGGACATTAATGATATCAGTTCTGTGCGTCGGAACAGAAACAATGACAATGCACTTCCTTAGTGGTATGTCCACCATCGTCCTAGCTTAGGGGCACAAGAAACAGGTGAATCTTGGGTGGATGGAAGGCATAGTCTTTGAGTCTCTTTGAGGAATGGGGGACAATAAGAAAGTGGCTTGAGAAGAATTCTCCAAGTTGCCTTTTCAGACACTGAAAAAATTCACTTTCTCACATGGCTAATGACAAGTAATATTAGTAAGATAGTTATTGTGTGTTTTGAGCATTTTTAATTGTTTTAAATTAATATCATAATTAGATTGATTACTTAGGGTTTTTAAAAACTTTTTATACACATATTGTTTTAGCTACATTGTTTTAAGTTACATTTTATGCTGCTTTAATTCCCACAATGGGAGAAAGGCAGGGTATAAATCAAATAAATAAATAAATAAACAAACACCGCATCCTCCACTATTGAATATTCATGTGCATGTGAACACAGTGACCAATCAGTTGCCAATGGAAAACTCATCAACAGGGCCAGAGTGCAACAGTACTCTCCATCTCATGTTCCCCAGTAACTGCCATACAAAGACAATATTTCTTGTACTGTAGATGATATACAGCTATCATTATTAGTAGCCAGGTAATGTTGTTAACTTTTTGTTAACTTTTAATGTGGTACTTCCAAACTTTGAACTATGTGAGTGAACATTAATTCATTAATAAAGAATAGATATTGAGTGGTGGTCACCTATTCTTGCAAAATTGTTCACATATATCAACTTAACTGGTAACTTTCTTTCAGGGTGGCAATCGAGCATTGTTGTGCCAATTTTCAAGAAAGGGGAGGTATCCAACCCTACAAACTACAGGCCCATCAGTCTGTTGGATGTGGCCTCCAAACTCTACACACGGAATCTCTTGAACAAGCTGTTTGAATGGGATAATAATTACTCTATTATCCATAATCCATAATTACTCTATTATCCATGAGGAACAAGCTGGTTTTAGGAGAGGTAGAAGTACCCTGGATCAGACCTTTATATTGCAGCACCTTGTACATAAAATCATTAATGATTCAAATAAGTTTATTTACGCAGCTTTTGAAGGCTTCTCCTCAGCATTTGACCTGATAGATAGGCAACGTTTATGGTATAAACTGGCAAAAACTAATATTGATAAAAGATTGTTGTGGCTTATTCAACTGTTACGCCAAGATAATTCTCTGCAGGTGAGAACAGGTTTAAATGGTGCTTTAACACAATCTGTTTGCATTAACTGGGGTGTGAAAGAAGGTTGTATTTTAGCACCCTTTTTATTTAGCTTTTATGTTAATAATTTGATGCCAGAAATGACCTCCCCACCATTCTTCCCCCAGCTATTAGCAATCACAAGATCTCAATCTTGCTTTATGCTGACGATCTGATCTTGCTATCCTTGAATAAAATCGGTTTCAAGAGGATGCTAGCCAAATTTGGGAGGCTATGCAAAGAGGAACAGCTGGCTGTCAATTATACAAAAACCAAGATTATGGTATTTGGGAAGAGATACCCCAAGTGCATATGGACACTTGGTGGACATCACCAAGAACAGGTGCACTCATTTAAATACCTGGGGTTGTACTTTGATGAAAAACTTCCCTGGAAACAGCATTTAGAAGCCATTAAATCTCAAGTATTAGATCTATTGGGCAACTGAAAAGGTTTTTTTTTTTTTTATTCCAGAGGGTGACAGTTAATAAATCCTTCTATTAAGGTCTTTACAGCTAAAATTATTGCACAAATGTTGTATGGAGCTGAAATTTGGGGAATGCCAAAGATGCCAAGCCTGACTTGGAAACTGTGCAAAATAAATTCATGCAGCAGATTCTGGGACTGCCTCCTGGGGTTCCAGCGGCCCACCTTAGGGCTGAGTTGGGCTTACCCTCAGTTGCAGCTAGAATTGACCTGTCTTTCTTAAGATCCTGGCACAGATTAAATGGACCTGAGGATAACTCCCTCAGCAAACTTTGTTGGCTAGAAGAACAGAGGTCTGGAGGTTGGGCACAATTGCTCCAAGATAAGCTAAAGACCTACAACCTTAAAACAGAGAATTATTTAAGACTCAGTCCTCATGATCTTAAAAACTGGATCTTTGATCAGGATGCCAGGCAAGACAAAGCATCCATAGTTGGTGCAAAATTCTCCATCCGGTACCCACAGATCCAGATTAGTCATACAAAGCCTCAGTACTTTGAAACCTTGACTTTATTTCAGGTCCGAAGAGCTTTTATGGAACTTAGATTTCAACAGATGCCTTCTTTATATCTTGAAGGGAGATACCAAGGTACTCCAGTCTTTGGAGCATTTGGCTGTAACCAGGTCTGGGACATAACTCATTACTTGCTGTTCTGGCCCCTCTACTCTGGCCCTAGACAAAGATTCCTGTCTACCATTATTCAATTTTTTGCTGACTGCACATCCCAGAAAATAGTTACAGCACTGTTATTTGAGACGTTGCCATCTGTAACATACTTAGTAGTTCAGTTTGCATTGGCAGCCAAGAAATTGCGGGCTCGTTTCACAAAGGAACATATTGTAACATAACGCACCTTAATTTTATAATTCATGTTTTTACACCTTTTAGCCAATTTGTTGGGGCTATTATATTGGATTAAACTTGTATATAAACCTTAATAAGTTTATTTTTAATCAGATCACAGTAGTTGTACTAGTTGTTAAAATGGTTTAAATGGACAAATGGTTTTGATGTTATATGTATCTTTCAATAACCCATTTTTAATTGTATCATTCTATTTTAATTTTAATTTTAATCACGTTTTATTCTAAGCATTGCAAAGGTCATCGACTATATACAACAAAACTACAACAACAACAACAGCAACTTTAATGAAGCTATAAAGGAAAAGGTTACAGATGTGCCCATTCAAATAAGGGTATTAAAACAAATGTATTCTCAACATGGGAGGACATTTCCCAGGAATGCATGATTGCCAGAACAGACATGGATAGAGAAAGTTTGGCTTCAATGGATTGGGAAAAATGATTTGTTGGTTTACTCATAAACTTAGGCCATTTCCATATTGGAGGCCATTAGTACATTATATTGTTATGGTGGTGGCATCACCATTCACACAATGCCATCGGGTTAATGATGTGCTTTTCCACACTCTTCCCTCTTAAGCAGATGGGTAGTGGTATTGCCACAGGTGTTCCTTCCACCTTAGAGCATCCTTGGCCACTCCCATGCCCTGCCTTTACCCTCTCCCACTGTCCCTGATCGGGCATTGATTTTTTAGGGGGAGGGGTTTGGAAGCTGTACTAACACAGCAATATTATAACAGCATGACATGCCAGTACCCTATTGCACTTTTGTCCTATACTGTTCAAAAAATGTATTTAAAAAATAAAAAGTTTTGACTCAAAGGAGACATTATTTTAAATAATGGGAGAGGTGATAGGAAGTTACCACATCATGGGAGTCGCTGAGGGAAGGACAAGCTGGGCACGCCCATAGCCTGCCCACTGCTGAATCTGATACAAAAGGAAGCACTATCAAGCACTATAACGGTAGTGCACTACGGTGGCTGATGGGACTGAAGCACTATAGGAGGCTCTTAAAAGATTTTTTTCTGGAAATAGAATGTGGCAATTTGGCAACACTTGGAGATGAGATAGCAGCAGGATAGAGATGACATCATGCAGAAGCACAGCTCCTAGACCAGTAACAACCTGCTGCTATAGCGTTATAGTGACATTGTACAGAAACGATCTTAGCTGTGTATAAGGTAACAAGAGTGTTCTGCAGTTTTAAATGAAATAGAAGTAGAATATCTCACAAATAACAAAGCAACATTTGCAATATAGAATCATAGAATCATAGAAATGTAGAGTTGAAAGAGACCACATGGGCCATCCAGTCCAACCCCCTGCCATGCAGGAACACCCTCAAAGCACTCCCGACAGATGGCCATCTAGCCTCTGCTTAAAAAACTCCAAGGAAGGAGACTCCACTACACTCCAGGGCAACATATTCCACTGCCAGACAGCCCTGACTGTCAGGAAGTTCTTCCTGAGGTTCAGGTGGAATCTCCTTTCCTGCAGCTTGAATCCATTGCTCCTTGTCCTGGTCTCTGGAGCAGCAGAAAACAAGCCCTCTCCTTCCTCTACGTGGCATCCCTTCAAATATTTAAACATGGCTATCATGTCCTCTCTTAACCTTCTCTTCTGCAGACTAAACATCCCCAGCTCTCTAAGTCTATCCTCATAGGGAATGGCTTCCAGGCCCCTCACCATTTTGGTCGCCCTCCTCTGGACTTGCTACAGCTTGACCGTGTCCTTCTTGAACTCAGGTGCTCAGAACTGGACACAATATTCAAGATGAGGTCTAACCAAAGCAGAGTGGTATCAGTACCTCCCTCGATCTAGACACCATATTCCTATTGATGCAGCTGAGAATTGCATTGGCTTTCTTGGCTGCCGCATCACACTGCTGACTCATGTTCAGCTTGTGGTCTATGAAGACTCCTAGATCCCTTTCACACATACTGCTATCCAGCCATGTGTCCCCCATCCCATATTTCTGTATTCCATTTTTTCTACCTAAGTGTAGGACCTTACACTTCTCTCTGTTGAATTTCATTTTGTTAGCCATGGCCCAGCTCTCCAATCTATCCAGGTTATTTTGAATTTTGATCCTGTCCTCTGGTGTATTAGCAACCCCTCCCAATTTGGTGTCATCTGGTGTCTAATATTATATATTAAAAAACATTGCAACCACACTGGTATGAGGAGAGGGCAAGAATCCACAGATGCATCGGGAAATGAATGGTTAGATATGCACAGGAAGAATTCCCTGTTAGCTGTCTAGATTGAATGCCCGTGCTGTACTGTGAGTGGGGAAGCAATTAGAAAGCATGCATAGCCTTGAGCCCCTTATTAGTTGCATCCCATTTTATGACCAAGTATAAGATGGGACAAACATCAAATAATGTTTGTCGTACCGAACAGATTTTAATGGACTAGGATGAGCTGGTTTCAAATTCCTGCTCAGTCTTCATCAAGCTGAGTGGTAGTGATCACAGTGCTCCATGTTGGCAGCAGATCTTTTGGAAACTGATTAGTTGACCATTGTCTATCCAATGTCAAGCAATCCCAAAATACTATTTATTACAATAGGGTTATCTTACAAGCACCTACCGCTGCTTGAAAAAAATCTCTATCATCAAATAACTACCAATCAGAAGGTCCTTTACTTTATCACAGTGCTTTGACTTTGTGAATTTGGGCTTCAATGCACCTATGTCTCTCATTCCTTGGTTTCCTGAAATTAAACCTAGAACTACAGGGACCTCAGATGTCTGATTTGCAATGTTATGAAAAGGCAGCCAAACCAGAAGTCTAAGGGCCTTTCTGCACTGCACTGTTATAGTGCTATTGTTCCACTTTCAACATCCTATGGAATTCTGGGGTTTGCAGTTTAGGAAGGGGCATTCAGAATTCTCAGTCAAAGAGCTCTTTGGTCTCAGTAAACCCTAGAATTCCATAGGATTTTGAAAGTGACATAATAGCACTATAACAGTACAGTACGGAAAGGCTCTCTATCTGGTTCCGACTACATAGGCTCATTGAATCAATGAGAACTTGATTAGTCAACGTTTATGTAGATTACATAGATTCAAGGAGTCTTATTTAGTTGAGACCAACAATCAGATTCAGGCTTCAGACTATCATTGTGGCATTTTATGAAATAAGCAACAAACAACAATTCATTATTACAGTCTGTAGACCAACATATTTAAATCAATATGCAAGATAAATTAAAAACACAAGAACCATTTGGAAGAGCAGCCTCTGGAACAGTCAAATCAGACAGGAAGAATTCATTTCAGATGTCTTCCATTAATACATAAGTTAACTGTTCTGTAATCCTGACAGCCTCAGACAAAAGCTTGGCAAGGACCAAGGTCACATTGTGATTCTTATTTTCTAATAGGAGAATCACATGAAACTGAGCAGATTGTTTTGGTAGATTAACCAATAATGAATTAACCACACATTGTTGAATCTGCTTGTTGAATCCACAGAATGAAAGAACGTGGTTCATGGATTCTACTTCCTGATTACCGCAGGGACATAATCTTACAGTGAAAGAGAAGGAGACAGCAGAAAATCTGCCTAAGGTGCCAAAATATTTTATCTCTCTCTGGGGTTTATGTACTTAGGCATGGAATTCAGAGGTGGGATCTCTCTCTCTGCCTCAGGCAAAAGAAAAGTAACTTTGACCTCCCCTGGTTTTGTAAGACATGTTCCAGAGGCCATTTATTTGTTTTGAGACAAATGTGTTATGCAGTATTGTGCCTGTTTTGTTTTAACTGTTCTCTACTCTCTTATTGTAATTAGTTTCTGCTATTGCTTTGATATTTTGTGCTAAATCCTTGTAAGCTGTCTCATTTGTATAGTTCAGATAAAGGTAGAATACAAACATTTGAATGGGTAAATGCAAAACCCTATCACATTGGAATTTGAAGAGGATAAAATGATAAGCTGGCCTAAATTTCTTGGAGAGATGGGAGTGGGTAAAGGAGGGAGAAAACAAATAAGTGTTAATGAGGGAAAGCTTTGTATCAGGAGCAACATATGAAAATTCACTGCCTTCCGATATTAAGTCAGATGTCACTATTATTATGACAGTGTATCTTCAGAGGCCTTTCAGTAGCAAGTGATTGTTTTATGATTAAGCTTCCTGCTGGCTTGCTAAAAAGTGAAAAAGAAGCAATATCCGATGCACATTATAAAAGCCAGTGGGAGATTAAACTCTGCTCATCGCAGATATGTAAAATAAGTCTCTGCCTGTCAATGCCAAGACATTCTCTTTTGCGCAAAGCTCTGCCCCCTCCTTATTTTTGTTCATCACACTGGATTGTTCTGAGTGAACTTGGCCATGCACAAGCAATGTGAAATGTAAGCACTAAAATTGTCTCATTAAAATGGCTTGTTCCAAAGTTTCACTATATTAAAAATTCTCATCTAAGAAACAAAAACTCTTTCATGATTCATCACCAAAAAACCTCTTGATCACAGTTCACTCTGACTATGACATGATTAAATATCATCATAAAACCACAGAGCTGGAAGGTCTCTCAAAGGTCATCTAGTCCAAATGCCTGTTCCTAAGAGATGGCCAACCAACCTGTTTAAAATACTTCAGTGAAGGAGATTCCATCACACATGCCATTGCTGAACAGTCCTGACTGTCAAGAAGTACTGACTAACTTTTAGGTAGAATCTTTTGTAATTTTAATCCATTGACTCATATCCTAGTCTTTGGACATGACATCCCTTCAAGATGACCATCTTGTCACCTCTCAATCTGTTAGCCTGTGGTTTGGGGGTCCCAGGAGGGGCGCCCAAATAACCAAACAACAAGCAAGATGGGAAAATTAGCAGGAGCACTCTCTTGGCTAACGAGAGGCAGGGTAACTTAGCAGGAATCATTTACCCTATGTCTACAGCGTCAGGTCAGTGAGCAGTCAGGCAGTTCAAAATAGCAATTAAGATTTATTAGACAATTATTAGGAAAAATATGAACACACTCCTAACTAGAATAAGAAATAGAGTTTTCGGGGACTGGATGATAAGTCATCCAATCCTGCAGTCCTGGGGAAGCCAATGGAGGGTAGAAGGACTCAGTGTGGCAGCCGAGGGGAGCTCACAGAACGAGGCAGCAGCAAGGCAGGAGAACAGTCTGAATGCAAGTCCATTGAGCGGTCCGAAGAGCTCTCAGAACTGGGGTTTTTTTATCAGGGAAAGAACAACTGTAGGCTAGTCTGGTCTTGGGCGAAAACAATAAGTTTTGGGTTGGAGACAATGCCTCCAAAAGGTCAGAATTTACATGATTGAATTATGTTCTGAATTGACAATAGTTTGGTTGGTATGTAAATGCGGCTAGCTCGCCAGTTAAGCACTTAGCTCGCCAGGGTGCCCTCTCAGGGCAGAGGGTCTCTTTGTTTATCTCACATTGGTAATGAGGGTGTTTGTTTCGGGAGGTCTCCTAAAGCAGATCTGGCAATCTCTGGCTTGGTTTGATGTGAGCAGCAAATAGTAGCCATGCCTAGCTTCGCGTTTGTTCGGTGGCCTCACAAACACTTGGCTGGTGGCAGAGTAGGGCTGAATAGTGATATCAAAATGATATCTTTGGTTCACCAAAGGCCAGACCAGTACACAGTGGTAACAAATCTTCCCTAAGCTAAACATGCTGAACTTAGACATTACTCTTAAAGCTTGTTTTCTGAACTTTTCCTATCCTGGTCACCTCTATCTGGACATATATTTCAGTTTGTCAATATCCTTCAGGAACTGTAGTGCCCAGAACTAGACATAATATTCCATCTGAAGACTTACCATAGCTGAATATTGGGATAATTACCTTGATATGACATGCTTCTGTTGATGTAGCCCAGAAATGCATTGGATTTTTTGGATGTAGCAGACTTAGCTTGTCTGCTAAATCCCCTAGATTTTTTCTGTGTGTACTGTTGTCAAATCAGGTGTCATTCATCCTGTATTTGTGCATTTCACTTCTCCAACCTAATCACAACATTTTACACTTATCCCTGTTAAAATTCATTTTATTAGCTTTGGCCCATCTGTCCAACTTCTTAAGGTAATTCTGAATTGTAATTTTGCCTTCTGGGGCTCCAAAGCAAGGCTGAGCAATTGCTCCCTTAATATGCAGAGAACAGAATAAATAAAAAGCCCAGGGGGAGGTTTGAGGGCCTTCTTACACAGCCTGGAAAATGAACTTTTTGGACAATTCCCATATCCCTTCAGTGAGTATGAGCACTGCAAAGTGCTTTCTAGTGTGCCCCCCACACCCTATGGTCAGTGGGTTTTGGTACCAGATTTGCTTATCAGTGTTGAGAGGGAACACGGTGGGTAAATAAATGAGTATTCAGTGTTGCCAGTGTTTAATAAATATGTGGCTGGAGGCCTAGAGCAAATATCAGTTTCACCACACCATCAACCACTCCCCTCTGTGGGATGTGCTGTTTTCATAACTGGACATATTTTATGGCTGAAACACATGTTTGAAAGTGTACAGTCTGCACACATATAGCAGGTCAAGATGACCTCAGACATGATCAGGTCATAAATTCAGAGAGGATTAGGAAGGAAAGCCCTATGCCAATGGGCTTGGGATAATCCTTTCTAAAAACTGTAAGTTTCAAGCACTCCTGAAAACAGGCAAAACTGTTCAGGTGAAGCAATTAGGAACCCTACTGTGAGCACATCCTATCAAGACCTTCCTCATTCAAACTACCTGACCAAAACACTAAGAGATTGTCAGGACTCCCATCAATGTTTTGTCACTTAAAGTTAAGACAATGAGCCCATTTTGGACTCTTTTGTCAACCCCATGGGAAAGCTATTACAACTTGGTCTATGTACCATCTTCAGGATAGGGGTTAGGCTACAGAAACCTCAGCTCCAGCTTCAGTAAATTGTAGTACTTTGGATGTAATATGTGGCACCCAGATCTCTGTTCCTCTGTGCTCCCTCAGACTCACTATCTGAGCCACTCTGCTTTGACCTTTTCCATCAGGGTTGGTAACTATCACTCTTTCCAACCATTTTCTCTCTATCCAATCTTTCTTGCTGCATTTTCCAATAGCCTTCTATCGTTCTTGAGAATGTCTGATTTCTTTTGTATTTGCTAATTTCCAATAAAATACCCTGTTTAATTTTTAACTGTAGTCCTCTCGACAGTTAGAACCTGTTATACACAGGTGAAAAGATCCTGCCATTACTCTCCTCTAGCAGATCTCCTTTGAGCTATAATCTCCCAGAGTCCAAGGAGATGCTGGCATTGTGGGTAGGCCCCAAATTCCTCCACCTTTTAGGGTAACATCAGCCTCAGTGGCACCTTGCAAAACTCTTATTCTCCAGATGTTGCCTGAATCTGCCAGACATAGATGCAGAAGAGCTGCTGTTAACCTGACTTCTGGGGGTCCTCTGGGGGACAACTTGATTCACCCCAAAGATCCAAAGACTGAGGAAATTAGCAGAGCACTGGTTATAGCAGAACAAGGGGCAGGGTAACCCAGTAAGAACTTCCACTCAATTTTTATGTGGTCAGACTAAGCAAAAGCCAGCCAAAGATTAAAAGTAAGCTAAAAATGTGCTTTTATTGGGGGAATTCAATCATGCATGCACACAAGATATACACAGTCAAGCGTTCACACAAGAGCTAACTGAAGGAGAAAGGGAGGAAAAAAATTATGGATAGAGAGGCTGAGGATATTTGGGGTTATATAATTACCATTCCAGAAGAATAGTGAAGAGCTTGAAATGTGACTTAGACAGAAGTCTAAGGGCAGACAGATCAGGATTCAGAGCAACATAGTGGAGTCTTGCATTTCATGTGACTGCCACTGACTTCTAAAACCAAGGGTTTATATACTCTCTTTTCCTCCTTGAAGGGGTGTGAGTTGATTCCTCTCCCAGTCTAGTGAACAATGGGAGTTGCAACACAGACAATGGGGTCTGGAATGGACTGATTGGTTTCAATGTCTTGGTTGAGAGGGGGTTTCTGGGCTATCTGCAGTAGGATATGCACACAGTAGGGATCCTGGGCACCTTATAGTTTTCTGATGTTGGCAGTTGATAGGATTAGCTCGGAGACATTAAGTCAGGCTTTCTTGGCTAATTTCAGAGAACTTTTGACATGGCCGTGCTGGGGTCATCTCTGACCTATTCCCAGCCAGTGTTCCTTTCTTCCACATGGCCTTACCAGCCATAAGTATAATTTGTATTTTATACCATTTGAACATATCTGCCGATTAATATATTTTGCAAATCAGACCATATCAAAATGTGGGGGTGTACGGCCTGGTAACAGCTCATCTTCCTCCCAGTACTGTGCTGTATTTAATGTTACTCAGGAAGTAAGCGTATTTTGGCATGATCACTCATTGATAGTTAGCATAGACCATCCAGAAGCTCAACTGGAAGAATTCATTTAACTGTGTTTACCTAAATGCCTTCCATTCCCTTATACTCAAGTCAGCTTTGCTAAGCAATTTCCTCAGAGGGGGTTAGTCCTGTTTCCCCAGCATACAGTGTTTTTAAAAGCAACACTATGGCCATTTCAGCACTATACTGTTCTAGCGCTATTATTCCACTTTCAACATCCTGTGGAATTCTGGGGTTTGTAGTTTACTGAGGCCAAAGAGCTCTCTGGCTGAGAATTCTAAATGCCCTTCCCTAAATGTCACACCCCAGGATTCCCTAGGATGTTGAGAGTGGAATAATAGCACTATAACAATGTAGTGTGGAAATGGCCTATGTGATTGCATAGACTAATATCAAGAGATTCTCTTCCAGCTTTTTTAGAAAGCCTGAGGTGGGAACTCTGCTTTCTAGCTATTAGATGTTGTTTTCACCCATATAGGAGGCATGTGCACGTGTGTGTGTGTGTGTGTGTGGGAGAGCCACACAAAAATAAAAATAATCTTTTACGTATTCTCTGGCATTAAATATCTGTTTTAATTTTAAAAAGTAGTGCATCACTTTCACAAGTTGTTGGTAGATGGTTTTTAAGGGAAACATCACACATTTGAAATGCTACAGGGCTGGTGAAAAGCCTGTCAGAAAATGCATCTGCACTGTTTAGTCTCATTCTTGGGCTGTGAACATAGAGAGGAAATTTCTGCATGGGCAAGCTGGAGTCATTCTGGTGATTTTCTCAGGCAGTAGAATTGCATTTTTTTTTTAATCATTCAGAGGCTATAACATTGTCCCTTTTTTTTAAAAAAAAACCTTTCTTTCAATATATTTGCTGTTATGTTACAGGATTTCAGAGATCCTTCTCCATTTTAGATGAAACATAGAGTAGAGGCAACTTAGATTTTAGCAGAGACAGGGATATAGTTAGGGCCTTTGTTTATTTTGAAATGTCTTTTCCTTCCTTCCTTCCAACAGTTTTTGCTATTTCTTTCTCATGGTAGCAGTGACCCTTCTCTATTAGAAGCCATCTCCACACACACACACACACACACACACACACACACACACCCCTCAGCCAGAATATATCTGAGGAATGTGCAAGGTATAGCAATAATCAATAATGTTATTACAATCGTAGACCAGCATGCAAGGTATAGCAGCCTTCCTTCAATGTACTTAGCCTGAGTTACTTTACAGAAGAGAACCACTGTCATCATAACATAACAATGACAAATTTATTAAAAGAAAACAGTCTAAAAAGTTGCAAAGGTAGCCTGTAGTGCAAGAGAAGAGAAAGTACATTCTGTGGAAAGTAGGGGAGACAGGCAGATTTCCTCTACACCCAAAGCCACAAAGCACACCCCAACTTTGTGGTGGGTGAAAGCCTCCCTCAAAAATGAGTTGCCATTCCTAGAGGTCTTCAGGTATGGTGGATTAATTTAAAACACTCCTCCAGTTTTCCTCTCTTCTTCAACTCCTTGTGAATTCAATAAACTGCACACAGAAATCATTTCCATTGTGATTTTGAGCCCAAAATGGTATAGTACATCCCTCTGCATGTGCGTGGAGGTAAAAACAAATGAACAAACAAACGAAAAACAGCTCTTGCCCCTGCTGCAGCTGCACTTATGCATCAGATTATGAAAGCATTATCTGACTGCTAAAAATTACAAATGCAAGCCCATAAGCCTTCTTATAAGTGCTCCCAAAGTCATCTGATATTTTTCATTCTTTTCTTCTCCTCCTCATCACTTCTTCTTCTCTCCTTAGGAATGTGTTAAAAAAATCTATAGAGAATGTTCATCAGAGTACTGGTGAATATCCATAATTTTCTATTTCCAATTGAGGAATGTTAAGTGCTGCATGTTAAGTGCTGTGAATAACATGTTTAATTAGGCAATAGTTTGAGAATATAATAGACGCATCTATGCGGCCCTTGGAAAAGTTACTTTGGGGAAGAAATGTCATCTGGCCATCATGGCTGGGGCAAACTGGGAGGGGAATGAAAAAATAACTTTCTCAAGTGTTGATATGTACCGAAACATATACAAAATGGCACCCAGCTGCCTAAGCTGTTCCACAAGGAAACACACCATCAATAACAACATGATATGTAACAATGATTCTGCATTGCAATGCTTGGAAAGAGATTTCAACTTTTGAATGGGAAAGGTGAAGCCACATGAAGATAGTAGTGTTAAACATTAAAAATCAAGCCACACTGCTAATGAAAACTACATAATCCACCCTTGCATATAAGCATCCCAAAAATGCAGTTACATGTGCTGGGAGCCTGGTCCATTAGGAAACCAACTTATAAGATGCCCTGCAACCTAAACAGTCTATTTGAGTCATGCTTATTTAAATACTGTGATGCAGCAATAAGATTTTACAAAATAGACTCCATTTTATGAAAGTAGTTTTCTGACAAGTTGGATTTATAGCTTATGTTTTAGAGTTTATGTATTAAATTACTTTATGTGCATTATTCATGGAGCTCATTACTTTGTTGGTACAAAGTAGAAAGGGCCACCATTTTATATAATACACATATTTTCTATGTACTGTGTAAACAATGGGGGTCAAACCTATTAAAAACTCAGAATTCTCTATTCATCTCATTTTTCATCACCTTTTTATGTATGTTGAATTCACCTGCAATGATTAATATGCTCTTAAAATGTATAATGGGAAGGACCTCAGCTATTCATCTCTACGTAAATTTCATAACACTCCAGCCAGTTTGTCTGAAGCTTCCTTGGTGGTTCCCAGTTAAAGAGATTCTATGGTTGCAAACAAGGGAAAGAAGAAAAGATTTGGTTGGTTACCTGATCAGAAATGTCACACTTAATGTAACTAAGAAGGGAGGAGAATACCATTAAGATACTTCTGTAGAGGTGCCTCACTTCCTTAGGGGCAAGCCGAGCCTCTGATGTACTAATTTAGGACTGCCATTGTCTGTCTTAAAAAAAAATGTGCAAGATTAACTCCAAGGGTTACATGTTGAGTTCCCAATGAGACAGGAACACTGGCAGCTAACTCTCTAGTAATGACTGTTTGAATTCAATCTGTTTTTATCTGGCCTCTCCTTGATCACAATGTTTAGTATAAAAATGTGGTCTGGCACACAAGGAAAGACAACAACAAAAACAACAACAACAACAACCCTTGAATTATTAAAAAAACAATCTGCCTTCAGATTAAGAAACTTTATTAAGATTATTGGAAGGTGGGAGTGGGGAAGAGAAATTTAAGGCACATGAAGGAAAACTTATAGAATATTAAAGAATCAAGCAGTTTACTCTCTAATTACACAAGCCTCTGCATATCTTCTGAAAATTAGATCTCATTGAGTTCAATGTTTCCAATGCAAGTGAGTATAGGATGACACCCAAAGTAAACCAATCTTGACAGTTGTAAAATAGAATCTAAAATTTACCTGTGAGGAACAAGATTTTTTTTTTTTTTTTTTTGCAGGGAATGAATTCCTAAACATGTGCTTGGCTAACAGGCAGCTAGACCAATTGAAGTTTCACATAGCCATAGTGGAAGAGACAGCACAAGGTAAGTTTGTGTCTATTAGGTTAAACCTTCTCAGCCCCAGAGAGTATTTTGTGCAAGCATATTGAGTCAAGGCTGTTGTTCCTGTTGAGGTAAAGCTGCTTGTTTGTATGTTTGAATGAGGTGGGGAGAAACTTGCTCATTATTGCATTATTGTGTTTTGGTGAGCTTGTATCAGTTGCATTAAGGCTTATTGTTTGTGTGGCTTAAGGAAGGCTTGCTCGTGAACTCTTTTGTGTTCTATTTTTCTATTGGTTAGGTACAGAGTCAGAAACTTGGTCAGGGGAGGAGCTAGCAGTCACTAGCTCTCTATGTAACTGTAACCCTAGTCCCTGGATTTTGGTGAACAGGAGTGTGGTGACCAGGCAATGCCAGGTGTTTTACGTGGGCATTTCCCAGGGGAGTTTCGTGGGGAAGATCTGGTGTTCTGTTTCAGTGCCTACTTAAGACTATTGAATATGCAGGGTGAGGGAACTGCTGTGATCATCTGCAAAAGCTGTGTTAATTTTTGTGTTCTTCCCATAACACAAGTGAAAGTTAATTGCCCTGTTGGAAGAGAAGGTCTAACAACTTGAGATCTGTGTAACTACTCTTCATCATATTAGGGAGCAGGAGGTTTTCTTGAACAGAGTGGAACAGAATATCCTGGATAAAAAATACACAGGGGATATCTCTGAGAAGGAGGTCAGTTCCAAACACAGGAGGCAGACATTTGGAGGAATGTGACACATAGAAGAAAATAGACTACATATCATTCTATGATTCTGGAGCTACAAAATCAATTCAAATCTCAGTGATGATGAGGAACAGGAACAAGAGCAACAGTGACATTTCTCAGAGAACATACAGGGGGCCTTGGAAGATTCAGCACATGGACTGGCCCCTGCCAATTCCCAGAGGAGATGTGTGGTTGTCATAGAGGAGTCCTTGCTGAAGGGAACAGAAGCAGTGGTTTGCAAACCTGACAGGATGTCTCATGAAGGGTGCTGCCTTTCTGGGGTCTATGATGTAACTTTTGATGACAAAACTTGTCAAGCTTACTGACCATAACCTCTTCCCTTTGATCCACATGGAAACCAATGATATTACAAAGTACAGCTTTCAGGAGATCACAAGGGATTATGAGGGTCTGGGTAGAAAACTGAAGCACCCTGATGCCTATGTTGTCATTTTGTCTCTCCTTCAGTTGAAGGACATAGAGAGAATAATAGTGGAGGAGAAAAACTGGTTCATCAGATGGTGCTGCTGGGAACAGTTTAGATTTTTGTATCATGGTCTGTGGTTTCATGAAGATAGACTTTTGGCAAGTTATAGGTTGCACCTCACAGTACTTGGCAGGAAAATTTTTGCTAAGAGTCTCACAAACCTGATCAGGAGGGCTTTAAGTTGAGTAATGAGAGGAAAAGAGACAGTATTCCTGAGGGAAGAAGTTCATCAAATCTTGGAGATAGTAGCCAAAACGCTGTTGGGAGAACTCAGTGAATAGTACAAGAACCAAACAGTGGGAGGCCAAAAACTTAAATAAGCAGTTAGAGCAGTGGTTCTCAACCTGTGGGTCCCCAGATGTTCGTGGACTTCAGCTGCCAGAAACCCCAGCCACTATGGTCAATGCTCAGGGCTTCTGGGAGCTGAAGTCCACGGACATCTGGGGAACCACAGGTTGAGAACCACTGAGTTAGAGGGAATGACCCATGGTCTCAGATGTCTCTACACTAATGCACAGAGCATGGAAAATAAACAAGATAAACTTAAACTCTTAACTCAGCAAAGCAAATATGATATAATATGCATCATTGAAACATGGTGGGATGAGTCTCAAGTTTGGAATGAAGTAATAGAGAAATATAACCGCTTTCAGAGAAACAGACCTAACAGGAAAGGCAGAGGAGTAGCACTATATGCCATGGATACTTATACCTTAGAAGACAACCATGACTTAAATCTTGGAAGCCAGATTGAGAGTATCTGAGTAAAAATTAATGAGAAAGAAACAACAGCAATGCCATGGGGGTGGTGGCTATGACAGACCCCCTCAAGCCACAATGAGGATTTGGATGATGCCAAACATTCAGAAGGGAGAAATATAGTAGTAATGAGATATTTCAAGTATCTTTGTATGTTGGAAGTCAAAATTTGTCAAGAGCATCAGGTCCAAAAAATTCCTCACTTGCCTTGCAGACAATTTCATTGTCTAGAATGTGAAAAAGGTAACACAAGGATCAGCTATTTTCAATAGTGACCTGGTTAATGGAGTGGAAGTGAAAGGATCCTTAGATGGGAGTGACCATGTTCTCCTGGAGTTTGTGATACAGCAGAAAGGGGAAGTCAAGCATAGTCAGACACACATTCTAGACTTTAACAAAGTTGGCTTTGTATACTTAGTTGGATACTAGGTGTGATCCTGTGGGCAAGAATAAGAAAAGATAAGGGGAAATGGGAGTTTCTTAAAAGTGAAAAATTAAAGGCACAATTTCAAGCAATTGGAATGAGGAGGAAAAAATGGGGTGTGTCTAAGTAGTCCAAGATGGATGTGTAAAGAACTTTCATCTAAGATTTAAAAGGAACACACACAAGATTTAAAAGGAACATACACAAGAAATGGAAAAACGGGAAAATCACCAAAGAGGAATTTGAATGAATAGCCAACATGTGTAGGGAGAAAGTCAGAGAAGCTAAATCACAGAAAGAGTTTAGGCTTCCTAGAGAAGTTAAAAACAATAAAAAGGACTTTTTTGGTTATGCTGATAGAAAAGGGAAGAAGAAGGAAATGGGAGGACCACTACATGGACAACATGCAAAATGCTAACAGGGATAGAAAAAATGCAGCAAAATTCAATACCTTCTTTGACTTGGTCTCCTCCACCCTGCAAAGTAAAAGTGGTCAGCCTGGGGGAAATGGAGTAGATTATGCAGTATGGGAAATATATCACAGTATAGGTAAAGACATAGTACTAGAATACTTGGATATTCTAAACAAATTCAAGTCTCCAGGGCCAGATAAATTGCATTTCAGAACCACTGACAATAATTTCAGAACCACTGACAATAATCTTTGAGAATTCCTGGAGGACATGAGAAGTCTCAGCAGACTGGAGGAGGGCAAATGTTGTCCCCATCTTCAAAATGGAATAAAAGGAGGACCCAAACAATTATTCAGTCAGCCTGACCTGACATCAATACAATGAAAAATTGTAGAGCAGATCATTAAAGAAACAGTCTGTAAATACTTATGACCTTTTCGCACGCAGTTTCTTTTGCAGGAGGGCCCCTTGAGCGTAGTGTAAATGGGAGCACCGGTCCATATGACACACTCCCATTTACACGATGCTCACAAGCCTAACGCAAACCGCACATGCACTTTTTCATTTTTGGCTTCAAGTCAAAAATGGTGCGCAGTCGCACAAGGCTCCCAGGGCCCGCGTGCACTTACCTTAGCTGCGGTACGTCGGGAGCCGGGCCGGTTGCGCTTCCTGCCTCAGTGCTAGCCTGCAATTCCCAGGTTGCGCTGCGGTAGGAAAGGGTGGGCCGTCCGAGCGGCGCTCGCGCGACCGGCAAGCAAGCTGTAGTAAGGAAGGAGAAACGAAGTGAGTGCCTCGCGCAAGAGGCTGCTTGTGCGAACGCCACCCCCACCTCCGCGAAAAGGTAAGATGCGGAAAGGGCCTTAGAAAAGAATGTTGTGATCACTACAAGTCAACATGGGTTTGTCAAAAGAACAAGTTATTCCAGACTAATCTACCCTCTCTCTCTCTCTCTCTCACACACACACACACACGCACACGCACACACACAGAGTTATAAGCTTGGTAGATGGAGGGAATGTTGTGGATGTAGCATATCTTGATTTTAGTATGGCCTTTGACAAGATCACTCATGTTATTCTTGCAAACAAAGTACTAAAATGTGTGTTAGACAATGCTACTGTTAGGTGGATTTGTAATTGATTGAATGACTGAACCCAAAGTTTGGTCACCCATAGCTCCTTTTTATCCTGGTAAGACGTGACTAGTGGGGTGTTACAGGGTTCTGTTCTAGGCCCATTGCTATTCAACACCTTTATGAATGACTTGGAATAGAGGACTTGCTTATAAAATTTGCGAATGACACCAAATTATGAGGGGTAGTTCATGCCCTAAAGGAGAGGATCAGAACTCAAGATAACTGTGACAGTTTAGAGAACTGAGGAGGGCAATCAAAATAATAAAAGGCCTGGAAATCATGCCCTATGAAGAGTGGATTAAAGAGCCAGGTTTGTTTAGCCTGGAGAAAACAAGGTTAGGAAGAGATATGATAGCAATGTTTAAATATTTGAAGAGATGTGATATAGAGGATGGAGCAAGCTGTTTAGGACTAGGACACAAAGCAATGGCTTCAAATTCCAGGAACAGAAATTCCACCTAAACCTTTGCAAGAACTTCCTGATAGTAAGAGCAGTTCAATAGTGGAGTACAGTGCCCCAGAGTGTGGTGGAGTCTCCTTCCATGGAGGTTATTAAACAGAGGCTGGATGACCATCTGTCAAGAATACTTCGATTGTTTTGTTTATTCCTGCATGGCAGGAGGTTGGGCTTGATGAGCCTTGTGGTTTCTTCCAATTATATGATTCTATGATGCTTTGATTTTACCCTGTGATCTACAGGAGGGGGTTGATATTATCTAGTCATTTATGACTATTTGGGCATAGGTACATTTATAGTGCAGGTTTGACACCCGGGACATGGCTCTGCTGAATGTGGTAGGTAGGTTAGGAGCCTGGAGAGGAAATTTCTCAAATGCTTGGAGTCCTTCCTTTCATATATGGGATATCCTGGATCTAATCCAGAACTGGCTTTTTAAAATGAAAAAGCAAAATGAAAAAAAAAATCCTAATCCAGAGCACTAATCCAGCTAAAGGCATTCAACAGTGATATAATTTAGAACAGAAGTATTTCAGTTTAACTGCTTAAAATCAAGCTATCATTCAGCTGAAGGCTGATAAAAATAGAATGCTTGCTTTAAAGCCTGCTTAAAAGATAAAAAAGAAAAAATTCAACCGTACCTTCTTTGGCAAGCATTCTTCTTCACTAATTGCATTCGCAAATTAATCAGTGAATAATCTTAGCAGTTTTATTACTGCTGGAGGAAGGTTTCCAAAAATTGCAGTTTTTGAAGACTGTTTGCAGTTTGGTAATTATTCTGCTTATTCTGCACAAAATTCACAGGGTTTTTGTTTGTTTGTTTGTTTGTTTTTATAAAGAAAACTATCTATGGGATTTCTGCACAAATTGCTATTTCCTGCACAGGAAATACCATACCTAGGACTGATTCTGCACAAAATACTGTTTAATCTTTTCCAAATGTAAAGATTGTGACTGCAGTGTCTTAGAGTACTTACGTCTGAAATTTTATAAATAATTTACTAATAGATGTGAGTGAAGCAAACTGCCTTTCCCCAACACCACATCTGGCCAAAAAAAGATTCCTTTTGAAAGAAACTCCAGAAAATCCAAGTCATTCATATAGACCAAAATCTGTTAAACCCTGAATCCTATTAGTTGTTCCGTGCCTTACTTACTAATTGTAATTTTCTTTAATCAAATCCAATACACTCAAAATCTACAGATTCATACCTGTGACAAAACTGAGGACTGAATAAATAATGTATCATTTTCATAAAGTTGTCATGAAATCTGGTTTCATGCAGCAAGTGTACCTCTGTTCCAGTCCTAAATCAATAATTAAGAATTTTACTCTTAAAGTGTAGGGGAAGGAAACTCCACTTAATGGGAGCACATATGCTTTGCATGCGGAAAAACCCAGGATCAGTCCTCAACATATCCAAATTAAAAGTTCAGGCCACAAGTCATGTGAAATACTTTTCTGCCTGAGATCCCATGGAATAACTCTCCCACAAGCAGCAAAGGAATAGATCGAGAATCATCTGTCCTGGAATAAGAGAGCTTTTCATATTCCCATATCACTTGTTTCTTAGACAGACATGCCAGGAAGTCATACTTAGTTTAATTTTAATAGGCCTGCTTTAACTTCATTTCCACTGATGTCACTCTGGGTCTGTTCTAAGAATGATTGAGCCTATATCCAACTCTGTGTGTTGAAAACATTTCAGCCAACATGCAGAAGGCAACATCTGAATGACTATTACACACTGAGATATTTCATAGTGACTTTGACCACTGATTTGAGTAAATAAGCAGAATGGTAGGTTATACTGTTTCAAAATTGAAACAAACTATACTACTATTGTAGCAGCATGTATCCCCAGTTTTCTCTCCAAAGATTCCAGATGTTAGTATCTATCTACAAAACCACGTATGCCAGAACGAGGCAAACTATTCAATTTTTACCATTTTTGTTTTTGCTGAATTTGAAATATCTGCTAAATAAATTGTGTTCCATTCTTTGAATGAACTTTCATAAACTGTAATTCTTTTGGACTGTGTATACATTATTGTTACACTTTGCCTAACATTCAGTGAACAGTTGGTGCTCATTTGCAAACTTCCCAGCCGTAAGTTTACATTGCAGCATTTTATCCTTTTTGATTCATGAATCTGTAATTTTCGCTATCTGCATGTATACAGTTAACAGATAATACTCCCTGGCTGGCTATCTAGGTCATATGTTCAAATGTTTCACAGATAATTTCTGAATATTTTTTTTCCAGCTGTTCCACACCCAGGAGTACTATCTGTGATCTACACACACAGTCTTTGCTGGCTGTATTGCATTTATTTCTCCGGAATAGTGTGTTCTGCATTGGAGCAGGGTCTTTTCCTACCTTTATGGAAGTATAATATAATGTTTCCTAGAACATTTCACCAACAATGCTAGCAACACATGCTAGAAACAAACTTAATTCAAGATGGTTGGCTTTGCTTGAAAATAAACCTGCATATGATCTTGTTGTTAATTTCTTTTTAAAATACTGATATGGGCCATTTCTGCACCAGACTGTTACAGCGCTATTATTCCACTTTCAACATCCTATGGAATCCTGGGGTTTTGTTTAGGGAGGGACCGCCTGGCACCTCCCTAAACTGCAAACCCCAGGATTCCATAGGATCTTGAAAGAGGAATACTAGTGCTATAACAGTCGTGTGTAGAAGTGGCCATGGATATAATAAGGGAAAAAATCACAAACTTTATTGTTGTTAATTGCCATCAAGAGCCAGCATGGTGTAATGACTTGAGCCTTGGACTATGACCCTAGAGACCAGGGTTTGATTCCTCATTCAGCCATGGATACCCACTGGGTGACCATGGGGATGTCCCACACTTTCAGCCCTCAAGACCCCCATGATAGATTTACCTTAGGGTTGCCCTAAGTTGGAAACAAATTGAAGGCACACAACCACCACCACCACCACCACCACAGCCATTCAGTTGACTTACTTATGGTGACTCTCTGAATGGGAGACCTCCAAGTGACCCTGTTATCAACAGCCCTGCCCAGGTTTTCCAAACTCAGGTTCATAGTTTCCTTGATTGAGTCTATTCACCTATAGTATGATCTCTGTCTTTTCCTCCATTCCTTTTCAAGCCTTATAGTCTTTTCTAATGAGTCATGTCTTCTCATGATATGTCCAAAGTATGGCAATCATCTTGTCTTCCAAGGAGAGTTTAGGACTGGTTTGCTCTAATACCCATTCATTTATCTTTTTTGGCAGTCATATGATAACAAGGATAAACAACACCATTATGGAAATAACAACAACATCATCATTTGTCCTTCTCCCATATATGTAGCTGTCCAGATCTTAAGGCCCTGTTCGGAGGTCCTTTTCCAGCAAGTGAATTGGGGTATAATGGCAAGCATGTCAACCCCTCATGAATAGGGAGGGACCACTGTATATCCTGCCTCTTTCCATCCACCTCTTCAGTCATGATCCCCCAATATTAGCATCCCTGTCTATCACCCATTACTCAGACATCTCTCTCTTCCTTATACCACTTTTTCCTTTACCGTTTAAAGTAAAAAATTAAAGTAGATTCTGCCAAAATCATTAGCATTAGCATTCTAGGTAAAACTATTCAACTGAACGCAAAGCTAACGCATTTGCCTGCATGAATTCTTAAGCTTCTCTGGCACAAAGCTGGCATTGTTCATGGCATAGAATATAAAATGTGCTACTTAAAATCAACAGCTGCCACTTGATCAAGCAACATGAAGGAGACATAGTTTTACCCAACATTCTTGCCATTTCTATTATAGTTTTGTCTGGTGCACCTGTGAATTGAACAAAGAAACCAAAACAAAATGAGTCAGTCCTCTTGTTTCTTTCAAAGGGGAGAGACATGATGGCTAGAAGAACTTCCCTCTGTTAGCGGCACTTTGTTGTTGTGTGTCTTCAAGTCCCTTCCAACTTGTGGCAACTTTAAGGTGAACTTAACACAGGTTGTTATTTTTTTTTTCCAAAATCTGTTCAGAGAAGCTTTGCCTTTGCCTTCCTCTGAGGCTGAGAGAATGTGATTTGCCCAAGGTCATCTGGTGTCTGAGTGGGTTTTGAATTCTAGTCCCCAGAATCTAAATTTACATGTTCCAATCTAAATTTACATATTTCAATCATGTGTTACATATTGGGGGACCCTGGCAACAAATTATATTTACAGGGGGTGTCTGGTAAAGAAAAGGTTAAGAACCACTGCACCAGAAAAAGAAGAAACAGGAAGAGGAGGAAGAGGAGAAGGGGGAGGAGAGGAGGAGAAGACCATATCTTCATATACTTATCTGCCAGACTCTTAAGATACACAGAAAATGATTTGATATGAAATAGATAGATAGATAGATAGATAGATAGATAGATAGATAGATAATCAGTCAGATAAATAGTGGCTAGCATTCAGTATTGCAGTTACAGACTTGTAACCTGGAATTATATAAATGCCATTCCAGCACATTTTAAGAGGCAGCAGCTGATTCAGGAAGCTGAAGTCCAATTAAAGAGCAAGAAGGCTGTTTATACCCCATCCCATCAGTGTGTGAGGCTGTGACAATCAGAACCTCAATCATAAGTCCTTGTCACAGCCTTGTTTGCTGGTGGGAGGGGACTAGAAATGTCATCATTGTATCCCAATCAGAAGCTAAACAGACATCCTTTGTCAAATCCTGCTGTTGTTGTTTAAGGTGGGCTTGGGGCGGGAGGTTGGCCAGGCCAGAAGATGTTACTGATTTACACAGATTTACCTAAGTTCCTTGGACAAGATACTGGCAGATGGGAATAGTAATGGTAATGCACATCCATTCTGGGTGTTGTGAAGTAGTTTCTACACCCAGTGTATTGCTAGGAGTAAAAAGCAGCCAAAATCAGAAGCACATGGAAGAATAAAGGTAACATAAAATAAGTTTTTCAAAAAACAAAATAAAGCAGATACTTTAACATAATTATTTCTTGACCCCAATGAATTTCACTGTCACACCAAAGGAAGAAATTTTTATTTCCCTTGAATGGATCCTGCCTACCAACAAACAGAGCACATCACTTCTGCTTTGCCACATCATGCTTTACCGCATCCCCTGCAAAAAAATAGCATGGGATTTTTTTTCCAATTGTTTTGGCTAAGGAAAAAAAATTATAATGAATACATGTGTTAAGACATTTTTGTCCTACATGTTTGTAGAAACTATATATGGAAGATAGCAGAAAAGGTGAGAGAGTGTTTATAATTGTGTAGATGATATGCCACAGAATGTTTCCATTGTAAGTCTGATTATATGAAAATCCTACAATAAAATATGAGCCTAGAGGACTAAAATATCCTGTCCTAATGCTCAAGGGTTAAATCTTGTAAATGGACAGGGACAAAATATGGGACTAGTATTTTGCCTTAATTAGATTGTAGATCAGCCAGTGAGTCTGTAAAATGATGACTCACATGGACCAAAATCTGTGTTCATAAATAAGTGCCTTTCTCACCCTCTTATAAATATCTATTGCTCTAAAATGTTCTTCCTGAATTTAAGTGACCAAATCTAATTTCACTGTGCAAGTAAATTGTCCCATTGCTCTATACATCAAGTGCCTGAGAAAAGGCAATTGGCACATAATAATCTTTGGATGAGAAAGACAAAGAGCACCAGCCATCTGTTGAGCACTTGGAAACTGGCCTAACAATGTGAAAACTGGATCCAAACACTAGACCATCTTCCAACAATCCTGATAAAATTGTAGAGAAAATAATAAAAAAAAAAAAAAATTTGGGAACGAAAGAATAATTGTACACTTCACATGCCCTGGAGGATGTCCTTGTAATGAGGATATTAATCCTTTACAAGATGGGAAATTTAGGAACCAATAAATGGGATTTTGAATGCAGAGGCAGAAATAGATTCAATTGACTGGAATCATCTTGAAGCTTTTAATATAATAAAAAATATTGTTCTCCAGTTTTAATACTCATGGCAGAAAGAATCAAATATTTTCCTCAGTAATCAATAGACAAACCAAGATGGGCTTTATGAACTGAGATATGAGGTTCTGGCTGCTTTGTTTGCTTCTGTTTGGGGATGTTGATGCTCACTTGACATTTTGTATTGAACATAAATACCTTAATACAAAACACAACTGACTCCAGTCAAAGATAATGGAAGGATACACCGGATGTGAAGAGGACACACTGAGATTCATTGCACACCTGTGCCTTTAAGGAAATCAAACAGCATCACTCTATTTATGCAGAAAACAATTTTATCATACATGTGTATTTGTTAAATGTTAGTGTAAGGTAGAGGTTTTAGTTTTGAGTAGACTTACAAGAGAAAAAGAGATAGCCTCATTCCAATTAACTACGTATTTGCTTGTGTGTGAGAGAAACTGATTCTTCTACCTCTGGCTGCATCGCTGAAGGGGGCAGAGGAAGTAGGTGAAGGAACAGGCTTGGAAGTCAAGCCTGTGCATATATGTCTATGACACAAGGAAGCAACTGATATATTACAATAAGATGTATTACAACAGATATGAGATGTGGAGAGAGGGCAGGGGGCATAAGCAATTTATCAAGCATGTCGCTCTCCACTCAGCCCTCTCTTCCTCAAGACTTGGGTATCTATGCCATACCACCCTCCTACCCAGTTACCCAATGTTAAATGCAAGGTCAGTCTGCAGTGTAACATTAGTCATCTGCAGTCTCATAACAGATGAAGGAGCTGACCTGGCATGCATAACTGAGAAATGGAGAGAGGAATTGGGTGGGCAGGGTGTAAGCATATTTTTTTTAAAAAAAAGATATGTGAATAGCCATTGGGAAATGGGGACTGATCATATTGGGATTGTAGAGGGCAGGGAGAGGAAGGTTATTCCTCCCCCACCCACTTTACCTGCAGTCCTGGTAGAAATTGTTCCCTTGAAACAGCAATTTGTATTGGGAGGAATTCTCTCATCAGAGTGTCATTTTTTTATGGAAAAAAAAATAGGAGGACCAGTTTTTGTCAGAACAGCAGCAGCAAGCAAAGGATTAAACTGTCTTTGATCCTTTGCATTTCCAAGAATGATCACATTTACACATCCTTCAAATGTTTCATGTTTGTATTTTATGATACATTAAATATAAAGATACATTTAACAGCTCATCTATTTAAATTGCCCTACTGTTAAAATAAAATAAAAAAAAAGCGCTATGAGGTGAGAAAATTGAACAGGTTGTTTGGTTGATAACATGGTTTCATACATCTGTTAGAATGTGACAAATACTTCCCCTAATTTCCTGAAGAATCCCTTTTGGGTTATTTACATTTATAACATGATTTTAGCATCTATCTATCTATGCATCCATCTATCCATCCATCCTTCATTAAGTGCTGGGGATGTTCTAGATTATATAATTCAAAGCATTCTCATTCTTCAGTTTTGGGCAAAGAGAAAGTGAAATAGCAGTGTTAGCATTCAATCAGCATAGCAGTTCACTAAGGACAGAGGTGTTCAATCACGTTTTGGAAATAACGCTAAGATAAATGTAATCATCAGGATCTTCAGCAATAGCTTACTACAGTGTTAATGTTTGGGGACAGATTAGTGGAAATGCATCTACTGATAAAAAGAGGCTGAGCAAATGTCATTGGCGTATGATGAATAAAACAAAATAAAAACAGCTTGTATTTTGAATAAAATGTTTAAACCCCATGGAGAAACACAGTAATTGAAACAAAATCCATTTCCAACTTACACATTTGAATAGTGGAATAAAATTATGCTAATCTAATGTATCTGCCCTATTGCGTTTTTCTGTTCATTCTACTGCATGCATAAATATGAGGAGGTTATTATCCCTTTGATAATATTCTGTACTTAACTGCTTCAAATTGGGATGTTCTCCTTACGAAGTGCAAATACACTCTTTTGAAGGATCTTGTTTACTAAAGAACGTTTCTTGGCTTTTTATATTGTATTTTAATTTACTTTTGTTTATGACATGTATTGTGTTTTACAATTTACATTCACTGAATTGCACTATAGGTTCTGTTATGTTTCCATTACATTATTGGATTCTTCTCTTTTATTCTCTGGCCCAGTGGGTCACTCTGTAGTGACTGAGCCAGAAGGAGGGCACACAATGCAGAATGTGGGTCACATTTCACATATAGAGAGTTGGAACTAAGCCTGATAGAAGTTCTGTTCCTAGGATCCTCAGAAATCTATGGGTGATCAGAAATGATGAAGAGATTCTCTCTCACTCACTGGTTTTCCTTCCATTTGGGAAGGATGGTAGCGTAAGAAATCCTATCAATGATTGACTGAAAAGGAAAAGGATAAGAGTCCTGTCAGAACATGGTTACTGCCTCAAAAGATGGTTGTATTTTCATCCTTGTCTGGGTACATTTGAATACTTCTGCCTGTGTGGTATGGCTTCCATATTTCCTATTGGGAAAGCAATTAACTTTCCAATGAGCCATGCGACGTTTCTTATTATTTGTTATTTCTGTGCTGCCATCAAGATTCATGTATTCTGGAACTAGCACAACCAAAAGAGACAGTTTTCACTTACTCAGTGATAATGCAATCTAAGTTTTGGGCAGAGGGAAAATAGAAGGGTGGGGGCAAAGTGGTCTTGGACATGCTATAATATGTACTTGGACTTGATTGGGGAGCAGTTTTTTAAAATGCCAAGAAATTGAGTCCTAATATCAGATCCCACTGGCATGAGAAAAAAAATAAAAAAATAAAGAAGCAGCTGCAGCAATGAGAAGCAGGAAGACTATGTTCAAAGGTGGATATTGGAAACTGCATCCCACCACCAACACAGGTGTGCTGGGTGAGGACATAGCACAGAGCCTTCTCAGTGGCTGCTCCTAAGCTGTGGAATCCCTCCTACAGGAAGCTCAGTTGCCTCCCCTGCCCCAGCAAACAAAGACCTTTTAATTTAGACAAGGCTTTGCCTGATAGCAAGTTGGGGCTGAAAGGCTTTTTCATGTGGTGTACTGTATTTTTATCTTCTTTACTATATTCTGGGTGTGCTTTAATCCGATTGAAATCAATGTTTTAATACCATTGCTTGTTCATTTTTTTTTTAAAAAAAAACCTTTTTATTATTAGGTTTTTAGCTATACTATTAAGTTTTTAGATATATCGCTCTAATTTATAATGTAATCCACCTTGGGTTCCTTGCTAAGAGCAAGGTAGGATATAAATTGAATGAATGGATGAATAAGAAATATAGATTATGGTGCCTTGAATAATGGGGTGTGGCACAGCCTGGTATATGCACAGCTGACTTCTTGCTGGTCTATAGTGATGGTCTGCAGGGAGATTACATTAGAGAAATGTTCTCCTGTTGTATAACATAAATCTCAAAACATGTTACTGAATTTGCAAGACTTTTTCCCCCCCTTTGGATAATGTATATATATATTTCCATAATGTAGTTTTGCCTAGCATCAGAACTACACAGTTCAGGATATGGGATGATTAAAGACAACATGAAACACTCCACAATGTTTACGCACAGGAACAAACATTTTGGGACAATTAAAAAGGAAACCTTGTGACTAACACTATGACTAATGAATGTTTATAAATGGGTTTCTTTTCCATTTTCTTATTCATGTTTAGTTACTCATTTGGGGATGTGAAGTCTACCTTTCAGTATGCTAGCAGAACCTTCCCTTGACAGCCATTTCCAGGCAGGTACAGCGTTAGTTAGGGCCTAAATACTCTAAAGGCACCAGATCCTGTCTGATCATGGAAACTAAGTGGGGTCAGCCCTAGTTAACACTTGGATGGGAGACCACTAACAAATATACAGTGCAGACCATGGCCATTTCTGCACTGCACTGTTATAGTGCTATTCCACTTTCAAAAGTGGAATTCTGGGGTTTGAATTTTTGAAAGTGGAATTCTGGGGTTTGTAGTTTACTGAGGCCAAAGAGCTCTCTGGCTGAGAATTCTAAATGCCCCTCCCTAAACTGCAAATCCCAGGATTCCATAGGATGTTGAAAGTGAAATAATAGCACTATAATACTGCAGTGCGGAAATGGCCTATATTTCAAAGGAAGGAACTAGCAAAATCACCCCCACCCTGCCCCAGTATTCTTTGCCTGAGAAATTCATGGGGTGTCATGAGTTGACAGATAACCTGAAGACACTTATGCACACAGAGACACACCATGTTAGTACCAGAGAACCAAAGGAAACCATGAATGTTGTTTCGCTCTGTGGAAAAAATGTAGGGAAAGGGCATCTAGTCAGACTGTCAGTTATTTGTTGCAGCTGTCATTTTCTCACTGTAATGCCTTGGAACACTTCATGTCTGAGGCATTATGAGAAGATACAATGAAACTACATTACGGTTAGGGAAATTGAGGCTGTACATCAAAGATGTAAGTGTTTGCTATTTTTTCCTTGAAGGAAGCAATGAGTAATTTTATCTATTTCCTTCCCACTGAATAATTCACAGATTTGTTTGTTTTCTGCACAGAAAAACAACATACGCATCTTCCTACAAGAAAATGCTATATGTTAGAAATTTAGTCTGTGCAAAATTTCTGCAATTTTCTGATCATTTTCTGGAGATCAAACTTTGTCTTTTTGTTTTTTGGCACAGAAAATAATACAAAAATGTTATTTTCAGCACCAAAAACAAAAATGATGATAGACCTCAAACTGCGTAGATTCCTGCCATATCGAGATTCTCCTTGTCAGTTTTTCTTCCCTTGAGAAAATATCTTTTCCACCATTTTTCAAATATTTTCCAAGCATTCCTTACATTCCTATTACACCATAGTTGGTGTAATCCACCAAGATCTCAAAGCAGCATTAAACATTACCTCACCACCAAAACTAGATGAAAATTAGTCAAAATCATTAAAGCCATTAGTGTGGCACCAAGGAGATGGAGGTAAAAAGTGGTCCCTATCCAGTGATATATTTAAGTCTTTTACTCCAAGTCTCAAGTCAAGTCTCAAGTCTCTATGTTTCAGGCCATTTCCGCGTTACACTCTTATAGCGCGATTATTCCACTTTCAACATCCTATGGAATCCTGGGGTTTGCAGTTTAGGGTGGGGCCTTTGGATAAGGATCTTTAGACTTTAGGGAGGCCCCTTTGAGGCCCCTCCCTAAATGGCAAACTCCAGGATTCCATAGGATGTTGAAAGTGGAATAATTGTGCTATAAGAGTGTAGTGCGGAAATGGCCCGAGTCTCAAGTCGACTCTCATGTCCTTATAGGATTATTCAAGTCAAGTCTTAAGTCTGAGAGCCAAATTTAACAGAAGAAAGGAGGGGAGCAGGGTTTAGGTCTCAATAATTAGACAATCAAGGCCCCATACTGTCACTCCCTTTCCCACCTTGCCTTAGCAATGATTCAGACAGACTTAAAATTTCCTTTAAGGGTTTAAACTTTAAAGGAATGCAGCATACCTAGCCTGGTGGCTTCCTCACGAGTAATCTGGATTTGATTTAAACCTCCAAACCAATAGATTCTGGCCTTTCACTTCTTTGCCTCCCAAACCTCCCTTACTCTAAAGCAAGTCCTTCAGTAAAAAAAAAGACAAGTCTCGAGTCTAGTTGAGTCAATCTGTGATTTACTGATGAGTTGAGTCCGAGTCAAGTCATTTAAGCGACTTGAGTCAGATTCGAGTTCAAGTCAATCAACTCGAGTTTACATATCACTGTCCCTATCCTCTCTGAAACTGTCCACCTCTGTACTACATATCCAAAGTTTCAGCTGTGAGTGCCAGAGTTTCCTCAGCTGTCACTGCAGAAAATATTTTTATTAGAAGAATATTGTCAATGTCCATTGCAAGATTGGACCACAAGACATTCTAGAGTGGATGAAGATGCAGGTACTACAGAAAACTCTTCTTCTTTGCCAGAAAGAACTCCAGAATCTCTTCTGCTTATAAGTGAGATTACAACTTTAGCCAGGACTATTATTGTTCCACAACCTGCTCCATGGAGTTTGTTGAAAGATGAGAAAATTTGGAACAACTGAAATGTACAGTATTTGAAAAGTACAGGGCCTACATAGCTTGATGATAGTAAGATGGAAGACAAATCACAGACAGATGCTATACCGCAGCCTCTTCCTTCCAATCCTTTTGAGGTCCAGCCTCAGAAGTTCCAGCTGAGACTGCAGATACTGGTTTTGGTAACTGCTGTGGAAGACCAAGAGGATCAAGAGAGTCACCTTCTGACTTTACTGTTTATGCCAGTAGCATGACTAGTGTATGTCTATGCTATGTGGAGACAGCTCAAAGAAGGGTGTGTATGCCAAAACAATCGCAGGGCAATACATTGGTATACTATTTATGTCAGCAGTCTAATATTGCACATGACATATATTTCTGCTCTGGAATAGTATTTACCATGAGTTTACCTGAATTAATCACAACACATTGGTTATAAAGCAAATGTGGTGACACGGTAAAAATGTGTATGCAACATACTAGACAGATCCCTGTTACCTTACAGCCAGGATCCAGTCTATAAAACTTATTGAAATCACTTACAATAATGTAAAATAACTAGGTGGCAAGGGAGTAATAAAACCATTAAACCAATAAACATAAAAGCAAATAAAACTACAATTATTGCAATTGTACACTTGTATATTTCCCTAGATTACAGCATTGCACAAGTCTAAACTAATACCTCTGGCACACCCTCCTTGTAGAATAGGAGATAATCTCATCTCTGTTTCCCAAGACAGTCAAGGAAACATAGTAATAGGAATTGAAATAGTCAATTATATACTGTGCTGGAGAAGATTATCTGTGCCACTTCTTTGCTCTTTGGAAACAAGAAGCTTCTCATTAGGTTGCTTTCTGAAATTGGCAATGTATGATTTGGCACAGCTTGAACTCACAGTGACTTTTCAACATCAAAACATAAGTGTTTTGTCACTATGTCTTTCTGTATGATCCCCATGATGATTTCTTTTATTAAAAACAAATGCTAGTTAGGAGTAAACGAAAATTTCATATTACTCTGTTGTTTCTTTACTTAAAGCCATTTTGGAATTTCAAAAAAAAAAAAAAAAATCTTTAGAAAGTTCCTTAGGGTTGTGTATTTACACAGTTTAGGTCTTCAGTACTAAAGGCAGTTTGCATACAGATTCAGTTACATTTTTTTTTTTCCCAATGGCATCCTGTGTTCTGCACTAGAAGCAGCATTGAGGCTTCTTCTCTTTACTGACCAATGAGGAACTAAAGAAATCAGATACATGGAGTGGCTTGAAAACAGAGCACTTTATTTAATTCTAAACTTATTTATCCTTTAACCTCAAGAAATGCAAAGTGGGACAGCAAGCAAGTGCTGAAACTAATAATCCCAACCAGACCTCCTCCCCAACTTCCCCTGGATGAAACACCTGAGCCCCAAATAGAACCCAAAAGGTGGGCTGCTTCCTGGCCAGTCCACAACTGGAGAATCCCTCTCACAGGTTGTATGACTTAAAATGAGAGTCTAGCCCTCAGGCCAGCCCCAAGAGAAATCTCCTTCCCCACCCATGCCCAGCTGCATGATATAAAGAAACAGTTCCAGAGCTCTTCTGTTCACCAAAAGAGTACCACAGCTGTTCACCAGGTTCCTACTACTCTTCTACTGCTACCTGCATAGTACTGCAAAACACACAACAGGCATAGTGATTAGTTGCTGTATGTCTTCAGCTGCAAAGAGGTTCCAGACTTGTATTGATCTGACTTGGATGAGCAAATGGTAAAGGCTATATGCTTCCTTCTTAGGTGAAGGTCTTGGAACTCTAAAGCCTTCCTTGACTTGTCACACTTTGACTGAACCACCAGTTCACTCACTCTCAAGGCACCAAAACACACAGACCGTTTCCACACCCTACCTTTCAGTGGAGACATCCGGTGGAGATCCCAGCAATGACTCTGCTGGGAAGGGAACTCCATGACCATGCCTCTTCCTTCTGCAGTGCATACGGGTATTTTCCCAGGGGCAGGAAGTACAGCCATCATGCTTCCTGGGCTTCCTCAGTATGTGCAGAATGGCAGCAAGATCATATGTCATTGATGGGGAAAACCCATCAATGATTTAATCCACAATTGTGCTGCCGGGGCACAGAAGAAGGACAGAACCACAACAACATCATGCAGAAGTGTCATGATGGTCCTGTCTTTCTCACTTCCCCATGGTGAGATGGGAGTGTGGTGCAGAAAGAGCCTCAGTTAAAGATGTAGTCTGAAATAAAATAGCATCATACTGCAGAGTGCAAATATCTGCCCAAAGCTTCCACCCAAAAAAATATTTAAGTATCTCTGGGGTCAAAGGTTTCCTGTTGCCTGCTACCATACCTTTCTCCTGGCACCAATGTCCCAGGAGTTTAGAAATGTGAAAGCCACCTGTAGTGCCCTGGAAATCCTATAATTTGAGCCAAAGAGCCATGGCTGACAATCAGACTTTAAGCAATTGAGGAGACTGTCCTCTACTTTTGAGAGAGAGAGACAATAGTGGAGCAGATGAGAAAGAGGCACCAGGCACTCATCACCCAAAACTTCCTGAACACTAAATACATAAAATTCTTTAGTCACCCTAACATAACTCTGACTGGTGCTCTGTTAAAATTTTTAAGATAGTAAAGTCACATACATTTAAATTCCAGTTTGAAATTAAATTAGTGGTTAAAACATTTCCCTTTCAACATGTGTCCTTTTTTTAAAAAAAAAGAAAGAAAAAGCTTATTAATGGTTAACTTAACACATTAATACTTTTATGCTAACTTTTTCATCTTTGATTCCATTCCAACTCACAGTGACAGGAAGCAGGCAGAGGTACAATGGAGGAGGAGAGCAGAGATGATTGTGTGCCAGAGCTATGAATTCTCTTTGCTAAGGCAAAAGTTCTCCTTGGAAAGCTTTCAGTTCAGTGTTTGGGAGGGTAACCAAGAATGGATGCTTCAAAACTGGGAAGAAATTCAGGAGCAAGAAAGTTCTTTTGGGGAGTGGATTGTGGCAGGTACCAGCTGGAGAGAAAAGAAATTGCAGTAAGGGAAGGAACTGATGGCAGAAATAAAAGGGATTAGGATGAAATCTCAAGGGCTCTGAGGGTAAAAAAAAAAAAAAAGCAAGTGGACATTATTAGACACACATAATTCAAATTAGCATTCTTCTTCTAAGCTTCCACAAATGAGAAAAATGAACATTATATACATTATAACAGTGTTAAAATAATTACTCAGTATAACAATAAACTCATACCATTAAAGTTAATACCAAAACAAAAACAAAAACAACCATTTTGTTTCTCTTAAGGAGTGAAAAAGAAGAAGAACCTTAGTCTAAATGCAGTGACTAGTCCCAAGTAAAGCAGAGTGATGGAAATAATTTATGAACTGTAAGTCAACAGTGGGCAACACCCAATGTTGGCATAGTCTAATCTAATTTGGACTAGCTATTGGATTTAGACCTTTGAGTCATCATCATCATCATCATCATTATCCTCCTCCTCATCATCACCCCCTTAAAAACATAAAAATGTTTCACACATGAAATTGGCCTGGAAAAGACCGATGTTTTTCACAAGGAAGGATAAATTCTTAATGCATGGCCACACTACAGATTGGAACATGCTGTGTTTCAACATATTGAGTCCAAAGAATTTTGGCAGTTTTATGAAAAAAGCTGAAAGTGCAAAGAAGATGAATTTGTATTGTAACACGCACACTCATGTGATGCTTGAATTATCTCATGCTAACACTTACATCCCAGTTGCTACAGTCATGGCTACCCGTGACTTTGCTGAATATGTGTCAATTATCATCTCTGAAAGAAAAATCATATACAATTATAACAAAAAGAATTTAAAGCCTGTTTCTAGTTATTTAAATAAAAGGCAGCAATTCAATTTCTTCCTAGAATACAGATATCAAGAATTAATAGTTGCATATCAAAGAATAAGAACCCTTTTTTGCACAAAGACTTCCCTTAATGAAATGCAATTTTTTCTAGCCTTTTAAGATTTGCTCATCCCTATTCTACTGAAGTTATTAACACTGAAGGCATAGACTTTGAGACTTGTGTTATTTGTCCTATATATAAAGAAAAGAAAAGAAAAGAAAAGAAAAGAAAAGAAAAGAAAAGAAAAGAAAAGAAAAGAGCTCAGTGGTGACTGGTGGTGTAGAGGGAAAGGTCATTAGAGGTGGAGTTTTGATGTCACAGAGACATAACAGTCTTGAATCCCAGCAATCCATACTACAGAAAGAAGAAAGTAAGGCCATGTCTGCACAAGGGAATTAAAACAGCACAGTGCATCCTCCCACGGAGGTCATCTGCACCTTGGAGAGGACTAGGTCTGGACTACTTACCTAAGATCTGCACCTCAGTTTGCTCCAGAACGCCCCCAACTGGTCCTCCAGCACACTTTTTAAAGAACAGAAAAAACAGGTTTTTCATTTTTCCGAAGCACGCCAATTCGTACCTGCTCCCTTGTGCAGATTCGCAGGCTCACACCAATGTGAGCCTGTGATCTGCGGAGGGCGGGCTTTCGGTGTGGTGAACTTTGTGGTTGGTCAGGACCCACGAACAACCAGAAACCACCATTTTGGAAGCTGGAGCAATGCAGATCTAAGACCTCGTACTGCTCTGATTCACCGTGGATGAGATGACGAGCCCTACGGAACGGCTTAAGGGACAGTCCATGTTGGTCCGTGCCCAGAAAGATCTGGTAAGTACCGGCACAGAGCGATTCCCTTGCCTCGTGCGGAAATGGCCTAAGACTCATAAAGTTTAACACTATGCATGCAAAGTGAAGAAGAGATTCAGGTATCAATATAAACATACTCCTTTGGACTCACATTGTGCTGTTCCAGCAGCAAAGAGAATCAAGTAATTAGGAGGGCAACAAGAATGAGAGAACAAAGCATGAGGAAAAGGTGAAGGAGCTGGGCATATGCAGCTTGATGAAGAGAAAACTGAGAGATGACATGATTTTGCTCCTTAAATACTTCAAGGGCTGCCACAGACAGGAAGGGATAGGCTTGTTCTGGTCCGCTCCAGAGGGCAGGACCACATCTAATGGTTTGAAATTACATGAAAGTAGATTTTGATTGAACATCGGAAATAACTTCTTGACAGGAGCCCTTTCTGCACCTTACCTTTTTTCCACCCTGGGGTGCGGGGATCGCATGAGCAGCCTCCAGCGAGAGGTTCTCATGTCCCTGCTGCTTCAGCTCTGCACAAGCTGCCTGCTTCTGAGCAAGCAGTGCAAAAGCCCTGCCTCTTCCTTCTGCAGTGCAGCCTGGGAGTTTCCCAGGCTGCACTGGGGCAGGAAGCATGACCGCTGCAGCTCTGGAGGCTCCACATGCACGGCAAGCGTGGGTGGGGCCCTGGAACAATGTGCAATCATGCACCATTTTCGGCTGAAAGCCAAAAATGAAAAAGTGCACAAGCGGTGCCTGCCCTACCCTGGAGCGTCACATGATTGTGAGTGTCTCATGCAGATGACTTCTCGCAATCGCACGATGCTCCAGATGCCCTTTTGCATGGCAAATGCTGTGTGAAAAGGGCCAGTAAAAGCAGTTCAGTAATGGAACCAACTGCCTATGGAGGTAGTGGTGCCTCCTTCTTTGGAGGTCTTCAAAAAGAGTCTGAGCAGATGGGTATGCTTCAGCTGGAGATCCTGAGTTGAACAGGGGTTTGGACTCAATAGCCCATAGGGCCCTTTCCAACTGTATAATTCTTTGATTCTATGAAGCTGTTCTGTGATTCTTTGCAGAAGGAGATATAGGGTAACATGTGGAATAATCATCCTCATCCTGGTACAGTCGTAGTTATAGTCATGCTATCCTTAAAGCTACACATAGAATATATTTTGCAACCTTGCAGGCAAATTCTGAGACTATCCAAAATCCAGTCCTTTGCACAACACCACAAAGTACCTGACAGCATGCCTACTCAGAAGTAACAGAAGGCAGCAATGTCAAACAAAAATCTGGTTTGTGTATGTCTGTTCAAAAGTAATAAGGTCTGGACTAGATTACCTAGAGATAAGCAGGAAGTTTTGGGATCATCTAGAATCCACCCCTTTAGAGTGTATATTCCATAGTTCAATATCCTTCATGCTATTGTGTATAATTTACTTCGCAGTTGTTCCACACTACTGTTTAACACAGTTATTCCATGTGATACAATAGTATATTTTATTTGTATATTTTATTTGTGTGTGTGTGTGAAAAAATGCTTAGAAACAATCAGATTCTGATATACACATTATACGAAAGCAGTATATATTTATAAATGGTACTGTAATGTTTAAAAACTATTTCTTTGATCGATGGGTAATAGAAATATAAAAGGCAGGCACTGAAGTTTAAATGATGAAAAAAATATGCAATGTATTGGTAACTCATAGCTGACAGAGTCCCAAGAAACAAATTACTTTAAAAAAGTGATTTTCTGTGTGTATGTGCCCGCAAGTTGCCTATCAAATTACAGTGACCCCATCAATTTTATAAGGGTTTCTTAGGCAAAAAATACTTAGAGATGGTTTTGTCAGTTGTTTCATCTGAAATATAGCCCATAGAACTTGTCATTCATTGGTGATCTCCCAACCAAGTACTAACCAGGACTGACCCTGCATAGCTTTCAAGATCAGACAGGATCTGAATGGCTGTATGCCTTGTAATATCCTTGTTTATATCAATTCACATAAGGAACCACTATTTACATTTTAGAAGGTAGAATAAAAAACACGAAGAAAATAAAAAGAAAACAGTTCAACTTCTGACCAGCAAAATAATTGTGTCGTCTGATACAGGAAGCTTTTAAGCTAGATTTTAATTTACATCACCTTGCCTGTTTTTCCACAGCCAAAACATGGCTATTGTGTCACAAAAGTTGGATAAGTAAATATGTAGAATTAAGTAGTTGCTGCAGAGATAAAATGAACAAGGGAAGAAATTACCTGAAGTATATAAGTAGCAGGGATCCTGTGAGAAGCATTAGAAAAATGGCACCTAACACTTAACAAGCAATTTAGTAAAACGTATGCAAGTAGTCTCTTCTGGTACCAGATTTGAGGGTTAGTACAGACAACTACCAGACTTTCACAAACACCGAGGACCTTTTCACACGGCATTTGCCATGTGAAATGGCCCCTGGAGCATTGCGCGACTGTGAGGAGCGGTCCACACAATGCACTCGCAGGTGCGCGATGCTCCAGGGCCTGGCATGCGCCGACTGCACACTGTTTCATTTTTGGCTGTGAGCCAAAAATGGTGCACAATCGTGCATCGCTCTGGGTTCCCACTTGCACTTGCCATGCATGCAGAGCTCTGGAGCTGCGGCGCTTGCACTTCCTGCCCCAGCGCAGCCTGGAAAAATCCCAGGCTGCACTGCAGAAGGAAGAGGAGGGGTTCTTGCATGAGCAGGCAGCAGCTGTGGAGCTGAAGGAACCAGGACGCGAGATCCTCTCAGAAGAGGCTTCTCATGCGATCCCTGTACCCCAGCTCCGCAAAAAGGTGAGTTGCAAAAAGGACCTGAGACTGGTAATTGCATAAATAAATAAATAATACCCAGCTCCATTTTTTCTGAAAGCTGAACAAGGAAGCATGTATGGTTTATGATTGTCACAAAAAGTTCACACTATCATGTGAGAGTTTTCCTGGCTATATGATTGCTATGGGTGTACAACCTGGGATTAGAGGGGGCAATTTTAGTATGGCTGTTTGCTACAGGCACATTTCTTATTGGAAGTGTTGTGTTGGCAGTGGTTGTAGCATGTTAGAGCAATAGTAAATTAAATACAAAATGTTAAAAATGGTTGTACTTTACAACAGAGAGCATGAATGGAGCTATAGCTCATTGACAGAATATATACCTGCACACAAAATGTTTTAGGTTTAATCCCTTTCAGCTCTGAAGGACCCAGTTAGGCATTAAACTATGCTGGAGAGTCCCTGCCAGTCTAGATAACACCAGGCTAGATAGGTCAATGGCCTGAATGAGTATTAATCAGCTTCTTACCACCTTACTACTACTCTTATTTCTTGAAAGGGTATTATTAAAATATTCAGCTTAATTACATCTAATTCTTAATCTGAAAATTCTTTCTGGCAGAAAATTATTCCACCATTTAAAAAAAAACTTACATCAAGAACCTTAGAAATTATCTGTTGCAATTGTTTTGTATTTTATATTTCATCAAATCATTGTGCTAGTGATATTTTATCAGCAGACTGTTTTAGTGGTCTAGATAGTGTGTGAAATCCAATTGCACTTGCAATCCAATTTAAATGTATTCACAGTTCTAAATGGATGTTTGTTTTCACTTAGGTCATCTTCATTAAAAAGAGAGATGCCATCTGAATGCTTAATTGTGTTATGATATTTTGATTATCTCTGTAGAGAAGACAATGAAGGACAATTTTTGATTATGAACTCTAACCTTTTTTAAAAAAAAGTTTTAGAAAACTCAAAAGTGGAAGATTAATGCTTATGAAAACAGAAACCCTGCTCTTACTAATAGGTTCACCTTAGAGTTGCCATCTTGAGCGCACACAATAGCAGCAGCCACAACAATTTTGCTCCTTGTGATTGGGTGATCCCCCACCCCAAAAGAACCCTGCCATTCCTTTTGCACTCAAGACTTTCAACACTCAGTTGGATGTTGGATATGTTTACCAATATTTATTCTCTCCTTGACAGCTTATTGATGTTTTTGTTCTCTCACAAATCAGGTTCTATTGCGCAAAGGCAGAGATCATAGGTAAGTTTCTTTACTGATTGATCTTTTAAATGCTCCAGTGCTTTGAACTCATTTTTTTCATTCCCCCCATTCATGCATCTCCCAAGTTATTTTATTCTTCTTCCATCCATGACCTATTGCTATGCCTTGCCACAACTGAGTACTGTGTTCTCACTTTCCCCAAAATAACCTGCCCAATGTTATTAGAACGCTGTTAAGAGGAATGAACCTCCTGATTGATTAGTCTCTCTCTGGATTGGCTAGGAATGTGAGTCTGTGAGAGGTTGGTCATCCTCAGACATCTTGTACCACCCCTGACATCTTCTCCATCCCACTCTGCTCCATTAGTTCCTTCCAGTCTTTTGGTATCTCATTTGTCTCCATTTTGAAAGTCCTTGATCTTCCTCCTTTCTTCATTGTCTTTCCTGGCAGTCTCTTCTTTCTGACTGAGCCTTCCTGTTTGCAGCTGCAGTTGCTCCTGAGGCCCTTTCTGCAGCTTACCTTTGTCCTGGAGGCATCCAGTGATTATGGTGGAAGTGGCTCTCCCAGGAGGGGAGTGCTCCCCTCCACATTGGCTGCTTCCAGGAACCAGGAAGCACGATGGCCACTCCTCTTCCTGCTGCAGAGCAGGTGGATACTATCCTAGGCTGCACTAGGGCAGGAAGTGCAGCCACTGCCTTTCCAGGGCCTCCACAGACAAGGTAAGTATGGGCACATGGCGGGAGGGCAGTGCAAACACCAGTCATTAATGGGGAAAATCTGTCAATGATTTTTGGTGAAATCACATTGCCTGGGGATGGAAGAAGGACAGGACCAGGATGACATCATGTATAAGCATAATCCTGGCCCCAACCTTCTCCCATCCCCATGGCAGGTTGGGTGCATCAAGCAGAAAGGGCCCCAATCTCAATTAGCTTTGGAGGAAAGTGGTATCTTTCAGTGATGTCGTTGCAGGTTGCTGCCACTTCCTGCTGTCCTTGGAAGGCCATTTAATATGGCAAATAAGAAATATATGCAAAAGGAAACCTGAGGCCTGCCCTGTACTCCCATTCTGGAGTTTGGATGTAGCATAGGGGTATAAATCTTCAGTTATTTCATTCTTGTATATAAAAACAAATGATTTCAAAAGTTTTGCTCCCTGCTGCTGAGTAAGAACACAAGAGTATTGTGTTGTTGTTGCTGTTGTTGTTGTTTGTATGTGTGCTTTTGGATTTTTTTAAGTGTTTGCATAACAAAACTTTTTCGTGAAAAAGTGTTCTATGAAAACTTTTTGCAGACAACTTTATTTTGTTCTCTGCAAAAAAAAAGAAAGCATGCAAATTGTTCATCAAATGGATTTTTGGTGAAAAAAATTCTTGGCTACTGACAGTTGTCAATTTTTTCAATGGCTATGAAAAGCACAGATTGGTAAAGGTGTTTTTTTAATATATATAATTACTGTTCCCAAAATCCCTCAGCCCACGGAACCACTTTTCCCAGGCCCTTTTAGCATGGCGTTTTCCATGCAAAAGGGCCCCTCAAGCATCGCACAAATGTGAGGAGTGGTCCACACTACGCACTCACATTTGCGCGACACTCCAGGGCCTGGTAGGCACCTCTTGCACACTTTTTCATTTTCGACTTTAAGCTGAAAATGGTGCACAGTTGCGCTTTGCTCCCAGGCCCCATGTACCTTGTGTGCGGAGCCTCGGGAGCTGGGCCGGTTGTGCTTCCTGTCTGAGTGCAGCCTGGGAAGGTCCCAGGCTGCACTGTGAAAGGAAGAGGAGGGGCTCTCGTGTGAGCAGGAAACTCATGTGGAGCTGAAGAAACCTGGATGTGAGGGCCTCTCACAAGAGGCTGCTCATGCAAGCACCACACCCCAGCGCTGAGAAGAGGTAGGATGCGGAAAGGGCCCCAGTTGTGGTAGGGATGGAAAACAATGGGTTGAATTTGCATTTTCCTATAAGTTGTGATCTTCTCAAGACTGATAATAGAATGAAGCACACCTAACACCAGAAATGCATACATTTCCAAGTGTCACAATGCTTTCTAGTGGAAAAAAAAAATGTTCATGCATGCATTTGAAAAATATGCATGCATAAAAATGCTCTTTCCACATTCCTAGCTCCTAAAATCCTGTTCAGATCTTTGCGCATCTCTGAGTGCCCTAACTCTTCCATCCTGTGCTTCTATTTGACTCTTTAACAGACCAGTTTCAATTTTACATCCTTTCCTGTGTAGCCCCCCCCCCCCAATTCACAGCATTCCAAAAGTTCTTCCCAGGCTTCTTTCTGCAGAGAAGCTTTAAAAATATGCACAAATTTCCATCCAGGTAGGAAACAAATTTAACAAACTAGACTGGAAGAAGCATGCCAATGGGATTTCGGAAAGTAACAGAAAACTATACATGTACATTTTCAGCCACATTCCTATCCAGTAGCCAATCAATTACATCAGATGGCTTTTAAGGAAGAACCTAAGAATAACTTCGTTTTGCTCCCAGTATGGAGACCTGTTTATAGAGTTGATCATTGCCCGCACCAAACTCTGGGTAACTGATAAAAATTGTGCCCATTTAAAATGTACTTTAACCTTATTGCTTCCTTGCCCACGATGCTGCTGGTATGATACATGTTGGTTTCTGGAGAAGCAGCATTTCAGTTCCACATGCCTTATATCATTTACCATGGCCATTTGAGATGATTCCCCATAAACTGAGAACTTTGAAGGCAAGCTGTACAGATCGTAAGTGATATGATTAAAACCTTCCTGCTACAGTCATCATTTCTGTTTACAAGGTGATGAAGCAAGAAATTGTAATCATTATTTTACATTGCTTTTGAGTAGCCTTAAAGGACAGAATTCAACAATGAAGGGAAGCTGCATGTGTCCCAGTCTCCTCCCTAATTAAAGGCTGACAGTGCTTTCTCCACAATTCTGTATGTCCTAGAAATGTCAGCATGTGCCAGAAGCAAGTTGTTGTTTACAGCAAAACAAATGAGGTTTGTGGCTGTATATTCTTCCCCACCGGTACACTGAAAAACCTCATGCAGCATTCAGGAAATAGCCTGTTTTTCAATATAAACCCCAAGATGAGCCCTATTACTCAACATGTGTCCCATCACTCAAGCTATATAGATAAAATGATGCAAACTTTCCCCCCACACATGTTGCAAAGACATTTCACTTGGAAAGAATGTATCTCATATCAGGCATGTATAAGTTTTGACCACCAAGACAAATGCAGCACTAAGCCACACATTAAAGCTTTGATCCATCTATCCAATACCAGCCATTCTGGACAACTTGCATATCTGATGTCTACTCTTCCTAAATCACCCATGAGCATTTCTAACTTGAAATACTCTAGGATTATTTGCTTAACAAACGTGTGCCAAAATACTATGATCCTTTCCTTATAGTATCATGTGCATTACTTTTGCATTACTTCATAGCTCCATAGTTGCTCACTGAAGAGAAAAAAAAAGGTCATATAGATGTATACATCAGTTAAAAAAGCAGATGTGTTTTGAGAAATTAGTTCTCTAACAGAAATTCTGGTTCCAGGAGCAGGAATACCATGGAAAGAATAGGGTTAAACTCCTATACCACAAAAAGAAGAACAAAGTCTGTTCCACAAATCTCCTGAAGATCTTTTAGGGGATTCTCCACCGAGATATTGATCATCAAAATAAATAAATAAATAAATAAATAAATAAATCTTCAAGACTGCTTTTGGAAAAGAATATTGACTACCTCCACTTATATTGTTAAATGAGAGTTAGAAGAAACGACTGCAATTATCTTTCAATGAAGTGTAAGCAGCCCTCAAGATTATTTGCACAGTGCCAGTGACTATGGTGGCAGCTGAAAGAAGTTTCAAGCCAGCACTTAGGAAACACTGCAGGTGCTCTAGAATGGGATAGGAATGTTTAAGCCAGTTAGTCTTGTTCACTGATTGTTAATGTGCAAATGAAATTGACTTTGAGAGGTGAATTCATGATTTTGCAATAATAAAGATCGGGGGGGGGGGAAACAGACTTTAAAGTTAATTGGAATAATGTTTGTAATCACACTGGTGTTTTAGAATTTTTTTTAAAAAAACTCAGATCATTGACAAAATAACACTTTTACTAATAACCAAAAAAGTTACAAAACCATTGGGAAACTTGTAGAACTCTTGAGCATGGAGTTCTTATTAATGAGATATAGCAAAGGAGGGCTTGCCCTCCAGAAATATAGAATATTTATCAGTAATTTCAGATTTATTTTTTTTAAAAAAAATAATTGTTCACTGAATTGTATGTATAAGACAAGGGACTGTGATAAGGAGCGTTTGTGTTACAAATTTGCACTGTGTTACTAAGCCTAGCCCCCACATAAAGTTTGGGCTGTATGTCAAGATTAGCAAATTTTACCCTTCATGCTCTGTAAATTCAGACAGATGTCAAAACTGAAGCATTTACTGACAATCCTCGGTAGGTCAAGTACCTGGCTATGCAGATGGTGTCAACAGGAGAGGTTCAGCTTCTGGAACCCTGATCTTCATTTTTTTAGCCATGCTGGCTACAGATGGATTGCACCTGACAAAGACACCTCTGATCAAGAGGACTTGAAACTAAATATTTGGGGGTATTGGAGATAATATCTCAAATATCTATCCAAAAGCAAGGTCAAAACACAAGGATATGAATTCTAGAGGAGAAGTTGAGAGACAGGTTGGGAGCCACAATAAAACGGTAGAATAAAATATGAGAACAAACAAGGCTTTAGATGTCTATATGCCAACGAACAGAGTTTGGGAAGCAAACCAAATTAGGCTGAAGTCCAAGTGCAGGAAGGTAAATATGACTTTAGAAGTATAACAGAGACTTAGTGGGATGACTCCCATGACTGGAATATAATAATTGAAGCATATAATCTATTCAAAAAGAATAGATGAGGAAGAAAAGGCGGGGAAGTGGCATTATATATCAGAGATCAAACCGGACCAGTTGATAGTGAATAAAGATAAATGGAGAAAAAAATCAAAACTGGTGAAAGAAGTAAGAAGCAACGAGAAGGGTTTTGTTTTTGTTTTTGTTTTGTTTTTTCAAATATTCTTGAAACAAGAGAGTGGGCAAGCAAATGGTAGAACAGGGGCTCAACAAGGGTGGTAAAATGCTAATAGATCAGAATGAAAAGGCAGAACTGCTCAGTGCCTATATTGCTTCAGTTTTGCTTCAAGACTGTAAGCCCAGATGAACTGCATCCCAAAGTATTAAATGAACTTTCTGACATACTCACAGAACCACTTGCCATCATATTCTAGAAATCTTGCAGAATGGGTGAGGTTCCAGAGGACTGGAGATGAGTAAAGATTCTCCCTCTCCTGGGGAAAAAAAAAGGCAAATGAAGACCCAGGAACTTAGAGACCAGTCAGCCTGACCTCAATACCAGCCAAAAAAATTAGAACAGATGTGAAAACATTAGAACAGGAAAGAAATTAGAACAGCCAGCATTGATTTCTCAAGAACAAATGCTGCCAACCTCATCTTATACCTTTTTTTATATCATCTTATATCTTTATATCTGGTCGCTAGCTTAATACATGGTGGGAATGTTGTGGATGCCATTTATCTGGCTGACAGCAAAACATTTGCTAAGGTTGCCCATAATGTGATTAGCAAACTGATTAAATACAAAATAGATAGAAACATCATTAGATGGATCCCTAACTAGGTGGAAAATGATGCACAAAGAATTGTCAGTAATAGCTGCACTTCAAATTGGAGGGAAGTCTCTAGTAGAATGCCTTAGAGTTCTATTCTAGGGCTATTACTCTTGAACATTTTTATCAGTGACTTAGATGACAAGCTAGAGGGAATCCCTATCAGGTTTTCACATTATACAAAACTGAGAGGAGTGGCTAATACATTAGAAGATAGAAACAGAATTCAATGGGACCTTAACAAACTAGAAAATCCAGCAAGAATTAATAATATGAAATATGAGAGAGAAATGAGAAATTCTACATTTTGGCCAAAAAAACCAGGTGTGGTACCAGGTATGGGATGAGGGATACATGCTTCAGCCATACTACATGCAAAAAGGATCTTGGGATTATTGTTAATCATGAATTTAATATAAGCCAGCAATGTGATACTGCTGCAAAGAAGATGAATGTTATTTTAGCTTGCTTTAATAAAAGCATAGTTTCCAAGCTGAGAGAAGTAATAGTCCCACTACATTCTGCACTGGTCAGGCCTCATCTGGAGTACTGCATTCAGCTCTGGGTGCTTATTATATTCTCTATATATTCATGATTATATTCTTTAAATACCTCAAAGGATGTCACAGAGAGGAGAGGCCAGGTTTGCTCTCTGCTGGCCCAGAGGGTTTGAAGTCACAGGAGGGCAAGTTTCAATAGAACATTTGAAGGAATTTTGGAGTAAGAGTGGTTTGGCAATGGAGAGGTGGTGGGACCTCCTTCTTTGGATATCTTCAAAATGGGCTGGACAACTACTTGCTGGGGATGCTTTAGTTGGAGAACCTGCACTGAGTGATGGATTAAACTTGATGGTCCATGAGGCCCTTTAGCTTTATGATACTATGATTTTAGTATTCTACCAGACTATGGCCCTTTCCACACGGGGGGGGGGAACGGCTTAGGGCGACTCATCCGGAGGTCGTCCACACCGTGGAGCGCGCTAGAGCGGTTTGAATAGTGGAGGTTCCACACCTCAAACCACGCTAGCGCGGCCGCAAGGGGTGGCGCGGCGCGTTTTTTAAAAACCACATTTTATGAGGTTTTTACGAAACGCAAGCGTGCTAACCCATTGCAGCGCCCCGTGTGAAACTGCAGGGATGCGCTAGCGCGTCCCTGCAGAGCTGCCCAGGGGCGGGCTTCCGGCTGACGCGCTGCCCTGATTGGCGGAGCGCCACCGGAAGTCGCCGGCCGCCATTTTGGGCGCCGCCGAACACCGCCGAAACTCACCAGCGTGTGGAGCGGCGAACGCGCGCTCCCCACAGGGACGGAGCAACCCGTTTTCAGGTAAGATCCGTCCCTGCGTGCCCTGCCCCGTTCCCCCATCCCCCGTGTGGAAAGGGCCTATCTTAAGAGTTTGTGGAAAAATATGTGCAAAATAAACTACACATGAGCTACCTTGGAAACTCCAAAGAAAGTGTCAAGACCTTCAAGGAAGAATTCCAACAGTATGGATTGGGAGACAGGGAAAAATATTTGATTTTATATGACTATATTTGCCTAGATCAACACATATTTGCTTCAGTTTAATGCATTTGTTAATATCACTTTATTATCCATTAGGACTAAAGCACTATAAACTTTTTCTTTTCCTCACCACATGACCAACCCCAATTATGGAATGCTTGGATAGTTGCTTTGTTTCATATCTGCCTATATGAGCTCACATAAGCAATACCCTCTTGTTTCCCCCATAGGCTATGTTCAGAAAGGGTCTAAAGAAAATCCTGTAGTATTCATTTTGTTTATCTGTTTAATTTAGAGTTGCTGCAGTGTTACCAGACACTAATTTATCTCTAGGTTCTTTGGAAGACTAAACTGTATGAGATTGCTCTTGCATATTTATGGGAAAGAATTTTTTAACTGCACAAACAATCTATTAAGCACAGCATAAATACTGGAAATAAATCAAGAGTAAATAGAGTCTCATGTTGATTTACTAAGCTTATAACTTCTTCAAGTATCTGTTGCTAAACAGGGCAAGTGAGCTCCGTTTTCTGCATTCCACTAAATACTGTTTCAGTATTTTGGCTGAACGCTTCTATAAAATTTGCATTAAACAAGCCACAGCTCTAACAACTCAATTCGTATTATGTTTACTCAGAAGCAAATCTTATTCCCTTCAAAGTGACATGCTTCTGTGTAAGTATGTATATCGGGTTTGCAATGGTGCGATTTCTCCCAATTTGCTTAGAAATAAATCTCAATACCAGTGGAAACTTGATATATTTGCTATTGCCATGCTAAGCTACAGTATTTTATAAATTATCTGTATCAAAATAGATAGACTTATGAAAACTTGTTAGCACCATTTTTCTCCTAGTGATTTGCTGGTCTCTTGTGACATCATGGAGCTTTCAGAACTATCTAATGGCTGAAAACGGGGAAAGTCTTATTAAATGCAATGTAGGAAGGGTAAAATGTCAGCTTGCTTGGAATGTAAACTCCCAAGGAAAGATGGACTATGCGCTATGGCTGCGTGAAGGGAATGTTGGATGTAAAGTAGGAACTGGGATTACAAGAGGTCCCCCAAGGCAGGAGAACTGCAGGACAGAAAAAAGGTGGCTGGTGGGAAAGGGGGAGATGCCAGAAGGAGATGAACTGAAAGCTGAAAGTGAAATAACAAAGGAGTTACAGTACAGGGTGAGAATTCCCATGCCCCTCCAGGTGTTGTTGAATTGTTACTCACAGCATTCCTCACCATTCGGTATCCTGGCTGGGCAGTTGAGACTTTGGCCACTTCCACACTGGACTGTTATAATGCTATTATTCCAATTTCAACATCCTATGGAATCCTGGGGTTTGCAGCCCCTCTCTAGACTGCAAAGCCCAGAATTCCATAGGATGTTGAAAGTGGAATATTAGCACTATAGCAGTCTGGTGCGGAAATGGCCTTTCAGTCCAGCAACATCCAGTGATGTATGCATGATTCCAACCCAGGTTTCGAGTGGGGAAAAAGAGAAGCATAGTATCACTATAGCCATTTTTGCACTAGACTGTTATAGTGCTATTATTCCACTTTCAATATCCTGTGGAATCCTGGGGTTTGCAGTTGTAAACCCCAAGATTCGATAGGATGTTTAAAGTGGAATAATAGCACTATAACAGTCTAGTGTGGAAATGGTTTATATTGCAAATAAGGAATGAATTACTATGGAAAGGGAAAAGGGATAGAAGGGATTTTTAATTGTTGGCAGGAGGGTAACTGGCAGACTATGAAGATTTGCAATCATGGCTGGTGATTCCCATGTATGTGTAATGGTGAATTCAGCACCCTGAAGTCTCTGAGCAGATCTACTGCCTCACCATCATAGAAGTCACTAACCATTACTGAAGCCTTGAAGTAATACCATAGATACAAATTTCCAATGAACTGCCTGCCTCTAATATCATCAGTCAGCTAGTGCAGACTCTCAGAGAACTTGGAAATAAGATGATGATATGTAACACAACTGTGTTAAATGTAACACATTACTTTTTAAGATAATAGTTGTACAACAATATTTATTTTGAATATTTATTTTGAAAAAAATAATAATCTAAGAGCCAATAACATTGTCGCTTCCCACAAGTAATGAGTAGTATTTACTCATTTACCTTTTTTCCTTTTTTATTTTTTCGAAGAATTGGTTGCATGGTCATTTAAAGGCATTTTTTCAAAAAAGTAGATCATTTTCATTTTTCAAAAGAAAAAAAGATAGATGTTTTCTTTCAAAGAGAGAGAGAGAGGGAGAGGGGAATGTATAATGTAATGGAGAAAATCCAATAACAGGAAATAGGTTACAAATTACCCTTTCTCAGTTGTGATGATAACAATAATGATTCCTTTTTGAAATTCACTTTTCATGCTCTGGTCCCTCAAATACATACTCAAATATTTTGAGTATCAAGATTTCTCTTTCTTTGCATTTGCTCAGTGTCTGAGAGCTTCTCAGTTCTGACTGGCAGCGTAATCCACTTCCTGCAATAACGCTTGGCTATTAAATTTCTAATTTCATTAGGCACTGTACATTAGAGAACATCAGACAACCATGTTCCATCAGAAGCTGCTTTGGAAACTCCTGTCACTTTCAAAAGTTGAAAAGTTGTTTACTGTAATATATAGCTGAGTTGGCACTGGGTGTCTCAGGAACACAAGTTCAAAGCCTCTTTCAGAGCATGGAATTTGTGTCTGAATCTTTGGATTGCCTCTAATGAGGCTGCTAGCAGTTCTGTCTTTACTGCAGCTGAAGTAGTAAAGTGTGGGGAGGGAAGTTAGGCTATTTCTATTTTACTTATTTCTATTTTTTTCCCCTTCAAACACTTTGGTACTAACTCACCCAGTTCCAGTCCACATATGCTGTTTAATTGCATGTAGCAACCTCAAGAAATAACTGAAACGTGCTTTAACTGCCTTAGCCAATAAAGTTTCATGTCCACTGCAAATAATCTGTTACTGATTTTTCTATCATTTTGGATAATGTACTGAGCAGTTTCAGCCTGTAATCAAGATCTAATGGACTGTGTTTTATGAGAACTTTCAACTAGGACTGAGCAAAAACAACTTTTCAAGTTTCTTTGGCCTATTTGCAATTAGTGGAATACCAGTGTGTGTGGTGAGGGAGGCTTATTGCATTAAATATTATCTATCTTTAAAGCAGAATTCTGAAAATATTGAGGAGTGGAAGGAGATCTTGAAAAAGAAACCTGTTTTATATTTTTTCTAAAAATGACCTTAAAAATGCAGTTCAGTTAATGTTAAAGGTAGGTAAAAAGATATCCCATTTTGGATGATCATGCTTTTCAAGAAAAAAATGAGGTGGTGTATTTATATTCAATAATGATCATGTGACAGAATGTTAAAGATCTTCAAGGGATGGCCTTATCTTTAAATATAAAGTGGTCAGGGCTTCTTTTCTATTTTCGTGCAGGCATACACTTAGTGTATCTCTGACTGCTTTGACCAACCTAACTGTATTCCTGAGACAGAACATTCTTGTGAATGAAACTTCTTTAGCACAGTGGAGGCAGCCATTATTCCCTCACAAGAATGTCCCTGGGAAGAACATGGCATCATGAAATTTTATGATGTCACGTTGGCTTCCTATCCTCAAAATACATCCAGACTGTTGAAAGCAGTCAAGCCACCAATTAAAGCACTAGCCAGATTTCTGGTGGAAAAAAAGGAAGAAGAAAAGTACTTTGACTCATATTTTAAGGTTGTGAATGCAACACGAGATTCAGTTTCAACCCTTGTTTGAACCCTAATTTGAAAAACAATTTGATTCAGCTTGCTGATTCAGAAAGTGCCCAATTTAACTCAGGTCTCAAATCAAATATTAAGAAATATCACTTGTTGCATGCATCATGGTAACAATATCTTCACTGATTACATAACTGCTTCTCAGTGGAGGAAGTGGGAGTGAGAACGTAATGAGGACAGACAGCATATTGTCCCTGAGTAGGAATTCACTGTAGGCATTTGTAAGGCTGTCAGAAAAAAACACTGAGTAGTGCCTTTTGAGTGTGTTGTCTGTACTCACACTACAACCCAGTCCCCTATGGGGAGAGTATCCTGGGAATATAATTGAACATTAGTAAAACAACAACTACAACCCATCCTGAATTGGCAACAGTTTTGTGGTGTTACTTCCTGGTCTTCAGCTTTTTGCTTCAACTTGAGAAATGGCAAGTCAGTACCAATACTGATTCCAAAATCCATCCATGTACATGCTTTTAATCAGTAAGCTGAATTTGCCTTGTGACTTGGCTCCGTCAATTGTTTCTGTCCCAATTAGCCATAGCAGATAGAGAGCAAGTCATAGCTTTTATTTATAATAAATGCTAGCATTGACTATAACTTGGAAAAATTCCTTTTTTGACCAGACTTTGATGTAACAGGTCTTGTTTGGATTAGTCAATATCAAAGCGTGGAGAAGTTCCTTTTTGGACTACAACCAGCTGTCAAGCAGAGTGAGAAATCTGTTTTAGGTAACAGATGCAGATTTGGAGGGCTGCAGATGCAAGGTGTAGAAAAACAAAGCTGGGTGAGCTATGTGACCTACTCTGCACCAGTGACATATCTAACAAAAATAGTGCCTAGGGTGAGCGTGGAAGTTGGGCCCCTACCTTCTTACTCCTACCACCCACCACCCACCAGTGTGAACTTCATAGGGAAAAAAATACATATTTCTTTGCTTATGCAACTCCCAAAATCAGAAAATAGTGTCCAATAGTCAACAGTAAATAGGATCAACCTACATTTGCTGAGGAAGGTGGACCGAATGAGCGTTCAACAGAACACAGTGATATTACTACCAGCTCTTGATAACATGGTCAAAAGCACTGTGCATTAAAAGTGGATGGTACACCATGGTGCAAAAGTGGATGGTGCATTACAAGTGGATTATTCAGTGAGAGTAATCGCCTCCAAAGGCTAAGAAGGGCAGAACCTCCCCACCACCTGTGTTTGCCTCAGCCACACCACACATGGTGAGCACATGGCAAGAGGTGAAGCAGGGGCTGAAGTGTCTCCCCAGGTGCAAAATGATTTGGCTGCCTAAGGCAGAAGGTAAAATGGTGCCTGCTTCTTTCTCCCTCTCCACCTCTAGGGAAATGGAGTGTGCCAGCTCTTGAGCCTTTGCTCCATTCCTGAGGACAGGATTGTATCTTCTGTGGCTTTTTGAGTAGGATTGCCAGAGGTAAACTGGGGGGGGGGGGCAGGGGCTGCTGACCTGGTGACAAGAGAAGATTGTTGGATTTCCCTATTCTTTCCAACCATTAAATGGACAGGAGCCCTTCTCAGTTTTCATCCCATAATCCTATCCTCCAGTGCATCTGAGGAGCAGATGGGGGAAAGGGGAGGCCATGTGGGCAACACATAGCTCTACCCTCCATTGGGAGGTAATGGGCTGCAGGCTGCTTTAGGATTGCTAGAGGTAAAACTGGATGGGGCTCCTGTTGCAGCTTGTGAACAAGGGGGAATTTCAGTAGTTGTTGCTTTTACCCAGTTGCATGAGGACGAACATGCTGATGTTCCCTTTTCAGCACACTGTTGAATGCACAGAAGCCTGTGGGGCTCCTGCCCCTTATTCCACCACTTTCCCCACCAGATGTAAAGTTTCTACCTAAATCTCCACTTGCACACACACACCCTCAGCTCACCTCACTCCACTGTGACAGGCCCAGGCAATTTGCACACATCTTAGATGATAGGTGAGCAAGCAAGCAAGTAAGTGAGGCAAAGCTGTGACTCCAGGCAGCCTACCTGTCCCCACCCCTCATCTCCCACCCTCCACCGAAGCATACTTGGCTCAGGTATGGATGTTCACTGGGAGCTCAGCTCTGCTTTGCCTCATATTAATCCAGTCTCCTTGACTGCTTTCCTTAGCATAAGTGGCCAAGCCCCAGGCATTGCCTTGCTGAAGCTCTCCTTGTTCCTGGACACCACCTCCATTTCTTCCACTACTGCTGCTTCAATGTCTGCTGAAGTTTGCATGCCAAAATCTGGGTATAGATGGAAACTGTCAACCAAGAGGGACAAGTAGGGCATGTGTCCTTCAGAGTCAGAGCTGCTGGAGCTACCAGCTCCTCCTCCTCCTCTAGGGCACCTTCCTCTTACTCTTTCTCTTCCTCTACCACTAACTCCTCTGGCAGGGGCTTTTTGTGTCTCCAAAACAATAGCAGGCAAAACTGCCTAGGTCAGTGGTTATCAACCTGTGGGTCCCCAGATGTTTGTGGACTTCAGCTCCTAGAAGCCCCAGCCACTATGGTCAATGCTCAGGGCTTCTGGGAGCTGAAGTCCACAAACATCTGGGGACCCACAGGTTGAGAACCACTGGCCTAGGTGAAGCAAGCAGGGACCTGTAGTGTGAGTATATCCCAAAGAGACCTTCCCTATTCACACTACCTGACCAAAACATTAAAAGATTGTCTCTAGGTAACAAAACATTGACAGGACTCCTGACAGTCAGCCCATTCTGGACTCTTTTGTCAACTCCAAAGGAAAGCGGTTACAACTTTGTCTATGAACCCCCTTCAGGGTAGAAATTAGGCTATAAAAATCCCAGCTGCAGTCCCAGTAAATTGTACTACTTTGGGCATGTTACATTGCATATGGTATCCAACATTCTCTTTCTGCTGGCCTACCCTCAGACACATTGTCTGAAGCACTCCATTTCAACCTTCTGCTTCAGAACTGGTAACTATCACCCTCACATTCTAGGCCCTTTTTGCATGGCATTTGCCATGCGAAAGGGTGCCTGGAGCATCACATGATTGTGAGGAGTGATCTGCATGACGCACTCACAATCATGCAACACTCCAGGGTAAGGCAGGCGCCACTTGCACATTTTTCATTTTCAACTTTCAGCCGAAAATGGTGCGCAATCATGCATTGCTCCAGGACCTTGCGCACAGTTGCTGTACATGCGGAGCCTCTGGAGCTGCAGCAGTCATGGTTCCTGCCCCAGCGCAGCCTGGGAGATTTCCAGGTGGGGCTCTTCTGCTGCCTGCTCGGGAGCAGGCAGCTCGTGTGGAGCTGAAGCAACGGGCACTTGAGAGCCTCTTGCTGGAGACCGCTCGTCCGATCCCCACACCCCAGAGCCAAAAAAAGATAAGGTGCAGAAAGGACGATAGACTTGTAAGGTTTGTGAGAGTGTCTGATTTCCTGTATGCTTGTTAATTCCCAATAAAATACTCTGTTTAACTTTTACCTGGAGTCCTCTCTACATTAGTACTGGTATACACAGGTGAAATGATCCTGCCATTACCCCTTCATTGCAGGCTTCCTGTGAGCTTTTATTCTCCAAATTCTAAAGGGAAATTGGCATTGCCAGTGGACCTTAAATTCTCCCACCTCTTAGGGTAACAGCTGGGGCAGAAAAGCAATCTGCTGCAATTGCCCACCCATGCCTAGTTACCACTGCTTGTTATATTCATTTTGGTCAAAGAAGGAATCTTCCTGGTTTTTGTCTCAACTAGTGTTGGCCCATTTACTCAATTGTTGAACTGATTTAATGGCTGCTTTCTAATCAGGATTAACAGTAGGACCTAGTGCAATGTAAAAATAGTCATTTTAAAAAAAGTAGGAAAGAACTAGCCAGTTATATTTCATCTGTGAAGGGCATTCATTAAATGGTTGGATTTCCTCTGTGACTTATTTTCTTTTTCCAAGGGTAACTGTGGGGTATATTTTTCACCTTTAGTCATGCACTGAAAGAGCTTTACAATACCTAACCATTAAAGACCATGCAGGGAATGCAGGGAGATAAGAAAGGAAATCAGGCCAAAGAAGTGTCAAGAAGGATGTAAACATTATACACACCAGACAACATGGAAAGCTTAGATTATGTCTGCCTGGGCTAAGCTTGGTTGATAAATACAAACCTTGGCTCCAGATTTACAAGCCTGTCAGTCTATATATACAAAGCAGACACCAGTAAACCAAGCCAGAAGGTAACTTCAAAATGCAATTTAACAGATACTCCAAATGTATTTAATCTTGACTAATTAGCATTTGAATTAGCAATGCACGTACGTACATGTCCATGACTCACGTATTAAACATATTTGTTTGTTTTACTTTACAAGATCAAATATCCGGAATGCAAGTCATCTGTGCACATGTTTATATTCCCTCTCTCTCTTTTGTCATCAAGTTCACAAGACTAGTTGGGTAAACACTATTATCAATGACTGGGTTTTAATCAGCTGAAAAAGATGAAATAGTATTTGCAATTTTCACATCAGAACCATGAGTCTGTCTATGCAAGCATATTTGAGTATTAAAAAAAAACAAACAAGGAAAAGGGAGAATAATGTATAGAAGAAGAATCAGATAAGACTATTAGCTGCAAATCTCATTGCTTGACCTTGACCAAGGCATTTTCTTTATTTAAAGTTACTTCATAAAGTTGATGTAACAGGAAAAAAAACCCTGAGTGGTGACCCTTCTCATCTTTTAATAAGCTATTCTGGTGTCTTTGGAAGAAGGAAAGGATGTAAAGAATTATCATTCTGGAAGACCCAGGCTCAAGTTGCACCTTGCAAATTCACAACCTGTTTTTTAGGTACAGTTTTATCAGCCTATATGTACAATAGAGGAATAAAGATAGTGACATGGTTTCCATAAACTGCTTTATCACTTGACTTGGGTATGGTGGCTCTATGCCAGCTAGATCACTGAATTTTCTTTAAGTCTGTATAAAATTTGCATATTTATGAAGAATCTTTACTGTTTTATTTTTAAGTGTGTGTTTGACCTTTTTTTACAGGGGACAGCCATCTATTTTAACAACTGACAGATGAACTTTGTCAGGTTGAGGGCATCCTCTGTCAGAAAGAATTTCCAACCTAATTCCAATTTGCAGATAAATACATTTATAAATATTTCTGTATTGCTTCCCAGGCCAAAAGAGCTCTTGAGGTAATGAACAAATAAAAATAATTGAAACAATAAATAGATTTTTTTAAAAAAAAAACTTTTTTAAAAATAAAATACATTAAAATGATCTTTGAAAACTCCTAAGAACAATCCTAAAATCCAATTTTGAAATGGCAAAAACAAAACCACTGCATAACAGTGTTTCCAAGTCCCATCCTACAGAGTTGGTCCAGAAGGATACTGTTGCAGGAGCCCAGAGAACACAGAGACCACAGAGCAAGAAAAAGAGTAATTTATTACGCGCGGGCTTTTGTGGTATTTGTGACCCCAGAGGGGCGGACCGAGATATGCCTGTGATCTTTGCCTGTGATCTTTGTGTATGCTGTGAACTTTGTCTATAAAAGAGCTGTGAAACTTGAATTCAGGGCTTTTGGTCTTTTGGAAACATCCAGCCAAAAGCCCGCGTGTAATAAATTACTCTTTTTCTTGCTCTGTGGTCTCTGTATTCTCTGGGCTCCTGCAACAATACCATGGTCAATGGTATTGAAAGCCACTGAGAGGTCCAGTAGAACCAACAGGGACACTCTCCCTCTGTCTAGTTCCCAGTGTAAGTCACCCACCAAGGTGACCAAAGCTGTCTCCTTTCTATAACCATGCCTGAAGCCAGATTGAAATGGTTCTAGATAAAAAATTTATCCAGAAATCCCTGGAGCTGGGGGCGACCACACACTCCAGAACCTTGCCCAAAAATGGAGTATGCTGATAATGCTCCTTGCTGATAATTATTCAAAATGGTGGGATCCAAGGAGGCCTTTTTCAGTAATGGCCTCATCACAGCCACTTTTAGACAGGAATGAAGCTTCCTGTGCTTCAGTGAAGCATTCAGCACTCCCCTCCCCACCTGACCAGTTCTCCTCTAGCTGTGTTCAAAAGCCAAGAGGGGCAAGATTCAATATGCATGTGGTGGCTCTCCAGGGATCCTGTCCACATCTTCTGTTTGTTCAAAGTTAGTTCTTCACTGCATCCAGACAGCAATGCAGGACTTCCACACCATCTTTGGCATTTGTTTAAAGGACAGTGTTATCATATCCAACATTCCCACTTTGAGGGGTGTGCTATCTTTCACATATTAGATATATTTATAGCCAAAAGCATGTTTGGAGAAGCATTGACTGTAAGCACGTAGCCAGATCAGGATGACCTCAGAGAGGATTAGGTGGGAAAGCCTGGCACTAATGGGCTTGTGATAGTTCTTTCAAAAGTGCAGGCAACAAAGACACTGGAAGACAAAATCATGCAGGTAGAGCCATCAGAGACTTACTGTGATCCTACCCTAAAGGAAATCCTTCCTAGACTCCCTGCTCATCTAGACATTAATAGATTATCATGACTCCCACCAATGTTTTGTTACCTAAAGCTAAGACAATCAGTCCACTCCAGACTTCTTTGTCAGTTTTGTGGGAAAGGGGTTACTGCTTTGTCCACGCATCTTTCTTCAGGGCAGAAAATAGGGTATATAAACCCCAGCTCCAGCCCACCTAATTTCTGTTACATTGGACACCACACTGCATACCTTCTCCCAGACTTCCATTCCTCTGTGCTATCTTCAGACTCTTGTTTGAGCCACTCCACTTCAACCTCCTGCTTCAGGACTGGTAAATATCACAACTTCCAGTCAAAACCCCTCACCAACCTTTCTCATGTCTCCCTTCAATAGACTTGTATGGTTTATGAGATTACTTGATTTCTTGTGTGTGTCTATAAACTTCCAATAAAATATTCTGTTTAACTTTTAACTGGAGTCCTTTCTACAATTGCACTGATAAACACAAGTGAAAACATCTTGCTGTTACCCTCTTCTCACAGGTCTTCTCTGAGCTAATCATTCCTCAAATTCTAAGGAGATGCTGGCACTGTTGGTGGTCCTCAAGTTCCCCCACCTTGGTAGAACTCACTCAACCCCAAATGCCAGATAACCTCTTTCAGTAGCTTCATGTAGATTTTAAAAAGAATAGGAGACAGTATTAAGCTTTGTGGGAACTCAAAGGCTAATGGCCAAAAGGCTGACAACAGTACCCCAGCACCACTCCCAGAGAACATTCAGCCAGTAAAGACTAGAACCACTGTAAAGCAGTGACTCAAAGTCTCATATCAGCCAAATGACCCAGAAGAATACACTCCCCCATCCAACTTCCAGTACAGGTCTTCCATCAATGTGACCAAGGCTGTTTCTGCCTCATAAGTAGGCCTGAACTCAGGTTGGAATGGATCGAGGTAATCTGTTTCATCCAAGAAAGCTTGGAGTTGTGTTTCAACCATTCATGCTAAGACCTTACTTAAAGGAGAAGATTGGAGACTGACCAATAGTCACCTGGGGCAGTGGGGTGCAGTGAATTTTTTTTCCCAACAAAGGTTTTGCAATGGCTTCTTTTTGTGAGGTTAGAGCATAGCCCTATTTCAAATAAGTACTACAAAGTCCACCACCCAATTGGCTGGCCATGGGTCTAAGAGACAAGTGGTTGGCCTTTCCTATCCAAACAGCTAGTCCACATCATCATGTTGAACAAAGTGAAACGCATCCATCAAAACCAGACAAATATGTGCCTCATTGACCTCCCCAGACCCTAACTTCAATGTGTAATCCAAGTCAGAATGGATCCAAAATTTTTTCCCTGGAAAGTATTTAGCAAATTAATTATAGCACTTTTCAGAGACCTCTTCCTCAGCAGTCTGAGGCCTAAGGTGTAATAGCCCTTTCACTACCTGGCAAAGAGTACTGGAAGAGATTGAACTGCAGAATAGATTTTAAAATGTGCCTGAACCTGTGTTTGGTTGGATTCATCCTGAGTCTTTCTCCACAGTCCTCTAGTTCTCTGTCTAAGCACTACCCATAAAGAACCCAAAACAGACAGAACAGTGGACTTGAATTGCCTCACAATAGTTAGCACCTTGAAATTATTTAGGCACACAAGTCACTTTGTCAGTCTTGCCCACTATAGGGAGAAGCATTTTATTTCTATGTATATTATATTATCTAATATATAAAAGTCAAAGTTTGTTTGTCTGTTTCAGGTGAAGATCTCATATGGTTGGCTGCCTAGGAAGATTCTATGGAATCCTGGGGTTTACAGTTTAGGGAGGGGCCTTTAGAGTTCATAGCCAGAGAACTCTTAGGCCTGAATGGTTGTTATGGAGATGAGGCCTAGCAGCAAGGAGGAGGGCAGTATATTCCCTCAGGAACCCAACCTCTGTATGTTAATAACTCTGAATACAGATTGTATTGGGGAATATGGGGGACAAGTTAAAGGTACTGGACAAGACAGTTTGGGGAATTAGACACACAGGATCTCAAAACTTTCTGACAACTGTTACCTATGAGAAAATAAAATCCCAGGCAACGCCGGGTATATATGCTAGTTTACTTCCAAAATTGGCTACGTATATAAGATTTGGCATATTGATGTCAAAATCTTGTCCTCTTTTTGGTGAGGCATTTCCTTTTTGCTTTGGTTATATCAATCTTTTAAACACATATAACACGCAGTGTAACACCCTGTGTACTCTGTACATTGTACACTTCTTCAAGAGAAGATTAAGTAACTTTCTAGGTAAGCAGAGAGATGATAAGACACAAATTTCTAAATGTCGTGAATTTGCAAAGATGCATTCCTTTCACAAAGGAAAAATATTTTGCATATACTCAAGGAAACATTTTTAGAAGACCAGATTCATTCTGAAGATGAAACAACAACACAGTTATTAATCAGTATAGTAGGTCTCTCTGTCTTGGCAATTGACCATCTATCCCACAATGAAAATATTTTGGTATATTAGCACAAAAATATTTTTTTCCTCCACAGACACAACACCTTAGGACATTAAAATACAGGGGTAATACTGCAAAGGAATATCCCATTTTAACCACAACACAGATAAAACTATTTTACTTATCTTGCTTTGCATGACAGGATAAAATAGTTAAGGATTTCCATCCCGTACTAAGTGAGTGCTTAAAATAGAGGTATAGTTTTGAATCTCCAGCTGTTTTAGACTACAACGCCTGGTACCTTGGACATGCTGGGTGGGCCGGGTGTAAGTTCTGGGCAGAATCTCATGGAGAGGCTGAAGATTCCCACCCCTGTCATGAGCAAATATGATTTTACAGCCATAGGAAACAGAAAAGTGTTTCAATAAGTCACAAGAGTTCGATACAGAATGGATACTTATTCGAAGATTGATTCAGCAGAGAGGAAACAAGTAGCCTATGATTATATGACAGTATCAATGTTTTGCTCTTTCATCCTTTTCCTCCTTTCCATTTCTTTTGGCATTCCACAAAGAAAGAATCCGATGAAATTCATTTCCTTCCAACTAGCCTGAGAGCAATTTAGATTGCCCTGCTTAATGAACCAAATCAAATGGCTTTGCCTTCCTATGAACAAGCCTCTAATAATATATCGAGGGGAAAGCTTTTATCTCAATTTCTTACTGTTCTAATTTTTCTTAAACAAATGTTTAAGCAATAAGAAAAAAAAACCCTTTCCTCAATTTTCAATGCACAATGTCCCATAGTTACACTTTTCATTTTATGTGGTTGGCAGAAGAGCTAGTACAGCTGTATCACCATCAGTTCTTTAGTGGTCCTAATCTTGTAATTCAGACTGGGGAAATATAAACTATATTCAGAATCTGAAAAGAGAGGTACTACTAATAAAACTCTCTCTATTTCTTTCTTTCTCTCTCCCCCTGTGTTTCTCTCTCTATACACCCTCCACCTCCATATATTATACCTCAAAACCAAATAAGTGATATTTGCTTTGAGGTTTTTTTCAATACCAAGGATAGTTCATCTCCTCAAGATAACCCACTGAAAAAGCTAACAGACACAATATTTTTTTTATTTGTTTTTAATTTAATTTATTTATTTGTTTGTTTGTTTGTTTGTTTGTCTGAACCTGCACGAGAATGAAAAGGAGATTTTTTTTTTCATCAGTTAAAAATAAACCACATTTTTGTGGGGGAGGAAAACAGCTTTCAAAATTTGTTCCCAAAAGTGATGAAACGTTGGCACATCTACAGACCTTCTCTGACTGTTCTTTTAGTAGGAGCTAGTGGTACTTCATCTGAGGAATGTTCTTCCCAAAAGACAAGACTGACACCAGCATTACAATGTTTTTGATGCCATATTTAGACCTCCCTAAATGTCTGGGTGTTCATAGCATTTACTCTGCCTGTTTTGATGTTGCTTAACTGGTTGTATTACCTTTTTGGTTTTGTACTGTGTTTCTAGAATTGTGTCAATAGCTTCATTTGCACATGCATATATTGCTCTAGGATCTCTTTCATGGAAAGTACCTTGGAAATATTTTAAATAAATAAAAAAATCTATATCCTAGATCTCCTTTTCATTCCCTTTTCTTTCAGACTATAACCCTCAAGCTGGGACTATCTTATCATTGAACTTTGAAGGTTATTATAGAAGGGTTTTCCCCCTCAAAACAGGCTAAAAAGTGTTTTAAACAAAGAAAGAAACAAATCAAAAGCTAGAATGGAACTGGAACACCTAAGATATTTGAGTAATTCTTATTTGTTTGCATTCACTTGATAAGCATGAGAATGGCTATGATAAAGAATTTTCATCAACTGTTGTTTATGACCATAATTAGAGAGTCTTTGCCTTATTGAAAGTGGGGTGGAGTTTTTCATGCAAATGTTCATCGTAATTCATCATTCATATCATTCATAAACTGTGCATTTAGAAAAAAACAACTCTTTTATAATGACTTCTCTAAACTGATCTTCAAAAATGCTGTATAAAGCTAAAGCACGATTTGTCATTTCCCTGGTCCACAGGTACACAAATGACATTAGTCCAGTCAGCTGGTCCTATATACCTTAGTTCACTTGCTATGATTTCTGTGATTTGCATTAAGTAAGAGAGAATGTTTATCATTTGTCATGAAAAGGATGGAAATTTTCTCCAATTATGGAACAAAAAATGCCACTGTGTTCAGTGACTTAACATCAAAAAGTAGACAACTGTTGTAAGTTGTGAGCATTCTCAACCAAAGGCCACACATTATCAGAATCTTCAAAGTGATTCTTACAGACTACTTGGTACTCTGACTAAGAGCCCTGTAAGGTAGATAATTATTGTGATCTCCGTACTGCAGATGGACAGAGAAAGGCTGAAAGACTATTTCGCCTAAAATTTATTCTGTATTCAAATCTTGTGATGTAAGGCACAAAAGGCAGGGATTCTTTTTGTGAGCTAAACCTTCATCTGGAAATTAGTAGAGGAAAAACCGGTGATGTAAGTAATGGTTCTGTAGAACAGAGAAATGGCAGACATGTTAAGCACCTCACTATAACTGCAATGGCCAGATGCAAACACAACAGTGTTCCTGTACCTGCAACAGCTGTTTTGTAAAGTGTATTTAAAGAGGTGTGCCTTTAGAGCTAGCATGGTGTAGTGGTCTGAGTCTTGGCTAGGGCACTGGGATCCCAGGGTTTGAAACCCTGCTTGGCCATGGAAAGCCACTGAGTGACACTGGGCAAGTTATACTCTCTCAGCCTCAGGAAAGCAAGGGCAAACCCCCTCTGAACAAATTCTGCCAAGATAGCCCCATTATAGGTTTGAAATAGGGTTCCCATAAGTCAGAAATGGCTCACAACAACATCAAGGCTTAGAGTTGCCAATACTTGTCAACATCCCATTGTACACCAGCAGTCAATGACAACATCAAAATAGATACTGGAAACTCAAAACATAATTCATAGCTCAAATAATAGATCTTCCCTATCCTCAGCCTAGACTTCAAACATCTTTTTTTAAATACTGTGAGACATACAGAAAGCCAACAAGCAATACAAAAGAATACTTCTACTGAGGCATATCTATGAGAAAAATTCTAATTGCTGAATTTTTGCCAGACATGCATGGAAGATCCATCAGAATTGGGTCACATAAGGGTGGGGTTCTGGTCCTTTTGAGGATTTAAATAATGTTCTTTCTAGAATCTGTTCTTAAAAAAAAAAAAACCAAATCCAAGACTTAGATTTCATCTCATATTAAGCAGTTACTTTAAGTATTATCTCCATCTGATGTTAAAAGGTTAGGTTAAAAAAATGCACCCACTTTATTAACCTGATGAGATAAGAACAGCTAAAGCTTAGCTCACATCAAAAGCATAATACAAAGCAGTCTATTGTTAGCTTTTCATTGCAAAAGATCAAAGGCTGAGCATCTACAGAGAGTGAAGTATCCTTTTATCTCCCTAGATGGTAGTCCTTGTAGGTAAGATACAGGTAGCATCTATTGATACTTGACCTAGAGGTCAGCAAGACTCTTGTCACTAAGGGTGTGGGCAAAATCCATTAAGTAACATGAAGTAAGAAAAAGAATGTGCATTGCAGCTTTGTTTCCCAGCTTATCAGCAAAAGAATAAAAGCTGCACACACACCAACTTTCCACATTCTTTTTCCCTTCCAGATTTTTTTTTTAAAAAGCAACAATTCTTACTTTGCCTTTTCCATTTTTTAGTACAAACAAATTCACAACAACAGACAAAAAAAGAGACAGAAAAAAAAATGAACCTAAATAATATACTTGTGCAATTAAAGCTAAAACTAAGCTAAACTAAATTAAACTGAAGTAAGGCTGAGAGAGTACTAAAACACTAGTCTATTACCATAGACATAAATTAACCAAAATGCAAAGAAGTCTACCCACCCCCAAATTGTGATGGAAAAAAATACACTAATAGAAAGCATCTTATTCTACCATTATAGGTTGAACTAAATTCAACTTACTAGAATTACTAACTATAACCACAGGATGTTACATTATTTGGTTTCTTATTGCTCAAAAAATAACTAAATCCATAAACACTTTTCCAGTCTTTCAGAAAATCTTCAATTGGTTTATCTTTTAAGACCCATGTTCATTTGACAACTTTAACAATCCACTCTTTGGTAACTTTATCAGCCCATTCTTCTGTCATTGGTTCTTCAGTCTGTTTCCAAGTCTGGGCAAACAGCATTCTTGCAAAAGTTATGATATATTAAAATAGTCCATATTCACTATTCAGTTCTTTATCAATAATTTATAACAAGAACATTTCAGGTGGCATTACAAAATATACTTTAACTTTTTTTTTTCAATTAACATATAAAACTTAGGCCAATAAATTTTCACCTTGGTGAAGTCCATCAGATAAGAAAACAATATCTTTCCTTATCTTAATAGCTCCAACATTGATCTAAAACATTCTTAGATATTTTTGACATCTCATTTGCAGTTAAGTGCCATCTACACATCAACTTGCACATATTTCCTTTTAAATTACTGCACAAAGTAAATTTCATATCTTCACTCAATATCTTCCTTATACCTCCATTTGTACATTATGTCCAAAATTTGGGGCCCACCTTATCATAAACTCTTTTATAGGCACATCTTCTGTCTCTAATTACAAAAGACACTTGTACACTCTTTTGATTACATAGTCATCACTGTTACACAATTCTAAGTAAAAATAATTTTCTCTAGCTTCTTTAACTAGTTTTTCTTGCCAAAGGCAAAGGGCCTGTCTACCAAAGGCAAGGGGTTCATTTTCAGGAATCCGCTGGCAACAAAAGGCCATTTCCACACTATACTGTTATAGTACTATTATTCAGTTTTCAATATCCTGTGGAATTCTGGTGTTTGTAGTTTACCGTGGCCAAAGAGCTTTCCAGCTGAGACATTTAAATGCCCCCCCTAAACTGCAAACCCCAAGATTCCATGGGATGTTGAATGTGGAACAATAGCACTATAACAGTGTAGTGCAGAAATGGCCAAAGACACCAGCTGTAGTGGGAAAAGCCTTAAAATTTATTGAACAGCAAACAGTCTAAACAACATAACCATACGAGCAATATTGGCATAAAGATGAAACCCAGTTAAGCCTATGCTGCCTAAACAACATAAAGATAGATCTCTCACCAAGCAAGATTCCTTCAATCAGCTGCCAAGGAACCTGAGATGGAACAGCAAAAGAGACCCCTCTGTGTAGCCACCAGGTGCTTGCTGTAAGCTCATGCTGAGCTCCCATTGAGAATACATTCTAGGGGGTTTTCATACCCCTTAGTCTGGGAGGACTTGGGACAGCTTTCATAGAAACTTTGTGGTTCTTTATGCACCTGGAATGAGCTAAACTCCTCTAAACTGTGAAGGTCACCAATTAAGTAGTTATCTTTTGGGTTCCTCCCAGCACTGTTATATTTGTACCAGTTTATCTGTTAACCTGAGCAAAAGGCAAGTGCTCATTAGCCAGATCACCTGCAACCTTGTTTTGTCTACTTTTTAAGTGGGCAAGCATACAGAATACATCAAAGCAAAATCAAAGCAGAATACAAAAAAAACAAATTACAGTATGCTTAACAAGGCAGAAGGTCTTTCTAGGCCTTTCTTAACAGCAGCATGGAGAAATAGGAGGTCAGGCCATTCCTTATACCTCCTCAAAATTACAGTGGTCTTCTGGTCAATTCTTATACATAGTTCACTCTTATCTTGTTTAAATCTTTGTTTAAGCTGTAAATAAGCAAGCCAATTAAAATCTATATCCTCTTTAGAAAGCATCTCTCATGACTTAGCTCCCAACTGTCTTTCTCCATATACAAAATATCATTTTAATATATTGATTTTCATTTTTTAACCCATTCCTCCTCCCATTCCTCCCCCCTCCTCCTCCTCCTTCTTTTTTCCCCCAAAGAAAAGCTTCTTGTAGTGAAGTAATTAATAACAGCTTAGGGAAAAACCTTTGCTTAGATTTAAAACAAACTAGCAGAAGAAGTTTTCTGATGCAATGATTTTTAAGTCCAAGATGAACTTTAACCTTATTATACTGAGGATAGTCATACCAACCGAATCTTAAATCATGACTTTCAAGTTGCACAAGTCTCATATCTCCAAGCAAAATCCATTCTTTCAGCTGCACAGAACAACAGGACTTATAATGCAATTTAATATTAGGAAATTCTAAACCACCCCTTCCTTTCATACCATATAATGTTTTTATTCTGGTCTTATTTGCCTGCCAAACAAATCTGGAAATATCTGCCATTGCACAAAAGGTATTCCATTTCTTATTATGGAGACTGTTTGAAAATAAAATGAAATCTTGGCAAACATTTGGTTTTATTACAGCAATTCTCCTTATAAAATAAAGCTTTAACTTTCCCCATTTTTCTAAAACTTTAAATTTCTTTCCAGATTTTCTCATAATTGTTTTGAAACAATGCATTGTTATTCTTTGTAATAGTAATTCCTAAATATTTGATTCTCCTTTTTCTCACTTTGAAATTAGAAAGAGTAATTAATTTGTTCTCCTCTTCCAAGGTCAACAATTATGTTTTGTCACAATTCATTTTGAATTTGGAGCAAGCCCCAAAGCCTTCATTTTTTCCCCAAAAGAGCTTTCATTGACTCTAATGGATTTTGTATCATTATCACAAGGTCATCTGCATAAGCCCTCAACTTTCGCACTTCTTTTTTTACTCTCACTCTGCATATTGTTATTTTGTCTAATCTGTCTCATTAAAGTCTCCAACACCAAGATAAATAGAAAGGTGATGGGGGGCATCTTTGTCTTTTCCTTTTTGTATCTCATTCAGTGTTGAAATGTTGCCCATATGGACCCTTTCCACACCCTATCGTATTCTGAAGTTGTCTGGTGGGAGATCCTGGCAGGAGGGGAGCATGACAGGAGTGCCTCTCTCTTTAGTGCAGCAAAATTGTCCAAAATGTACGAAGATGTAAAAAGCACATGTTGGAAATGTGAGAAAAGTGTGGGTTCTTTCCACCATATGTGGGGGATATGCACTAAAGCAAGGAAATTTTGGATGAAAATTAATTTTGTTATAGAAAGGATTCTGAAAAACAAACTAATGCACAAATTGGAATTATTTCTGTCAAATATGTTGGATTATGAGGATACTGTGGAAAAAGATAATAATGTATTTTTATGTGACAAGGCTGTAAAAAGTAGAAAAGCAGAAAAACCTTATGACAGATTAATGATAGAAAAATTAATTGAGATATCTGAGCTAGAAAAATTAACATTTTTGTTAAAGGGTAAAAATGTAGAATTATATTTGGCTATATGGCAATCTTTCATGGAGCATATTAAAAAAAGAAAGAGGAGAAACAGTGACTACTAGTGTTGTTAGATTATATGAGTCTCCTCAAATTAATGTTGTGCTGGAAAGAGAAATGGGAACGGTGATTAAGATGTGAGGAGTAATAATACATTATTTAATTTTTCTCTGTGTAGTGCAGTTGTGCAGAAAGTCAATTTTCAACTTCTTGAAAATATGGAAATATTTAATAAAAAATATATGTTTTAAAAAGAAGAGAGACGAAACAGAGTGACTAAGCGTACTGCCATCGCAACAGGAAGTGCTTTTACTTTCTTTCTTGATTTCCTTCAGTAATTATTCTGATATTTTCTGTTAGCAGTATGGTGTCATAATGTTGATACTTTGCATATTGTTGATATTTCTCCAATTTTCACATCTTCTGCCTCAGAGTCTAATCCAGCTTTGCATATGATACATTCTGTGCACAAGTTAAACAAAAAGCATAATAAATAGGGATGGAAGGGATATTTGAAATTTAAAAAAAAACACAGTTGAAAAACATTCATTATGAGTGATGAGAACCCCTGATGAGAAGAATCCACAATGAAAATCTCAGCATTTTGAGACATGTGCAAAAGTTGCACATATTTGTTTGCATAGGAAATGCCATTTTCTGTGCAGGAAGCAGCTCTTTCTTTCTTTCTTTCTTTCTTTCTTTCTTTCTTTCTTTCTTTCTTTTTTTTTGCATAGAGAATAATATTTTGATACAGAAATATTAATTCCGGCACAAAAAATGATGGAAAGGAGCATTTTTTTCTGCATAAAATTATCACATAGTTGACTTGCATAGCATTTGCGGTGCGGGTATCAATTTTTCTGCATTCAAATATTACTTTCCACAAAGAAAATTCTATGTAATGCACAGAAAATGCATTAGGATAATCAGATGTTGTTGCACATTCATTTTTTTAAGAGTGATCCATAATTTTTCATGAATTACACTATCAAAGGCTTAGTTGTAATCTGTAATGCACAGCCTGATTTTCTTTTGAAATTCTTTATTCAGTGTTGTTTGCTATATGATCCCTCATGATTCTTCCTCTCCTGAGCTCAGTTTCAGCATCTGCCATTTCTCACTCATTTAACATAAAAGCCCTTATTGTAGAAAGTTGAAAATGACTTTTCTTGCATGGGAGAAAAATACAATGGTCTGGTGATTCTTATAATCCTTGGTTCCCTTTCTTGGGTATTGGAATGTATATTGAGCATTTCTAATCTGTGACCCATTATTTTGAATAAAGTATAATGCTGCATATAATATAGTACAGTACAAGGGAAGTTGTATTGTAGGAAAAAAAAGTTCCATTCCAAATCTGGAATTCCACAATGAACAAAGGAATCAGTTTTTCCCACTTAAGGTTCCCAGTTGGTGTTTTGTTTGGTTCCTGATGTGAAAGGAAGTTACCTGTGACAGCCACTGCAACCTTATTGTACCATCCAACACCAGTGTGGAAAAAGAATGCAGCACTGTCTTCCAAAGCTTCTCTGAGAGTCCCAAGTGCCTTATAGAGTGAACTGAGCAGCTAACTTCAGCTCCAGGAATGGTTCTGGCCTGCTCTATCCAGCATTCCCAGGAAATCCTTTCCCACTCCTTCCAGGGTGCACAAATGTTCAGATTAAAGCGAGATTGCCACCAAGAAAACACAGTTACTCCATTATCTGAGACTTTACATTGTCCAAATGGAGAAGAATATAAAAGAGAAAAGAGAAAGAAAAGGTTTAGGCAAACACCAAAGGTGAGGCCATTTCTGCACTAGACTGTTTTGTGCTATTATTCCACTTTCAACATCCTATGGAATCCTGGGGTTTGCAGTTTAGGGAGGGGCCTCTCCCTAAAATGCAAACCCCAGGATTCCATAGGATGTTGAAAGTGGAATAATAATGCTAAAACAGTTCAGTGGAGAAATGGCCTCAGAGGACAAGAGTAAGACCATGGAGCACCATCAGATGATTCCTCCTCAAGAGTTTTCATCAATATTAAGTATCCACCCCAACTAAAGAAAAGGTATTAAAATAATTCATAAACAGGATTACTATTCACTCAAACATCACAAAATTAGTAAAGCTATCAAAGCAGTGTTGGAGAGATAGCAGTAAGAGAAGAGACTGGCAAAATATGAGGTTAATGTGTCCAAATATAGTGTCTAGGGGAAATAAAATATTAACTTGGATAAGCAAAATATTAGGTCAAAGAGTACATTATAGATGAGCACTACTGTTAATCTCCACATTTGAAAATGAAGATGAAAGACTGTCAAATAAAGATCTTATTGCACTCCTGCTAAGGATTGCAAAATTAGAAATGAAGGAAAATGTTAGAAGAACTTTCAATACAATAGTAGATAAAGTGTCTGTAGCACCATCAGAAAAGCTGACATACAAAATGTTATTAGCAAGAAGAGAAATCAAAGAAGATGAAGTTGAACAAATTTAGAACCTCTTTAATACTTATGTTATTCCACTGAATTCTGGCTATAACCCACTGTCTGATTTTTTTTTGTGGAAAAGTATATTTTGAATGTCAAGAACAATATACAACTGTCAGTATTTAAAAGAAGAGTTAAATTCACAGTTATAAATAGTGATACATATTTTATTATTAAGTACAGGTGGTGTGGGGAGAAGAGAGGTAAGGGAAGAGGGAATTGAATGTTATGTCTATAAGCTAAGGAATATTTGTAATGAGAAAAATGTAAATGAAAAATGTAAAAAAAAATCTTCCTCAATAATCTTACTGGCATGCTGCTACTGATTGCTGCCTCGGTAGGTCCTGAGATGGTGAAATCCACATTGCCACTGACATAGGCCCTTTCCACACGGGGGAAAAACATGAGATAACACAGGGTAGGACAACCTCACCCGGAGGTCGTCCACACCATGGAGTGCGCTAGGGCAGTTAGAAATGTGGAGGTTCCACACCTCAAACCACCCTCATGCGGCCGCGGGGGTGGCGCCACATGTTTTTTAAAGACCACATTTCATATGGTCTTTATGAAACATGAGCGTGCTAGCCCGTCACAGCACCCCATGTGGAATTGCAGGGGTGCGCAAGTGCATCCCTGCAGAGCTGCCCGGGGGCAGGCTTCCAGCTGGCGTGCTTCTCTGATTGGCGGAGAGCCGCCGGAAACTGCCAGCTGCCATTTTGGGCACCGCCGGGTGCCGTCGGATGCCACCGGACGCCGCTGCCATGTAGAGCGGCGAATACGGGCTGCGCCCCACGGCGACAGATCGAGGTAAGCTCCGTTCCCACATGTGCTGCCCCGTTTCCCAGCATTTCACGCCCCCCCCCGTGTGGAAAGGGCCATAGAGTAATTCGATTGGGACCCCTTTGGAGTACAATGAGAATGATTATCCCATTGGCCATTTTTTGTTGCTCTTTTTTGTTACTGTTGCTGCTTCTGTTTGAAGAAAAGACAGCGGTGTTTTCCTTCTTTTTTGACAAAACTTTGTGTATATGTATGAAAACAATGTTCTTGACATAAACCAATTTTTTTACCAACAAAATGCCCGTAGGCTAAATTTATTTTCAAAATATGTAAAATATAAAACTGAAATCTGACCTAATGCAGACCAAGGCTATTCTTCTTCTTGGCCATGTGGGGACGAGGGACAAAGGGCAATAAAAGACAGGTGATAAAATATGAACTCTAACAGCAAGAGAAAAATATTTTACCTTGAGATCTACACTTTTCCTGTCCTGTGTGAAGCTGACTGTCCCTTTCTCAGGCAGAGAAGATTGAACAGTGTTACAATTGGAATAATCAATGTGCTGTATAAATAAAACTTACCAACAGTAGTCCAAATGAAAGAGTTGTATCTTTGTTAAAGGGAAAAGCCACAAAGAATTAAGGTCCAGTCCATTGACTCTTTTCCTCTTTTGTGGTAAAAAATGATATCTTCAAATGCAGGAAACGTATTGAAGGTTAGAATTGAATAATTGGTAAAGGTTTGATTTCACTTGAGAGGAGAGAATGTTATATATAAATCATCTGCTTTTAACTTTTGCAAAGAAAGTTTGATTTTTGTTTTTATACACTTTTGCCTCCAGAAATCTACCTTTCTGAGAGTTTGACTTCAGTCCAAGTGTCTGTGGTGGTAGCACAGAAGTCCAAGTATCTATGGTGTGTTACCCTGCTTGCTAGGGGGCTCACTTAAGGGATTCCCAAAATCTGTTAAAATTGTGGGGAAAATCAGCTCAGAGCACTGTTTTAGCTATGTGAGAGGCAGGGTAACTTTGCAGGACCTTGTAACCCAGATTTTACAGAGTCAGACCACGCCAAAAAAAAAACAAAAAACAAAAAACAAACAGGCAGGTTGTTCAGTTTAAAGATTTTATTAAACCCTCAGTAATTAAAGCAAACAACAACAAACACCCTCACACATTCATTCCAGAGCTAAAGAAAAAGAAAGTAAGGAAAATTGATAGGGATTTTGTTTGGGGTGTTCAGAGGCAATACTTTACCTTGATTTAATGCCCAAGGGAGCCAATGTTGAAAAACTGGAGATTCAAAGCGATGAAACTCAAAAAATGGGGGAAGGGGGGGTGAGGCAAAACAAACTGACAGGGATTCAGGAGGAAAATGTGAATGAACCCATGAACAGAGAAAAACATGGGGTTTTTATAGAAAAAATATACCTGGAGGGCTAGTTCTCTCCCTGGGAGAACAATAGTACAGGAGGCTAAATCAAAAAGCCTTTAATGACCAACATCTCCGGCTAAATGTTTTTCTCAGTCCTTTGTGAATGACACTGACCAAATGGACAAAAGGCCCAGTAGAGTGAAATTGGCTACATTCAGCAGGCTGATTGTGATTCTATTGAGCTGCCATATCAGTGCAAAAGGGCCCTTTTGTCTGTTTTATGGTCCTCATGTCTTCCAGGAATCCCTGGCCCACGTGACAGATTCAGTCTGAGTCACCTTTTGGCTTGGCCAAAGTTTTAACTTCCTGCCAGCGTGCACTTTCAGTGACCCTGTCAGACACATGGAATGATTTCTGATATTAGCCATGTGGAGATATCAATTTGATGTGATAAATTAATAAATTGTAGACCCTGGGAGAGAGATAGCTGATGGTCGTACTTACAGGTGGTAGCACAGAAGGTAAAGGGTACTGTCCTGTTAGGAACAAAAGTAGTATAAATCTTCATAATAAACTTGAGTAAACTTAGTACACAAGGAGGACAGGAGAAAATCCTTATGTGTAGAAGAGGTGGGAATTAGGGAAAGCCTTCACACTGAGTATTTGCAATGAACACTTCAAAAGGCTTCACATTTGTTGGGTGTAAAGACACCCACATTTGACAATGGTGATGGGACTGTCTGAGAGGAATCCTCACAGTTGATGGCACTGACGTGATTGCCTGAATAGGAAAAACTCACACCTGTTGCATACAAATGTTGGGATAATGAGTGGAACCTTAACATGAAGGGTATAACCCCCACATTTGGTGGTCCCAGAAGTGGGGTGGAGATGTTACCCTGATTTCTGGGGTCCTGTGAGGGACACCTCAATGTGCTCCAAATAATGGGGAATGGGAATTAGCAAAAGCACAAGCTGTAGTAATGCAAGAGGCAGGGCAACCTAGCGAGATCTTGGACCCAATGTTTATGGGGTCAGGCTCAGTCAATAATCAAGCAGAAGTAAATAATAATTGTTTTTCTTTATTTTGAAATACAGTCAATACGTATGTGTGCAATCACTCACACAGACCTAATGAAAGAAAGATAGGAGTTTGATAGAGGATTTTAAGAGGGATTTTTTTCAGGGGAAATACTATACCTGATCCTGTAGCCTGGGTAGTCAGAAGAAAAGTCTGTTGGAGCGGAGATTCTCAGCACGTGGAAGCTGAGGGGAAGGCTCGGCAAACGGAGCAGCAGCAAGGTAGGATGGAAGCCAGGAGCAATCCGAAGAAGCGCTCAAAATCAGGGGTTCTTATGGGGGAAAATATGCCTGCAGGCTAGTCCGTTTACAGGGAAAACAATGGGTTTCAGGCTGGAGACAAAGCCTCCAAAAGGTCTGTATTTAGCATGATTGAATTATGACAGAGTTGTCAATAGCGCAGACAGTATGCAAACGAGGAGTGCTTGACAGTTGGCTATTTGGCTCATCAAGTTGCCTGCTTGGGGCAGAGAATCTTTTGTACACTGCGTGCATACATAATCTGTTCTCAAAGTGTACTTGCTTGGAGGTCTCCTGAAACTGTATTCCGGCAAATTACTGGCCTGCCTGGATTTATCTTGTATTGTTCAGCTATATCAGCCGTGCCTGTGTGCGTGCTTGTCTGGGGGCCTCGCAGGCACGTGGAGAGGAACAGTTTGTGATGGCCAATTTCTTGATATCAAGTTATATTTAATAAACCACAGGCCCGGACTAGAAACTACAGTAACAGAGAATTTAACCCGCCCCCCCATGTTAGATGTAGGCAGTGGTGGGATAGAAGAGGTATTATAAGCATGATGCTTTCAACCCTGGGAAAAACATCATATCCAGGAGGAAAGTTTGCAAGTTGGTGGCAGCCAGAAGCCATGTGGTGAAGCACCTAGATATTTCACTCTGTCAGTCAAGATTATTCTGGACTTAGAGGGTTCACCTTTATGACTAGGAGGAGGACATCTGGCTATGTGGGCTCTGTTGCAGACTCTGAGTTTGATTGCAGCTGCAGTGGCCTTATTTTGCCTGCCTCTATAGTTGGTACTCTGAGACAGATCCATTTTGGAGATCATTTGAGCCTGTGTACCCCTTTTCTCTGAATCTGGAAAATCTCTAAAGGACTCTCATAAATGAAAGTCTGTAGGGACGTGATCTGCAAGGGGCTATTGGGGCTGCTTCTCTTGCAAGTGGCAAGGGAATCATGCAATGACTTGCAGTTATGTCACTGTATCCTGTCAACCCACGATGTTGTTGTCAGCAGGCAGGATAAATCTGATTCATGGATTACCTGAAGACCTATGCCACATCATCAGTATTTATCTGTAACAAAATTTTAAAAAATTGCTCTCCCTCTTTCTCTTCCCCTTCCCTCCTTCCTTCCTTCCCTCCCTCCCTCCTTCCCATTAGTGTATCTTGCTTGTCCCCCCTCATCTCATGGTCCTCTCACTTTTTTTATCAAGTTCTGCACAGAGGATGATTAGTGCTTTCAGTGAAGTATCTGGCTTTTTTCATTAACTGATCATAATCTGAACTCATACCCCTGGGATACAAAGTGCTCGTGCAGATTGGTGCTTTTGGTAGTGCCTATGTGCTGTTATTTAAATTTGACTTAATTGACTAACTTGATATTGTTGGAGCTGGACAGATGGGTATCTTTAAATTTGGCTCTTTAGATTAAAATAAATACACACAAAGTAAACATTGGATATTGAATTGTTACCGCACTATACACCTAAACTCTGCAGGTTGTCCTATTTTCATAATTGGACATATTTATGGCCCAAAAAATGCTTGAATATACACTAGCTGGAAGCATGTCGCCAGATCAGGATAACTTCAGACATGGCCAGGTCATAAATTTAGAGAGGATTAGGCAGAAAAATCTTATGCTAATGGGCTTGTGATAATCATTTCAAGACTGCAGGCTACGAGCACTCCTGAGAACAATGGAAAGTAAAACTGCCCAAGTAAAGCAATCAGAAATCTTTCCTAGACCCCCTGTCCAACCAGTCATTAAGAGATTGTCATGACTCCCATCAATGTTTTGTCACCTACAGTTAAGACAATCAGCCCATTCTGGACTCCTTGGTCAAACTCATGATAATGAATTACTGCTTTGTCCATGCATCCTTCTTCAGAGTAGGAAATAGGGTACAAAACCCCCAGCTCCAGCAAATTGTAATACATTGGGAATATGCTGCACATGGTAGCCCAGACTCTCATTCCTCCATGTTACCCTCAGGCCCTGCCTGACCCACTCTGCTTCAACTTTCTGTGTCACAGCTGGTAACTATCACCCTTTTCACTCAGTTTTCTCTCTCTCATGTTTCTTGTCTCACTTTCTGATAGCCTTGTATGGTTCTTAATAGTTGATTTCTTGCACGTCTTTTAATTTCCAATAAAATACTCTTTTAACTTTAAAGAGTCCTCTCCAGTTAGTACTGGTATACACAAGTGAAAAAATCCTATCATTCCATTCCTGTTGCAGGCCTCCTGTGAGCTATAATTCCCCAAATGCTAAGGAGATGCTGTCATTACAGGTGGACCTCAAAGTTCCTCACCTCTTAAGGTAATAGGATAGCGTATGTTTTAAAGGGGATTCTTTTCTATATACACGACAAAATTTTCAGAATGTGTTTTGGTTGTGCGGAGTTCACTGAAGGGGATGTATCAGCACTTCCAGCCTAGTCTTGTGGGAGGTCAACCCACCCTCTCTTTCCTCCTGGCCCCAGGATCCATAAATATTGAATCCTGCCTCTTGGACGATGTATGATACCCTTTTTTAACTGTATGACATAGCAGAACAAGTTTTACTCCTCCCACGGCTTTAGCAGTCAGAGAATTGCTCCATACAATATCATGACAATGGTAGTTTGATCCATTTTTTTTCATGCTAAATTAACTTTACAGGGTAAGTCCATATTTGAAAATGGGGAAGAAGACTTTTATGTGGCAGGGCTGGGCTGATAGGACAATTTTTATTCTATATCAGTTGATTGGTTTTCCCATCCTCAGGATTAAGGTGAGATACAATCTGCCAGCTTCTATAGAATGCCAGTATCTTCAATTATAACAGTGGTTCTCAACCTGTGGGTCCCCAGATGTTCATGGACTTCAGCTCCCAGAAGCCCTGAGCATTGACCATAGTGGCTGGGGCTTCTGGGAGCTGAAGTCCATGAACATCTGGAGACCCACAGGTTGAGAACCACTGAATTATAACATATGTTGGTTTTGAGGTATGGCCTTGCAGCTTCAAGTATCTCTGAGTCTCATCTACTTATAGAAATGTTCATTGAGTCCATGAAAGAAAAACTTTCCCATATTTGTTTCATAAATACTTTTGTTAGTCAATAAAGATCACATTCTGAAGTTTAAGAACCAATGGGATAGCAAAGTAGACTAGCTAAAACAAAAATCACAGCTTTTAGCTTCATTCCCTGCTATATTCATAGCTCTTTGCGTATTGTGTACCATAATCTTTATTTAGCAAAGGTTCAGATATGGTTGATGCTGTGATTTTCCTCAAGTAGCTCTTAAAACTGATAGTCTGATTATTTTTCCTTACAGGAACAGCTTATCAGTCAAATTAATTTTGCTTTTGCACTAATTTTTTGGATTTTCCTGAATTACATATGATCCTGCATGATTAGACCAGTCTCTGGGCAATTTACTTTTTGGTTAACAAAAATAGATTTGTATGACCTTCCAGTTGCTAAAAGGCTATCCTGCAATAGTTGAGAGACAAATTATTCAGTGGAAGGAAGACCTCATAACTCTTTCAATATGAATGTATTGTGTATAGATATTAAATATACATTTATTGAAAAAAGAAGTTCAGCCCTATTTCAACATCACAAATATGGTTTAATACAAAAGGATTCAGACTTTTTTTTAAAGACTGAAGCTTTCAAAAGCTCTGAATGGAAGAATCTCCTTGGATGTCCTCATATTTTATTTTTTTATAAAAATCGCAAGATCTTTCAATTCTATTTATGAAGAAACTTGCAAATATTGGGAAAGAAATGTTGGGAAATGAATGATGGATAAATAAATGAATGAATGAAATTTGCACTCATCTCTACTGTTTAGATATTCCAGTCAGTTTTTTCAAATCACAAAGTAGAATTTAACATTAGTTAGTCTAAAATGCTTCTCCTTGATATTCTGCTGGTTTAATGTTCTTCCCGACATTCAAATCAGAGAGGCTTTCATAGATGAAATGTTCATATACTGTCCTATTTTGTAATTTGGGTCAATAAAGTCAAACCAAGATTCTTGGAAACAACTTGATTTGGCCATAGGCTGGTGTGATAATTATTATAGGAAAGGCAAAGAGGAATAGAACTTGATTTTTTTTTAAACTGAAGAACTCTTGAATGAAAGGATTTGAGGCATACCTGTGAATAAAAAAGTGTAGCCAATCCCTCACAGAGAACTCTGTGAAGGGAGGGAGGTGCTTCAGTGAGGGAGAGGAGGATTTAAAAAGAGAGAAAGAGTTTATCGGTGACAATTGGAGGAAGACTTTTGAAGAAATGAGTTGTGAGAATCAGAGAGCAGTGAATGTGTACTGGGTGTCTGAAATGATTGAAGGAAAGGGTCTGACATAACTCAGTTTGAATATTATTATACGGGTGAGCCGAACACTGGAACTTGATAAAGCAAACATTCCGTACATTAAAAGAATAAAGTTGAACTACTGGTTACTGTGTTAAACCTGACTCTGATTGATGTCCTTAAGCCTACACCAAAGAGTATCATGTTCACTGCTACAGAAACCACTTGTATAATCAATTAGTCCACACTAAGATCAACTGGAGGCCCACGTACAAAATCCAGGGGAGATTTAAGCAATGACTTTAGGGCCATTTCCACACTAGACTGTTATAGCACTATGATTCCACTTTCAACATCCTATGGAATCCTGGGGTTTGCTGTTTAGGGAGGGGCCTTTAGAATTCTCAACCAGAGAGCTTTTTGGCCTCAGTAAAATACAAACCCCAGAATACCATAGGATGTTGAAAGTGGAATAATAGCACTATAACAGGCTAGTGTGGAAATGGCCTAAGTCAAGGTGAGAGTGACAGGTATTCAAGGCTAGGAACCACAGCCAGCCACAAAAGGGGATTTGTCACAGTTGGAAATAAGTTTGACTTTTTTTCATGCCCTTAATCTTGGCTCTGCATCAAGAAAACTGCACTGTGTGCATTCCCTGAACGAAGAAGCAACCTCATCTTGCTGATAACAGCAGTCTCAAAGTCTGTTTACAGCTGCAGTAAAAACATTTAGCTGTGCAGCAGCTGCCCTTCCCTAGTTCACAAAAATGGCTCCTGACAAGTAAAGAAGTTCCTCTAGCATGAAAGTGAAGGCAATGTTGTCTGCCTGCAGACTGATACCACACGACATCTACTTTCTGTGGCAAATCTCATGATCTGGCGCTGGTGGTGGGAAATATATAGCCCCAATACCATTCCAGTAGCCTCTTAGAATCAGTATTGTAAACCCATTCAATAACTCCATCCTAACAGTATAGGCTTTTGCTAGTTAATTTTTGAGGCTGAGAAAAATTTGGGGGGTTAACCCTAATTGACACATTGGGATCCCTTTTTTTTTTTTTGCATAACATAGAATCTTCTGGGCATCTGTATGGCAAGCTGCTCAAGAAGGCTCAAAGGTAGCTGATATGTGTACATATTGTTTGAAAAAGAATTCAAGCAGAGGATACAGTGAAAGAAAACAAGCTGACATCAAGCAATTACAGACAAATAAAAAGACAGATTGTAAGTAGCACTTTAAACGTCCAGAATATGAACAACTGATTTGGCCTGTTTAACATTCTAACAAAGATTTGCCAATGGTGTAGAAAGAAAAGAGGCTTACTAAGGACTTTTCAGTAAAAAGATGACTGCTGTCAGGCAGACTTTTCTGAAAAATCATCAGATAGTACAGATTTCTCTCTGAAAAAGGATGGATATGTTTCAGCCAAAGCTTGGAAAGTTGCTTTAAAAGGTAGGGACAAGTTCTAGCTACTTGGGATAATCTAAATGCTACAAACTGTTACCAGGCTTTGATATGGTTTAATTAGCAAAATATATTAATTGGCAGATGTGTTTAATTGGGATAAATTATAAATGGCTGAAAGGCCATGTGCTGCCAGAAACCTTCTGGTTAGACAGCACTCTCCCCTCCGACCTGGAGATGGTTGTCGTCAACAGTGAGTAGGTGCAGACACTAATTCAGGAGATTTCTTGGATCTGCAAGGAAGTGGCCTTGTAATCAGGCAGGAACATGCAGGTCACGGGCAAACGATTTGGCTGTGTTCGCAACCCACACCAGTGGGATGAAGGAAAACTAGTCATATACTAGAAGTTCTTCCAGGATGATTACGCTCTGTCTGGCAAATGAAAGGGCCCTGTTAAGATCACAAAATGAGTCTCTCTCACTGTCTACCAGCTATCACTACAACACAAGAAGGGACAGTGGCTTAAATACTTACATGTTTCACAATTAAAGGAATGCCCTGGCCCAGACGGAGAGACACAAAGAGGCAGCAGAGGAGCCCCTGGCTCCCATCAGGCAGGTCTCACTCAGTTACAAAGAACTGTTCACAAAGACCTTATGGGCTGGAGCTACCTTGAAGAGATGTCCTTCTACAGCTCTCCCCTTCTTTGTAATTAGCTTTGTGGTTTTAGTAGGTTTAGGTAATAGATTGTAGAATTTCTTCCTCTCTAGTGTAATGATGGCAATGATGGCTCCATGAACTGCAGACTCAGTAAGAACTATTTTCCTTTCCTTTTCTGTATTAGTTTTCCTAGAACCCCTTCAGGCATGAACTTCCAGCAAAAACTATCCCTTGAGTTGCACCAAAGTTGAGCCACAGCACTTCCACCTTCATGTCTGTAGGAGCAGGCATGTCTTCATTAGATGTGGCCAACGTTAAGGTTTTAGTAAACAAGTTGTTCTACATTACCACTGATATGGCTAATAATGGTGAGCCTTTATGGCAGTCTGCCCAGACCCTGTTTGGCATCCAACATTCAGTTACCTCTCTACTCTTAAACTGGGAACTGGCAAAGGAGAGGAACTCACTAATTCTTGCAGGAGAGGCATATTTCAGTAATCAGAACACATCTATAGCCTTTGCCTGTACACAAATGCACACAATTAACATGATGACAATTATGGAACTAATTTGGCATGCCCATGATGGACACATCTCAAAAGAAATTAGAGAAATGGTTCAGCCAAACTGAGAAAAGAGGAGCTGCAGCTAGAAGTATGGTGGACTCTCATAAATGTCACTTATATCCCCTGATGAAATCAATTGCAATTGTTTATGGTTACCATCACTGCAAGGATTATCCTCTTCACCCATCCATTTGTTCCCCTTGGAATACAGACAGTCTCAGGAGACATGCTTTATTCCAAGGACTGTAACCATTGGGCTACAGTGCTTGGATCCAAATAGCAAACTGTTAACATAGAAGGGTGCTGACACAGAGAAAACCTGGGCTTTATTTGTTCTGATGATACATTGCAGACCTATCATCCATGTCTAATGCTCCTTAAGATCCACAACAGCCAGTGTACCTATGAAGTTACCAAAGATACCAATTTGGCCATTATTTATATTGGAAAAGGATGTGTGTGCATAAGGACAGCCTGCCACACCATCATGCTAAATGGATATATTTTACAGCCCATGGTGCCCAGTTTAAATTATTGCTTTTGTAAATTTACTATCATCAGTGGTTGTGACATCAACTATTCAACCCCAATCTAGACAAGACAAGAGGTGGCCATGTCCCTCACATTATACAGTTCCATTACTCCAGTGTTCTCCAGGCTCATTTTACATATTTTGCATAGACTCACCCTGACCTAAAAGAACAGTTAATGCAAATAAAGGCTGCCAGAGACAAAGCCACACTGGTTGTGTCTCATAACAACGCCATGGCCAACGTTTCCAAAGAAATAGCAAACACTGGATGCCATTCATAGTGGAAGTCATTTCTTGGTTAGTCCCCTAAAGTGATGGGAGTCTTTAATCCAATGCTGCATCCAACTGTTGTGATTTTGGCCTTTCAAACTACACTAGTGTTCTTTCTCACTGGCATGGCATATTTGATTTGGTGCCAGCTTGTTCAATTAAGAGCCTTCAGAAAATTGGCTAAGTTAGCCAAGTTTCAGTCTATCCTTTAACTGTAATTGGGTGGGAGCCCAAAGGCTCCCTGTCCCCCTTCCAAGGAATCCCTGGCAAGGTGCAGCACTGGCCCCAGCGTCAAAAACAGTGGTCAAACCCAGATGGAAGGAAGTTTCCTCTGGAAAGATGAACTGAATGTAACTGGATGAGGCATTCTAGGATGAGCATGACAGGTAGTTGACCCCACGAGTCAGTAATAACCATCTGTCCTATATATGGTGGACAGAGGGAGATTTTTCTGACAAACTTCCTCCTGGACTCAAAGCACTGGACCATGTCAAGAAGCTGTCAACTAAACATCACCACTGAAGTGCCACTGTTGCATCATTAGTACTGCCTGTACCATGGCAACCTCCATCCCCAGCTAGGCAGGTATACTGGCAGACCTCAGCTAAATGACCCTCCACTTTCCAAGCATCCTCAATGCTCATATTCACAATCCAAGCCATGGTGGACTTGCACAGATCCAGTGGTCTGGTCTACTGACCTGCTGGTAACTCAAGCACCACCATCTCATGCCTGCATTCTATGCACTCTTAGCTCAAAACACCCGTTTTCTACCTCTGGGTACCATACTCATAAGGCTTCACTGCTCAAAATTTCCATATGATAACAACACCCCTGGGTAGCATGGCCCCCAGTTCCAGTTAACCTCTCATTGAGTTTCCTCCAAAAGTGCAGCATCTCCTGATCTTCCCAAAAATCCAAAACCACATCAAAAGATGTTGGTCCCAGTCTACCAACCCTGAAAACTGCCAGTGTATGCTCTTTCAATGCATTAAGCACCTGCCGAGATACCTGAAACCTGAAAAACGCTGCCCTATACACCATGATGAAACCACATTTTCCAAGGTACAAAGTGTTGGGGGGGGTAGAACTCACAAATTCACTCTTCTGAACATCTCAAGAACCAGCTTTATGAAATCTTTTGGACCTGGGGGAAAATTGTTCTCCACCCTGTGCATTGAACTGTCTGAATTAATGGGCTTATTAACTGTGCCATGATTTGCCTGAATCAGACCTTTCCTATTTGCTTCTATTGAAGGAGCACTATCCAATTGAACTTTGCTATTTCTATGACTACTGTTGTATTTTGAACTTTGAAGCTCCAATTGATGGAGGAGAATCTGAATATTGCCTTGTAGCTGATGTCTGTTTGTTGTTGGGAACTTTTTTCTTTGTTGTCTCTTCCCCCTGTTTTTAAACTTAATTGGCAACATTTTTACTAAATTGACTGTTCAACAAAGTGATTAGTTGACAATATTGATGGAGGTAAAATAGTTAACACTATAACCCTTAAGTATATTCCTAACTACCCCATATCCCATTCTCCAAAACTGACAAATTTTAAGTGTACAGCACCTTCCAGGAAAAACCTAACTGCGTGTCTTCGCCACAGAAGTTTAATGGGGGAGGGTTGTTACAGGCTGTATGCCCCCACAATTTAATATGATTTAATTGGCAAAATATATTAATTGGAAAATATGTTTAATTAGAATGAAATATAAATTATACACACTTATGGCTGACAGGCCATGTGGAGAAGGGACACTGGCTGGAAAGCAGGTCAAAGGTAACCTCAGTATAGCCAGGTCATAAGTTCACTGTATCAGAGTCCAACTTCATATCTGTGCTTCTCTCCCAGCAAGGGAAGGGAGGTGAAAGTACTTGCCCAAGAGGTCAAGGCAATGGGGAGTGTCCAGTGCAAATCAATAAGTGGAAATGCGGAGCTGAGCAAAGTCAAGACCAAATCCAAAAGGTCCAGAAAGCTGAAGGTCTGTCCAAAGGGTTGAGGGAGCCAGAACACAAGGGTTGTGAAAGCTTGCATAGTGATTTGCTACAAGCAAACAGGAAGTCACTCCAACAGACTTAGAGAAGTGTCTGAAATGGTGATGATCCGCATTTGTTTACTTCAAAGTTGCCTTCAGATCAGGGGTGGGGAAACGTGTCCAGCAGGCCTTATGCCCCTCTATAACCCCATCCATAATCCCATAACTCCATAACCCCCTCATAAATTCTTGAGCCAGTGTTTGGATAACTCCCCCAACACTCTCAATGTTTCTTTAAAAAAGTTTATTTTGGCTGAAAAATGGCAGCAGCAATAATTTCATATCTGAAAATTGCCAAGTCCTATTTTAAGTGAAATTAGGTATCAGCTCTAATAATAAGCAAAATTAACTGTGTCTCTGGATGTCTTGAGCTAGTATCTCAAGCCTTTTGACTGGTTACCTGTAATTTAATAAGATTAGAAGATAATTTATCTCTTGAACCCATTATGGACTGTGGCAAATGCCAAAAGATTTGCCATCTTTTTTTTTTTTTGAATGGAGTTCCTGTACCATAAAATGCTTCATGACAGAAAAAGAGAGATTTGACTGATTATGTACTTTTCTAGCCCTGAATCTTCAAGCTATAACATTTCCTGCTGGACTTCTGCTTGTCATATGGATGTTAAAAGTCAAAGGCCCCATTGGAAAATATAGTACCAATTCTATCCTCACTCATAAGACATTTTGAAAGAATGATTGTAATTGTACATGAGGTAGGTGTGGGGGGAGAAAGGGGAAGCAATCGCTTTCAATATCGAATGCATAGTTGATTTCGGAAAGGGAAATAATATACAAGCAAATTCACCCTTAATCATTTTTGTACCTTTCAATATTCTTCATAAAAGCCTCTCATCTCAGAGAAAGCTATCATTATCCTTTTCATTTACCTTATGTTTACCTCACCATAGGCAATTTCAACTCCAGAGACCACTCTGAAAAATCCTGCAACACTCCTCTAGCTTTTTTTTTTTATCCTTAGGCCAATATTCTATCATGTTTTTGAGGTGCTTTAGATGAGCAAAAGCACAAGGAAAAGAGACATAAAGCTGCTTTCAGAACCTTTCCCATTATTAGTTGCAGTAAGAAATAAACATGTCTTCTTGGGAAATAAAATCAAATTTCCTGAAGGCATTATCATAATATTTGCAACCTTTCCCATGTCTCCCTTTGTTGTTACCATTTGATTCACTTTTGCATTTTCTTTTGAACATCTATGTACAATAACACTTGAAAACAAAAAAAGGCACAAAAGGTAAGTTATCTTAGGTTTAGTTTCCAGAAACACCCTCAGTAAGAGAGGCATCCTTTGGATAAGGTGTGTGGGACGCTTGTAGTAGCAGAGTTTAAAAATAATAGCAATAATGAGATAAAAGTAACTGAAAGGCAGATTCATATCACCTATGACACTTTTTTTTTTTAGTACCAAGGAGAGGGTAACAAAGTTACATTTCAAGTAATGAAATAAATAGAGACAGCATTAATGGGTGGGGAAATAATGAGTAACTGTTTTAGTTAATGTTAAAGCTAATTTAAAGGGCATTTAAGATATTTTCAGAGGCATTTTGAGCTGAATTTCCAATGTTTTATGCCATTCTCCTATCAAGTCTAAGACTTTTTTAAAACAAATATAATGGAGAATAAAGTTTGTGTCAGGGATGTATATGTGTGTGTGTTGTAACTTGTTTTAATGCTTTCATAAGACACCCTGAAATATTTGATATAGAGCAGGATATAAACGTTTTATTAAATAAATAAATAATGAATACGTGTGCACGTGTGTGTGTGCGTGCGTGTATGTGCATGCACTTAGTTCCTGTCACCTCCCCTGTCTTTTTTTATGAAGGGAAAGAGTCATTTGCTTCAGGCCTTTGATGATTCACCATGAAATAAAGAGAGCAGACACATAACTGGGTAATAAGAACCATTTTATTTAATTTGACCTATTTAAAATTGTGTTGGCTTGTAAAGGAGCAACTAATGGGGAGCAACTTGATGTGGATTCAGCTGTCACTACATGACAATGCCCTCAGCCTTCCCTGGGGCAAAACACTTTAGTCCCAAGGGCAATCCAAACTGATTTGGTTGTTCCTGATCCAGCATAACTAGAAGGTAATCTAGGGGACTACCACCACTTGTAGGGCCCTACAAGCAAGAGCCCTAATCCCAGATGAACCTCAAGGGTAGCCTCTTTCCTTGACCCTCCAGGATTCAATGCCCCAAAAAGAGAGTTCCAGAGCCCTACCCTACACAAAGGAATGCCAAGAGGTGAACACTGAAGTCATATTCTTCCTTGCTACCAGATAAAAGAAAACCTATTTAATACACCACCCCAAGCCAATTTTCCCAGTGTATAGTATAGTATGGGATGAGGGGGAACCTGCAAAGATGGGGAGGGAAATTCCTATTTGGCTCTCAAGTGACCAGATAAACTCATACTGCAAATGAGGGTAGGAGGGAGAGTCCATTGTCCGAGCCAAGTAGAAAATAGCAAGGGTGGGCTAGCTTCAAATAACACAAGCCCTGTCCCTGGCTCATGTTGTTATCTGGTGCTATGTGCCAATCAATCACAGTCACACTCTGGTCTTTTCCATGGAGACCATCAAATTTTTACCCTCCTCAGCAATGATTATCATCATGTAAGTCCAGGTAAGTATTATTAACTTCCACTAGGAATGTCTGAAACACACTTCAGATGTATGGAGACTTTATACTAAACTAAGAATCAGGCAAATGCCTAACCTCACCACCTCCCCGTACTGTGAGCAAGAAATTCTAAAATAAATAAATAAATAAATAAATAATAAATCAGGGCTTTTTCTCTTGTAACATGAATTTTCCATGCCTGCTTTACATGTGAGCAAAGCAACAAAGAAAAGAGATGCAGGTAACTGATCCTCTGCTCTTGTGTTTAAGAAAGTGTGGCATGAATACCAGAGCAAGCCTGTTGCCTTATTTGCTTCATAGAGGAAAATGTACTGCATCCACAAAAGAAAGATCAATGATGAGATAAACAGGGGAACAATGCTTCATGATGATGTAGCATAATTCCCATAAGTAGTCAGGGTGAGGAGAGGAGATTTTTTTCTTCCATTTTTAGTCTCTCCTTCAACTGATTATCGACCATTCTCCAGATGCTTCTTCAGAGAGAGGGAAGTTTGTCATCATTCCTGTTTTCTCTCTTCCTTCTCTTTCTTCCTTCCCTGGCCACTCAGCTGGGTTGACAGCTGATAATAAGAGAAGTTTTGGAAAGAGTGCAAGGTGTTACTAAACATCTTACTAAACTATCCTCTCCCAAAAAAGTGCATTTCTCACCAACAGGATTGAGGCCAATGCACGCAGACCCAAATCACAACAGTACCTGGACCATATGCAAAGCATGGATCAGATAGGTTCTTGGTTGGATTTCACACATGCAGATCCCATTTCCATACATGGACTTCTCAAAAATTGCATCTGGTGGGTAGCTGGAGTAGATAAGGTAAAATTTCTCCCTACAGTTTCACTCCTGCATCATGTGTAGCCTCTGCCCAAAGACAGCATCCAAATTGGACCAAGGCAAGAATTAACAAATTTTGATCAGTAATATATATATATATTTTAAAAAAGACACATTTCACCAAAGACTTCACTGTAGAATATTGTTTCCAGAGAGTGACTTTGAGAAGGTTAGAAGCATTAGAAAAGAGAATGTCACATAACTGTAGCAGTTACGTAACTATAAGCACACATCATTAGTATCTTCTGCCATAAATAAATACACCTGAAGCTCCAAGTGGATTTATTGCAGCCAATAAATAATTTATAGAGTTATTTACATTTTGCATTGCTAGCTTCTTATATGTAAATTAATTCTATCATGGCTTCTACACTTACAAAAATATAGTGTCACTAAATTCCAGAAAAGTAGCCATACTGATCTAGAAAGTTTCAAATAATTATGTACAGTCAGTGTGCTGTAGTGTTTAGAGTGTCAGATCAGCACTTGAAGGACTTGGGTTCAAATCTCCATTCACCTATTCTGTCTGGTCTGTGGCCTTGGACCAGTCACCCTGAGTTAAAATGAAGACAAAATGGAGGGGTGGGGAAACATATACATAAAATACATTAATACAAAATAATACAATATGCGTAAAGTATCTAATATAAATTATTTCCATCTCATTGATTTGAATGAGAAGGATTTTTTTTCCCCCTGTAAAGTGAGAAACAACCCATGTGGACAGAAAATAAAAGAGAAACCAGCTCCATCACTGTTTCTTACTTTCTGGCAAGAGTCAGGACTTTCAATACATCAGAGGTCTCAACATGGCAGTGGTCAACGATTCACTCTCTTCACCTATAGGTCTATACCTACAAAGAAAAAATCAGTTATGGATGTCACAAGAAGCTACAACAAGCATCAGAATGCTAAATCTGCATTCAGTGTTTTTCCCTACCCTGAGCATTCTAGATTATCCTACAGGTAACTGATTCATTCTTTATTTTAATTCTTTGAATGGTTCTATATGTTTTCTTCTTCAATCTGGTTAGAGCATTTGCTTCTGGAGAAAGTCAAGATACAAAGATCCTTCCTTTCTTTCTTTCTTTCTTTCTTTCTTTCTTTCTTTCTTTCTTTCTTTCTTTCTTTCTTTCTTAAGATATTTTCTCTTTGGGATAAAATGATTAAATACTGTGTTGCAGAATGTAATTTAAAGACTGATAATCTCTGGTTTCTTTTCCGGTTTTACAAGGTGTATAATATATATATATATATATATACACACACACATATATAAAACAAAAGTAAGTCCTTCCCCTCGACAATATTTGCAGATTAATTGTGTATTCCATTCCTAAAGAAAAAAAATGAAAATGAAATGAAATGCATAATAAGCATTTGAAAATACCCCACCAGGTTTAATTCAGCGATACAAAGCTCTAGAAGCAATTAATTTATTATCTTAAAAGTAGAACGTCTGAAGGCATTTGCCTGGCTTCTAACACAAACAAATCATAGAGAGTACATTAAGTACACAGGGATTACAGACTATTTTTTCCCATAAAGTTTGAAATCTGAATTCTAATAGGGTTTTGAAGAATACAATCTTAAATACATAAAGTCATACAGAAGAAATTAAGTTGGATAGACTAGGAAGTTTACCCTTAAGCAGATGATAAATAATTAAGTCTATTGAAGGGATTACATCCCATGTAATCTTGGAATCTAAGCTGTGTCAGGCCTATCTAGTACTTGGAAGGGAAACCACCCAGGAATACTGAGAGCCAGAGGTGAAATTTAAGAGGAATGCAGTGCCAACCACACCTGACTACTCTTTGCCTTTAAAAAACAAAACAAAACAAAAAAACTATGAAATTCTTGGAGTCACTATAGGTTGACAGGGACATATAAACAGATACACAGACACAACCCTCATATGACAGAGAGAACAAGCACATGTACATCAGGAACTCTATGTTAATAGGTTTCCTTATTGCATGAAAGAGCTTGTCTAAGGATGCCACCTGAGGGCATTTCTATTCCTATGACTCCACTTCCAAGTGATCCTGCCGAACATTTATTAATCTGCAATATTATTTGCAGCTCAACAATTTCTTGGTGAATCTCATCAGCAATAAATACAGCTTATGCGTATTTATCTTTACTAAATAACCTTCACTAAATAACTCCACAAGATTCACAAATATATGGAGAGGAAGCAAGGTTTTGCTCGATGTTCCTGCTCACAAGATACTCCAGGTCCTTTACACCAATGACCTAAATCCAACATCACACTCACAAACATCCCTACATATGATATCATCTCCCCCACCCCATTTGTGGTTCTCTGCACTACTGTAAAACCTATGCCAGAGAATTTCCCAGTCCTGTGGAGTATCTTTGCAAAATGCAAAGGTGGACTCCAGCATAGACAGGGAATCAAAATCTTGTTTAAATGAGTGCTTTGATGCCTGCAAACTACTGTGAACTACATAATAACAAATCCATTAAATATCTATACTCTAATCTTGACATTAGTCCTCTTTGTATACAAGTTGACTAAACTCCTTAAGCATCCCTATCCAGTTGCCAGTTGCCATAACCCTCTAGCTATGTTTGCACCCGGACTTAGGCCATTTCCACACGGGCTTAAAGAAACGGTGCAGAGCGTCCTCCAGGGAGGATGTCTGCACCTGGGGGAGGACTGGGTCGGACCTACCTAGTGTAGTTCCGCACCTCAGGCCACTCTGGAACGACCCGAAGTGGTCGTCCAGCGTGTTTTTGAAAGACCATTTGAAACAGGTCTTTCAAAAGCACGGAGTGTGCCACTCCATGGCCGTGCTCTCGTGCAGATTTGTAGGCTTGCACCAGTGCGAGCTTGTGATCTGCCAGGGGTGGGCTTTAGGCTGGTGAGCTTCAGTGGTTGGTGGAGAGCCTCAACCAACCAGAAGCCACCATTTTCATCCCTGGAGCAGTGCGGAGCGGCAGCCACGCACTGCTCCAGACCAGCCTGGACCCAAGCATGGAGCCAAGAAGTCCGGTAAGTACGAGCACGGGGGGATTCCCTCGCCCCGTGTGGAAATGGCCTTAGACTATCTGCTCAGAGGTATTGTTATCAAATCATCTTTTTGACTTCCTGTAATTTTTTGGACATTCTTCCTGAGCAGAGATTGAAAAAGTGAGGGGTAGCTGAAGGAGTAGTCAGATGACAACTTTTTCAGATGGCTTTTTCAGTTAATAGTGCCCCAGTTGTCCTGATCCTGAAATTGGTCAATTTAATAACGGAGATGTTATTCACAATTTTTTTTTTCTTCTGAAGGGAAAAACAAGTAATTTTAGAGATTTTCTTTCTGCTGTGAGAGTATAGAACAACTTTTCAGTTTTTGAAGATAATTTGCATTGAGGAATATTTTCTGAGCAAACTTTGTGCATTTTTAATGTTTGTATTTTTCTTTGCAGAAAGTAGTATTTTCTGAACACAAAACAGCATTTAGATATATCCTGTTCTGTATAGAATCCAGTTCCTAGCCCATGCTTTTGAAGCATTGTAGGCTGGCAGAGATTTTTGCTGGTCTCCATGGGTATAATCACACTATAGCATGGTGTGCCACAATGGAGAGCATAGACAGTGAACAGAGAATTTTTGCATGCCCTGATGAAAGGTTTGAGTCACTTTTTGCCACATTCTTAAATAATTTTTCAGCAGCCTGAGTCAGTTGCATAGGGACAGGGGGGCAGAGGGGAGCGGTTCACCATAGGAGGCAATGTTTTGGGGGCATCCTGGCCCATAGCCACACCTCACATGCCCTGGCCATGCCCCCACATGCCCTGGCCACGCCTCCATGCACCACAGCCATGCCCCTACACACAGTGGCCATGCCTCTCATGTTATAGCCACGACCCCTTCTGCCCCCAATTCCACACACTCCAAGCTCTGCCACTGGCCTGAGTTCCACATAGCAGTTGTCTATCTGTTTATCAGAGACTGGTAATTTGTTATTTCTAGGAGATCTGCAATGAGGAGTGAGGGCCCTCTGGGGCAGCCTTGTAGGGGATAGGGGCTAAACAGATGCTTAGCTCTTATCCATAGTAGGTTGTGAGAGGAAAGAAGTAGCATTTCAATGAACACCTATGACACCCATTTGGTGAAAAAGAGAGCTCTGGATTTGCTTCTAGAGAAGATCAAAGGACCTAGAGCAGTGGTTCTCAACCTGTGGGTCCCCAGATGTTCGTGGACTTCAGCTCCCAGAAGCCCCAGTCACTACGGTGAATGCTCAGGGCTTCTGGGAGCTGAAGTCCACAAACATCTGGGGACCCACAGGTTGAGAACCACTGACCTAGAGGGTGGGAAAGGAGACTCTCCTTGGAGAAGGAGAGTTTAACTCATGCAACATGTGGGGATGGGGGGTTGCTTCTCAGGTTGGCCTTTTGGTATCTAGCCAGCCAAAAAGCAACCCAGCTTTTGGTTTCTTCTTGGGGCTCAAGTGTTTCATCCTGGGGAAGCTGGTCTTCTGTAAATCACAGTTATGAGAATATTGTGATAGATGACAGCTCAGAGGTCGATGAGCAATTGATTGTGCTGGAAACAGAGCCAGTGACAGATCAAACTGCCTTGCCAATACCATCCATCAGCTAAAAGACAAGCTGAGATAGAGTTGTTGCAACCAGTGCCAGAGGGAGAAGGGATCAGCAATCATTTAGAAGAATTAGATCCACTTTTGCTCCCCTCCCAGTCTCCAATCAAGGAGGAGACAAAAACAGGCAGCTCAGAGGGAAGCTGTTTTGGTAAGATTGAGAAAACAGAACAATGATGAGTAACACCTGTTTCTATCAGCTATATAAATCTCTTGGTGTGGTTCGCTGTTTGCTTGTAACAGATCTCAAGCCCTCATGACCCTTATGTTCTGGCTCTCTTGATCCCTTTTGGGTGGACTTTTGGACTTTTTGCATTTGACCTGGACTTTGGCTAGGCTCAGCTCAGCACTTCTACTGATTGTTCGCATTGGACACCTCCCACTGCCTCCTCCTCTTGGGCAAGTACTATCATCTTCCTTCCCTTACTGGCAAGAGGCATGTGCTGTGAGTTGAACTCTGACAATTATTGCCTCTCTTACTCAGATATTAATTACACATGTCTGAAAATTTATTCTGAAATTCCATATTATAAATCTGGAAGTTCAATATTATTAAATTTTTACTTATATTGATTTCTTTTCTTTCCAGTTTTATTGCTTCAAGATATTCCTCCAAAATAGTGTATCTTGAGTTCTGGTTAATATTCTTTTTAAAAACTTGTTTCATCTTTAATGCTAACAAGTGAGCTCCATGTGTGTCTTGATTCTGGTCGACATTTTGTTTCCATGGTGAAACATCCATTTAGCATCTTAACACTACACTAAGAGGCTTGTGTAAATACAAAGCACAGTCAAAATGAGCAATCATGGTTCAACACAGTCATGAATGTATGCTGAATACTAACTGTGGGTTTGTTCAACTAATCAGATTTAATAAATTGCCTCCCACTCCTTTGAGTGGGCACAGGAATCTTCTGTGGAGTACACTCAATAATATGGAAAACATCTTTTCATCCTTATTATGCAGGAATGATAATTTGATGTTATTCCATTGAATTAAATTAAGCAAAGATGATTTGCTGAGGGTTCAGAAACTTTCCCAATGGTTTCCACAATATTTCTGATTGACAAACACAAAAGATGGTAGTGTTTATCTTATTTTTCATTTTTTTTTCAAATAGCCATTAGTAATACCTACTTAATTTATTCAAACTTTTTAATCCATGCAAGTACTTCATGCAAGTACTTCAACTTAAATCATGTCAGATGGGAGTGATTGTGAAGTAGAGTGCAATATAATATATTATTTTTAAATTTTATTGCTTATATATCATTGTATACCATGGGATCTCAGGGTGGAATGCAAACAATTTAAAACAATTCAAAATTTAAAATAATTTAAATAGACTGATAACATATCAAAAGCATACTAATTATAACAGTTTAAAAGTTAAGGCAATTTAAAACCATGTATATGAATTTTTTTGGGGGGGAAATAAGCCTTAGTTTCCCAAAGTTTAATAAAAAGCCATGTTTTTACATGGTGTCAGAATGAAGCTACTATCAGTACCAATCAGGCCTCTAAGGAGAGGGCATTCCACCATCTGGGTGCCACAGCTAAGAAGTTTATCTCCTATGGTTTCACATAGTCGATTACTCTCGCTATTGGAGCAGTAAAAAGTCTCCTCTATCAGTAAAAAGTCTCCTCCTCTCCCCCTCTGCAAACCTCTGTCATCAAGCAGGCATATGTAGGGAGAAATTCTCCTTCAGATATCAATGTCCCAAGTCATTCAGTCTTTGATTATCATCTCAAGTATACTGAAGTCAGACAAGTACACTCTATGCACTTTCACAGGAAATGCAACTCCATGCAAGACAGGCCAAATATCCATTTCCTTGACCTAGGAGCCACCAATCCAAAGGAGCTTCCATTTTAACGTGATCCATCTTCAGTTTGTTGGACTACATACAGCTCCTTACACATTGGTCCAGCATATGCAATGCCTTGCTTTGTCTGAGAACAAAGAGAAATAGAGCTCAGTGGCACCCCAAAACTCCTAATGACCTTATCCTCCAGCTTCGTACAGCTGAAGAACATGAGGCATATGGTAGAACCCTGAAGCACCCCACAGCTTAAATAGTCATGAGGCTGAACAGGAATCTCTGGAATCTATCCTGTGGATCTTTGACACAATTTACTAAATATTCTTATTCATCAAACTACATCAGATCCATTGAATTAGTTGGATATATCTATATGATCTCTCACCAGTCAACTATCAATGAGTTTTCTGTATTTGAGATTTAGGACAATGCAAAGGTAGTCCAGGAAGATACCATGGTTAATGGTATGAAAAGTTGTTGAGAGGTTTAGGAAAATTAACAGGGTAGCACTCCCTTTGTCTTTCCCACATAGTGATCATCAGTTGGAAACGCTAAGGTCATTTTGGTACCAGATAATCTATGTTCTCTCAGAATGTATGAAGTTTCCTAACTCCAATATGTCCAAGTGCCTTGCCAGAAAAGCAATATTAGCAATACGCTGACAGTTTCCACAAAACATTGAATTCAGCGATGTGTTTTTGAAGAGAGAGCTTAGCTTGTCCTTTGTCAAACTGCCTACAGCCTTTTACTAGAAATGGAAATACATTTAAAAATATTTCAAAAATAGTCATCATCATCATCATCGTTGTTGTTTATTGATTAGTCAACTGACCATATCAACAATAAAAATATAATACATAATACAAAAATACAGATACAGAAATTACATACACAAATGGACTCAACTCATATAAAATTAACTAAAATAATTAAAACATATAAACTTAAACTTAATAAATAGTGAATTTGATATAAGAAGTAAAATACATGGTAAACAAGAAAGATAAAATAACAAGTATAAAATTCAGTCATACCATTTAAATATGCTCATCGCCATGACAGGGGAACCCATTTTGTGTGATAAAAAGATCTCTCAGGTAGGCAGCTTTTGTAATAAATTTTGCAATCCTGCGGACTAGTGGAATTCCCTCTGGAAAGAAAATATGTCAATTTAACCGTTGGATCCCAATTGGTCGTTCTAACCAGAAGTGGTTGTAAGTTTTGGGATCTCACCTTGATATATATATATACAGCAATCAAACAGGATGTGCACAATATCCTCTATGGCTGATGCGCCACACATGCATGTTCTTTCGTGGTATGGAATTTTTCAAAACCGTCCTATTCTTACCATAGAATTAAGTTGTTCAAATCTAGCTCTGGTGAAAGCTATTCTCTGTTTCTGTGTTAGGTTCAGCCTAAGATACTTTTCTAGACCAAATACAGTTTTATTTTTGGCTAACCAATTTAGAGACTTCGAACTGGCCAGCAAAGCTATATCTGCTTGGGCATTGATGTCCAAAATTCTTTGTTTTAATATTTCCTGTGCTGAGTGTCCACAAGATAATAAATAAGATGGGGAAAAGCCAAGCTGGTGCATTAGTTGGAACAGCTGGCATATCCAGGAATTTGAACGCTGGAGATCTAACTGTTCATCTAAGCAAAGTTTAGGGAGTCTTCCTGGGTCCATTTTGAGGATCTTTAGCCAATAGTTAAAAACTTTTATCAAAACCTGGCACTGAATAGAATGTGCCCCTAATTCTGCTCTCACTGCTTGAGCCGGAGTGTTCTTATCTGTTCCTAGTATCCTCCTTAAGAAGCAGCTCTATGCCTGCTCCAAAAGTGGTACTTTCATTTGACCCCACAATTCTGCCCTGTAGGACAGAATAGGCATGATTTTAGCCTTATAAACTTTTAGAATAGGGGATATACCGGAGGGATGGTTATAGTTTATCAATTTATAAAGTATATTGGAGTTGGCCATAGCTCTCTGTTTGTTTCTTCTAAGATGATTTGTCCATTTCCCTGTGTTTGAAAAGGACAACCCTAAATATAAATAGGAGCTGACTTGTTCCAGGAACCAATTTTATTTTTTGGACCTTTTCCCAAATGCCACCACCTTAGATTTATCTTTGTTAATGGTTAAGTCATTAAGGGAACAGTAATTAGCTAGGTTCTGTAAAAGCCGTCTCAAACCAATCTGCGAACAGGTGATCAGAACCATGTCATCGGCATAGAGGACGGCATTGAGGAATGTGTTGCCTATCTTGGGTGTATGGGCTGTTGTTGAAGAGAGGAAACCTAGGATGTCATTAATGTATAAGTTAAATAAAGTTGGAGCTAAAATACATCCCTATCTAACTCCTTTATGCACATTAACTTTCTTGGTCAGCTCACCATTGGCTCCAATGCGCACTTTAAGACAAGTATCTGTATGGAGGGCCTTGAACAAATAAAGGAGTCTTGGCTCCATATTCAAATCTGCCAATTTGCTTCAAAGAATATCCCTGTTAATTGTATCAAACGCTGCTCTGAGATCTATGAATGCTGTGAAGAGTTGTTTTCCTTCAGACATATACTTTGTAATAAAGTGGTGTAAAAGAAAACAATTATCCATTGTGGATCTTCCTGATCTAAATCCTGTTTTTATCAACAATCCAGTCCTCAATTTTGCCTAACAGATGTTTTGCATACATTTTGGCCACAATGTCAAGAAGGCTTATAGGTCTGTAGTTTTTAGGGTCTCCTTTTTCACGTTTTTTATATATGGGCACAATGATGGAAAGTTTCCATCCAGATGGAAAATGGCCTGTGTTGTCATTAGAGGTGAATAGACTGGCCAGGATAGGCGCCCACCAATCCACATATGCTTTAAACATTTCTGGAGGAAGTAAATCTTCACCTGGAGCTTTATTTGATTTCAGGGACTGTATAATATTTGTAGTTTCAGCCACTGTAACTGGAGACCACTGGGGGAACTCTGCTAAAAGTAAGTGATTATTTGTTAGATTGTCTGTGAGTCCTTAATTGGGATTTTGGAAAAGTCTTGAGAAAAAATCCTCCCAAACTAAGGCTGGGATGGGGACATCTGAAGAAAATCTTCGTTCTTTCAACAGCCCATTTACTGTATTCCAGAAAAAGGCTGAATTCGGACCCATGGGAGATAATTCCAGATCCGCCCATACCCTGGCTGTATAATTAGCCTTCTTTTGCAACAGAAGCTTCTTATAGTCGTGTCTAAGAGTTAGCATCCTTGAGTGATTAGCTAACGAAGGGTGTTATTGGGTCTGACGCATGACAGATCTTAAGCGTTTCCTGACCCTAACACAGTCATAATCGAACCAGGTAGATCTTGTAATCTGGGGTTGCTGTGTGGAGACTCATCAATTAGAAACTTCCTTAATTGGGAACAGAGATTAGTAAAACCAAGAAGGGGTTCATCTCTATCTACACTGCCTAACATTACTGTTCTATATTCTGGCATATTCTGCACAGAGGTCAGAAACTTGGCAATTGACTTGGTATCAACTTTGCTCCATTTGAGCCTCCTGTCATGATCAACTTCCAGATTAGCCAACAGGTTTTCTACCCCAGGGCTGCTAGGTCTGAGGTCTGAATAACCTTGAAAAGTAACAGTAACAGATTGGTGATCACTGTCCTCCCTCACGTACACTTTAATATCTGAGAATAATCCAGTATTTTCAGAAAAGACACAGATATAGTCCAAAACACTGCTGGATGCTCTGGAGTGAAATGTAAACAGGTAAACAAAGCTGTCTGTTCTGCCACCCAATATCTGGAGATTACAGTTATACACTAAGGAAAGAAACCAGGAACCTGCTTGGTTCCTTATCAAATCTCGAGAATGCCAAGATGTCTCATTTGGAGGTAATGTGCTGGGATGAGCCCCTTGTGAACAAACTCCTGAAGAGAAGACTCTACTCTGGCATTGAAATCCTCCAGCAGGATTTTAATGGACCTAAGATATTTTAAATTTAATTCTAAAATTAAATTTTCCAGACCATCCCACACATCACCAGTAAGAGAAGGTGAAGTAACTGGGGCCAGGTATACGTTCAAACATATTATGTGCAGTGATTTAAACTGGAATTTTACCACTAATATATGGTGTGGAGCTGAATCCAAGGTTAACTCCTCACTCTGCCAACCCAGGGTCTCATTCACTAGTACACTCAAGCCCCCTGAAGCCCTCCCTTTATTTTTATCTTTTCTCGCTGTCCTGGACCAGGATTTAAATTCTGGTAGATTTACCTGCTCCTCTGTCGTGTGAGCCACGTTTTTTGGAGTGCTATTATATGAAATTTAGTCAGGAAATCAGTCAAGTTGCCACTGGCAGCTCTATTTCTCCATCCTGCTATATTCCAGGTCAAAAAATGAATATTACTCTCAGGCCCAGTGCACTCACTTAGTCAGTCTAATCTGATTTTGTTCAATTGACCCAAATAATCAGTATAAATGCAACCATTATTTCCCAAACTCTGTTCTACCCAGTATAGAGCCACATCTATTCAGAGCCTTCACAGGGGTTGGGTCTGTTCTTTGGGCTAACTCAGCCAACTCCTGGGCCCATGTTTTCTCTACCGCCTCACTATATAGTTTGTAAGGTAGGGCTCTAACAGGATATGGATCTAGCTCTATTTTGCAAGGACACTCGGCGCTCAACGCTTGACATGTTCTCTGGGGGGCTCCTTCATTAGGGATGATCTCTTTAGATGACAGTGGGGCTGAGTTGGAAAGGACCTCTTTGTCCAGAGAGTCACGTAAACCCTGTATAAACTGAGGAATCTCAGACTGGCATCTTTTACTTGTAGACAAGTTGCAATTCAACAGCAGATCCAGGCTTTTGGAAGTTACCTGTTGCTCTAGCACAGAGGAAGCTAAAGAATTGTCCTTACGTTTGTATTCCATAGTCTGATTTTGTATTTCTATGACATGCCCCTTTAAACTTCCTGTGTTCAGCTGCAGCTGTTTTACTCTTGAAACTAGAGGTAGTATAGCCTCATTGTGGAACATGCGACTTGGAAAAATACCTTTGGTAGCTAATTTGGCTCTCGAGCACAGAAGCCTTGTAGGTATACAGTCTGAGTAAAAACTTAATATAACTCTTGCTTGGTCACTGCCAAAAGTCAGCATTTCCACTGTATGAAGATCTAAAAATGTTTCACTTCCATCTTTAGCAAAGCTTGCAAATGCCTCTTAGCAAGCTGTACAGTGTTCCAGGCGGGGAAAATTCCTCTGTATTTACATACTGCCAGAAAGACTTTAGTGGAGGTAAGCACCAATTTTGCAGACTTTCCTATTTCATGGAATACCAGGGTAGTCTCCTTAAGAGGAGCTTTAACCAAAACTGTTTCACCTTTAGTCTGCTTCGTCAACCTCTTCTCTTCCTATTCTTTAATACTAGAGTCCATTTTACAGTTAAGTAACCTTAATTCCTTATAGATATGCTCAACTGTTATAGCAATAAGTTGTAATATATTAGAACAGTCAGATTGATCCAGCAGTTCAGTAGCCTCCACCCCTTTCTCTTTACTAGTGCTATATGAGTCTTCAGTGTTATTTACATTTCCACAAGGTCGTTCGTCTGCCTTATCTTTTTCACGTTCCTCACTTTCATTTTTATTTCCAACTAAAGCTGAAAAACAATTCGCAGTGAGAGCTTGAATATTACAAAAGTCAGCAATTTTGGGTTGTTTGGCTGTTGATTGAGAGTTTGCCTCCGCGTCCCTCTGGCGCTTCCTTCGCCCCATAATTAACCACTTAAATGTTTCTTATCTACAGCATTGAGTATTTAAATATCAGTTTGTTCCAGCAGAAAAAGAAAACTTTTAGGTTTGGGTTTAAATAAAGAAAGTTATCTGGCCTTAAGCGGAGCTCCTTGCTGTGCTGCCTCCTCCACACCGACCAGAAGCCTCAAAAAAATAGTCAAAAAAATACATTTTCCATGTGTTGAGAAACACCAATGAAACAAATCTTGGACTGATAGTAATTTTCACATATTTATTCCACACAAGATTCACCTGTGACCGTTTTGCACAGAAAACAGCATTTTCTGAGCAGGAAATAGTATGTCTACACAGAAATATTATTTTCTGAAAAAAATTACTTAAACTGCTAAAATTATTCAGTATACATTCCATTCTTTAGGAAAGGGGACACCAGATACTGCAGTAACCACCTAACCATTAAATTAATCCCATGCAAGCAAAGTCATGCTCAATATTCTACACTAAAATCTTTTATAATATATGGAGAGAAAAATGTTGGATGTCCAATGTTGGATGTTCAGGAAAAGAAGAGGCACTAGGAATCATATGCTGGGCAATGGAGCACATCAAAGAATTTCAGAAGAAAATCAACCTGTTCTTTATAGATTATAGTGAAGCCTTTGATTGTGTAGATCGTGAAAGCTATGAATCGCTCTTTAAAAAAAATGGATGTGAGACAACATTTCATTATCCTGATGTGTAACCTACACTCAAGACAAGAAGCTACCATCAAGACCAAATACAGAGAAATGTAATGGTTTCTAGTTGGTGTGGATTCAGGGAAGGATGCATTTTCTCACCCTATCTATTTAACTTTTACACTGAACATATCATATGCAAAGAAGAATTAGACTCTGAAAAAGGAAGTATGAATACTAGAGGAAGGAACATAAACAGTTTAAGATATGCAGATGACACCATACTACTAGCAGAAAATAGTAAAGTCTTGGAATGATTACTGAAGAATTCAAGGCAGAAAGTGCAAAGGCAAGTTTACAGTTGAATACTAACAAATAATGCCCACAAATGGTTTACATAACTTTAAAGTAGACAATGAAGACATTGAAATAGCTTTTCTATAATTTGGCTCAGTCATTAGTTAGAATGGCAAGAGCAGTCAAGAAGAAGACTAGGACTTGGAGAGGCAGCTATGAAAGAACTAAACAAGATCCTGAAGTTTAAAGATATGTCATTGAATATAAAAGGATTGCCATGCCACTGTTTTCCCAATTTTTATGTATGGTTGTGAAAGCTGGCCAGTGAAGAATGCTGATAAGAAGAAAATCAGCTTATTTGAAATGTGGTTCTGGAGAAGAATTCTTTGAATACCCTGGACTGCTAAAAAGACAAATAAATGGGCCCTAGAGCAAATCAAGCCTGAGCTCTTCTTAGACACCAAGATGACTAGATGACTAGAGGGAGACTGTCATACCTTGGACACATTATGAGAAGCAATCATGCAAAGCAACAATGCTTGGTAAGGTAAAAGATAGTAGGAAAAGAGGAAGGCCACATTATAGATGAATAGACTTAACTGAGGAAGCCACAATTCTGCAAGACTTGAACAGGGCTGTTGATGATAGGGTGACTTGAAGATCTCTCTTTCATAGGCCTGCCATGAGTCAAAATCAAATTAATGGCAGTTACCAACAAATTTAAATCCTGTTTTATTTTGGAACAAAGTTTAGTAGATGCCATCTGGAACCAGAAAATATGTTATGTTTTCAATTTATTTATTTAAGATATTTATATATCACCTCCCTGCTCCCAAGGACGCCCAAGGCAATCCAAATAAAAACAATGGAAATAGTAAAAAGATAAAAAATATTTTTAAAAACATATTAAAATATTCATTAAAACTTTAAAAATAATCTAAAAGCAATCATATAATATAGTTTTAAAATTGTCAGAACAGAGCAATTATAAACATTAAAGGTCATGCAGAACATGACTGCTCACTGGAAGCTTAAAAGAAGTGGAGCCAGCATAAAGTCTTTGGGTAAGGAGTTCCATAGTTGGGGTGCCACTATAGAGAAAGTCCTGTTAGGTGAACCCACCAACCTAATTTCATGAGGTGTTAGGATACACAACAGGGTCTCCTTTGAAGATCTCAAATTTTGAGCAGATTCTTATGGGAAGATATATTCTTTCAGGTATCCAAAGCTATTTACGGCTTTGTAGGCCAGAAACAGTACCTTGAATTGAGTTTGAACGCAAACTAGAAGCTAGCACAGTTCTAGTAAGATTGGCCTCTGAAATGCATGCCCGGACACCAGTTTGGCTGTTGCATTTTCATTATCTGCAATTTTTGAATACTTTTCAAGGGCAGCCCCATATAGAGGGGCATTGCAGTAGTTTAATTTACAGCAGTCAAATTACAGTTGTCTAATTCAGAAATTCATATGGGTCCAATTTACATTCTATGCTGTTTGTAATTGTTGCATTTATGTCAATGGACTCTTTTATAGAATTCAGACCTTGATTGTTAGCTTGATGTATTCATTAATTTGGTGTACAAATGGCTTCAATCCCCCACTATTTGGCCTAAGTTCAGTTTAAGTGACCTATCATTAACGATGTAAATCTTTGTTCTCACTTTTTCAAGCTGGAAAAGCATTTCGCACTCTTCAAGGGCATTCAGAAACTTAGAAATATGTGTGAATGGAATATGTTACCTGAGAGAGAGAAGACACTAGTAGTAAAACATTGGAGACTAATACTCTATATGGTTGTAGCAACTGGAATCATCTATGCCAGATATTGGAAGAATAGCGCGACCCAGAAGTAGAAAACTGACTATTTAAAATCATGGAATTTTCAACATTAGATAATCTTACCCAAGCATTAAGAGGAAGTTCACAAGAGAAACACGACAGAATGATCTCCAATCAGAAAATATTTCAAACAAAAATTGGGTATAGACATTTCATGATATTTCATGAATGCTGTGACAAACTAAATCTGATAGATAAACAAGATAAAACATGCAATGAGCAAAAAGCGTTCTCTCTTTTGTTATTTTGTACTCTTACTCTTTTGAATTCTTTATTCTTTCATTTTTTTCATTATATAAGTAGGCAAACCATCAACAAAAAGAAAGAAAGAGAGGAAACATTTAAGACATCAAAAATCAGCCATGCAAGAGTCTGTTGGAAGTAGGAAATGCAGTCAAATATAATGAGGGGATGTTATTAGAAGAACTTTAAAAGAAGAGTTAAATGAATAATAAAATGTATTGTATTTAAACATATCAATTATGTATATGTATGATACTTTATGAAGAAATCATTTTCCAAGTGGATCAATAATCATATAGACTTCCCCCCATTCATACGATACCAATAGTGTAAGAATATTGTTGTTTTTAAATGAATTTTATGTAATGTGGAACATATAAGTATTTCATGTTTGTATAATGTACAAATAATCCAACTGAATTTTTTTAATTATATATATATATATATAAAAATATAAAAAGAAATATGTGTGAGTGGGTTGTATGTGAATGTAGAAACTGTCTTGTATACTGAAATCACATTTTCTGCTCTAGAAACTATGGCCCTTTTTGCACCTTACCTTTTTGTGGCACTGGGGTGCAGGGATAGCGCAAGCAGCCTCTTGAAAAAGGCTCTCACATCCCCACTGCTTCAGCTCCGCAGCCGCTGCCTGTAAGCAAGAAGGCAGCGTGAGGGCTCCTCCTCTTTCTTCCACTGCGCAGCCTAGGATTTTCCCAGGATGCGCAGGGGCAGGAAGCACAAGCACCGTGGCTCTGGAGGCTCCGCATGCATGGTAAGTGCGCGCGGGGCCCTGGAGCGGTGCACAATCACGCATCATTTTCGGCTACAAGCCAAAAATGAAGTAGTGCGCAATGGGCACCTGCCAGCCCCGGCAGCATTGCGCAATTGCGAGGACGTCATGTGGATGGTTCCTCGCAATTGACCAATGTTCGAGAGGCCCTTTTGCATGGCAAATGCCATGCGAAAAGGCCCTATGCTTCTTTGAAAAAAAGCAAAAAACCAAACAGAAACAATATTGCACATTTCCTCTAGTTTCTCTCTAGGAGAAAAATTTTTTTTGTTCAGATGAAGACTTAATAGGGGACTTCATGATGTGTGAAGAACTTTGCTGCTGCCCCTATTCCATGTAGCAGGGCTTTTCTGTCATCAAGATACCTGTTTCTTGGAGAAGTTTTAAAGGCAATTTCACAAATCCACCTAGCTGCCAGGCAGTACAATTACCTCAAATAGGACTATAAAGTTTTAAAATTCCATACATGCAACATTCCCATGAAAACGGGGGGGGGGCACTTGATGATTTCCAGTTATACTCAATGGGAGGCATGAAAATTTGGGAATGGACGATTATGATACGAATTTTTTTAAAAAAAATGGTAGCTTTATTTTATATTTTTAAAAATTATGTAAAACTAGCACAGCAATGCTAATATAGTTCCTTTTGAAGAGTTGTAGGTCATCCTGTATAATTCAGATATTTTCAGTGACACACACTGCACAAATTATAATGCATCTTTTCTTTTTTCTAAAATGACTGATGTTTGTGTTTATCTGTATTTTCATTAAGAATGCAAAATAAAGCATTTGGATTTCTCTCATTTCTACATATCCAATCATTTTGTATATTTAAAAAACTCTAGGGAAATAGTACATTGATAGAAATATGAAGAGGTTATACATCTGTTATTCCTCTTCCTGTTTAGTTTAAAAGCATGAATGAGTGATTTCTACTGCAAATACACTGTGTTGTTTTATTAGATAAAAATACTATACCTACACCTGTTATGTGAACATACCCATTATAAATATTTGTTAAGACAATTATGATTTATATTGTACTGACTTAATAGTAAAGATTTGGGGAAAATGCTTCAGAACAATTTGAATTGATCCAGAATCTGGTAGGTACTCATATGTATTTTTCCTAGTATTAATCTGATTTTTGACTTTTTCACAGGGAAATAAAATAAACAGATTTTCCACTTGATATTTCGAGTTTGTCAGAATCCACTGATGGTAGCTATATGATTATAATTCCTCTAGCTTCAAATAACAGGATAATCCACAATTTACTGTATGTGTTTTCAAAATGCAACCTTGTTTTTTCCCATCAGAAGTGCTAATAAACTCCCTTAGTGGCTGTTCTATTTAGAGTTTTAAGTTTTTTAAGATGTCAGAATACATCAGAGATTTGAGCATCTTTTAGATTTTATCGCATGCAGAATTAACACATGTAAACATGTGTAAGCGCTGTGATGGAGGACTCCATGCCTTCCTCTAATTTATGAGTGGACTAGCCTTAATTTGGCATTATTTGTACTATTTGGTTCAGAAAGCAAGAATGGTGTAATTATTTGAATGTCAGGCTACAACTCTGGGACTAGGACTCCAGGGTTCTAATTCCTGCTCAGCCATGGAGATCCATTGGGTGATTTTGAGCAAGTCACACTCTCTCAGCCTCAGAAGAAGTGTCAAGCTTCATATGATTCTGAATAGCACTTGTCAAGAAAACTCTAGACTAGGGTTTCCATTACTCAAAGTCAACTTGAAGTCACAAGAATAACAACAACAACATTATTCTGTATTCCACAAATTTATCATTTTTCTATTGTTGTTGCAAAAAAATAACTTTGATGGGATTCCCTTTTCCCCCTATTTATTTGTTTATCTGTTTGTTTCCTGGTCTTCATATTACCAGGCTGTGCACCCCCACTTCATGATATGTTTTAATTGGCAAATATTAACTGCCATGAAGTATAACCTCTACCCTTCTATGGCTCAGAAGCCTGCTTGCAAGCAGGAACTGGCTGCACTCATGTGTTGCAAAACAATCTCAGATCAGAACCTCAGGGCATGGCTAGGTCATAGTCAGGGAAGCTCTGGTGATAATGGACTTTTAGATGTCCCCAATAACTGAACCTTTAGAAATAATGGAACCTGAAACTGCTTCCATGGAATGACTGATTGGCCTTGACCCTCTTCCTTTGTCTACCAAAGCTCCCCTTTTGTTCCCTCATCTATCCTGTCATTAAGGAGCCATCACATCCCATGAGTCCTTTGTCACCTAATGCTAAGGCCATTAGCTCATTCCAGACCCCACTGTCTGCTCTGCCAAAGAGCTATTAACACCTTCCCCTTAGGGCAGAAAAAAAAAGCATTTAAACCCCTGATCTGAGCCAGGTAACTTGTAGTACTCTGGACATAGACTGTCACTCTGCTACTATGATTCTCATTCTTGTACTACCATCAGACTCTTAGTCTGGCCACATCACTTCACCTCTTCTCTCTGGATAGATAAATATAACCCATTTCACCTTAATTCCTCCATATCCAATTGTTCCTCCCTCTCCTTCAGCTAGCCTTCTGTGATTGTGAGACTGCTTGGATCTGGTGTGTGTGAGATTCTTTATTTCCCCAATAAAACAAATATTCTTTGAATGTCTGGCTGGTGTACTGGTATACACAGGTGTAAAAGATCCTGCTAGGTTACCTCCCCCACCCCGCAGGCTTTCCCTTTCAGCTAATGTCCCTCCGCTGTTTCACAGAGGAACTGGCATTGCAGGTGGACCTCTGAGTCACCCACGTTTGGGGAATAACATTTGTATGTACACATATGCCTGTTTTATGACATTGAATTTAATACTTATATGTGTAATATGAAACCAGAGACTATTACAGTGCCCCTACTCCTATGTGCTTTTTTAAAAACCTAGAATTTGGGATAAAAGGGGCTTAAGTGTCATCCCACAGTATGATCATTTTGTCAAAGGTCTTCACATGAGCTCATTCTAGTGACATGCCATTTGATATGCTGGTGACTGCAATATGATAAGTGAACATGAGCTGAAAACTCATGTAAGCAGTTTGCCTTTGAGCCAGTTTTGGGATTTGGGATATTATTCGGGATATTAAGCAGGCATATTTGAAAAGAAATGCTCTAATAAATTGCTACTCATTCTGCTCCTGTCAACATTCCTCAAAAGATTCATCCCAACAAGACACTCCAGATTGACCTTGAATTTTACCTCACACAGAATTCAAAGTCAACTTTATTAATCAGGTAATCAGTGCTATGAAGTCCCAACTAAGCCTCATAGGTTACGGTATTTATTTTAAATGTTCATGCCCCAAATTTCAGAAGCTAATGCTCATAATAGCTAAAAACATTAAAAATTCAGAAAATAAGGCAAAAGAATAGTCAAGCAAATAAAGTTCAAATACAGTAAGAACCAATATTACAAAAAAGAGTATCTTAATTCGGATTCTCAACAATATAGTAAAAGCAGTAACATATCTAGAAGGTCACCAAAGAAAACCACAAACAGCTAGAGGAGCAAACATGTTTAAGGGAATAGTTCAAGCACAATATCAACCTACTGAAGAACAGGAATTTTTCTCTCACTTTCCAGTTATGTTCATAATTGCTGATTCAGTCTGAATCATAATTTTGACTGTTTGTCAAACACTGATGAGCAGACAAGCAGATTGCTTCTTATGCTGAAGCAGTCCTACCAAGAACTGTTTGAACTGCTATGTTGTCACAGAATGTTCTACATTTGAGAACTTCACTCTGTGTCCTTGGACAGAAAGAATATACTTTGTAAGAGAGGAGTGCTACATTTCTAGTGTATTCTCATGCTTCATTAGAAGAATCACTACCTCTTCCTGCTGCTTGAGATGATAATAAAACCAACAGTTTCATTGGAAACAACATGTCAGATGAAGAGAATAAGATATAAAACAACTCAGCTATGAGAAATATTCATGCTGACATTATTTTGCAAGTTTCCACATACTGCTTATAGTGCTTTTTTCTCCCTGTATATAATATTTTCTAAAAACCTAATGAATTAAAGCTATCATGGGATTAATTTAGCTCAGATGTTTAGCTCCAGAGTTCCCTTTGGTTTTGTTTTAGTCATTTACTTATAGTGCACAAACCACTTAATATATAGATCCACATATATAGATCCTGGACTCAAACTAATGAATTCCCTTTGATTTTCATGAAATTGTGTCGGGTAACGCTCATGTGAATTGTTTTTTGTGTGAATGTGCTGATATTCTTATTCTTTCATATTAAACCATCATGATTAAAATAATCAGTGCTGAGATTTGCTGTACCTTTTTTTTTTTTAATCTTAAGGGGGCTGCTGCATCATACAACCAGAAACTACTCCTTGTGATTGAATAACAGGGTTAGAAAACCCTCAAAAATGTTGGTACACATTGCCTAAATATCTTTAATCAGTTTAGAACTCTTCCAAACCATAAAGAATCCTCACTGTTGTTCTGTGAGTATATACAGATAGCTATTTGTGGTTTTTTTTGGAGGGAAGAGTTCAACTGAGTGGTTGCTTCATTCTCTCCAACCCTGGGATGAGAAAGTTTGTTCCCATTCCAGTTTATTACCATTTCTCATTTCTGTTACATCTTGACTTCTGTTCTGTTGATCCTCTAGAAAATATTAATAATGGATCTTGTGCATGTGCCCTCACACTTGAAGAACAATAGCTTTGTCACTTAAATATTTATATACAGCCTTTGCTTCTCTGGAAGAAATACTACACACACATGGTAGTGGCCTGAAATAATAATGCTTTGAAGGGAGAATGACACAATTCCCTCAAAAGGTCTTTAAGTCCTTTTATTATAACCAGTGGCTCCATCCTGCTCTTAACCCTGCCTTTCTCTCAGGACCACCCTTCCAACATCATCCACTTTCTGAAACTGTCTGTGAAGTTAGGTAATCCTTGCATATTTGCAATAAATAAATACATTAAAAATAAAAAATTAAAGTGAGTGCTGGCAATTTCCCTCCAATAGCTCATGAGGAATTCCCTATCCCCCTCAGCCATCTACAGAACTCCATTATGTGAGAAATACATTGGCTATGGGTCATGTAGACACTTTTTTTTATATAGAACTGGCAAAACTCTCTAACAGCCTGAAATGTAACTGGTACCTAATGGAGAATGACAGCTCTCATAGGCTCATACTTCACAGTCTTCAGAGATTTTTCAACATTGTATATGGAGCTGCCACAGCTTCAGCTGCCATCTGTCTGAAACATCTATCTGTTTGTGGTAGGAGACATCAAGAATGACACTGTTCACTTCTGCAACACAGCATAGTGTGAATAAAATATAAAAACTGCACTTACCTGAGTGTGAAGGTGCATACCAGCCTTATCACCTGGGGTGACTTGAACATAAAAGAATTAATAACATGCACTGTGTCTTGGTTGTCACAACAGAAATAGATGGAATTTAGCAAATATTCCTCCATCCAGAGCCAGATAGAAACCACAATGGGAGGGGGGAGTCCAAGAAAGTGAGGTCATCGGTAGGTCCTACTGACACCAACCTACAATGCCACTTTTGGAACATCTTTCGACCTGAAACTGATTGAACCAGTTACACCAGAGAAAAATAAAAGTGTAATCTCATTCCTCCAGAAAGAGGTTCCATTATAATTGTTAAAGACCTTGAGTCACCCTGACAAAATCAGTCTTGATTTCTTCATAGATACACAATCTGTGACGAGCTATATTTATGTCAGCCATTGAATCACATAACTGTCAAATAAATGCCTTTGACAGGGATAGCACCCAGCAATCAAAATTTATAGGCCCCACTAATTTCTGCACATTCCTCAAAGTGGTCTTTTTATGCTGTATGAAGTTAAAAGCTCTTTTTTTCTTATCGCCCAGCTTCTTTGTGGAAAATGTACATTCTTGTTACAATATATAAATTTCTTTTTTAGGAAAAGAAACTGCCCACAAGAGCCCACAATTTTTTCAGCTAGGAGTGGGACCCCCAAGCTATTGACCAGATAGAAATACTCTTCCATAATCTATCTGCATTGTCCAGTGCTATCAACCCCAGTAAACAGGAAAACAAGATATAATGGGAAAGATTATTTGTGCTAACTCTCATGCATAGTGCCTATTTAAGAAAATGCTGAGGTTTTTTTGACACTACACGTGAGACCAAAAACTCCACTGACAAGACATGACCCATATAGAATATACCATCAAACAATAATCCCAACAGATCAAGTTTAATGTCTTTTTTTGCCAAGTCAGGCCCCATTCCCAGCATCCATATCATGCACACGACCACATCAAATGAAATATAGCATCCCATGCACAAATATTCAGGAATAACATCATTAACATTATTCCCCTTGGGATTATGATAAATGTTGAATATACTTGTTGGGGAATTTCTTAGGAACTATGCCTAGGGGAAAAATTTTCAAGTTATTAATGGGAGAGGGGAGGAATGGTCCCACAACCCTGTCTTCACATGACTTCTTTTGAATTTTCTCCTTAATTATGTGCTATCCTAACTACAGAATGAAGGTTATTCACTGTAAAGGAATGGGAAATGCCTTGAAATGGAATTCTAAACCTGAATTTCAATCCTTCCCTTGAGTAATGAACTTCCTCTTAGTAAGGGTATAACTAAAGCAAGGCTTACAAACGTTCTAACTTAACCAGGCTGGGGCCTGTTTGGAGGCAATCACCTAACCCCCAATATTTCTCCAGTTGTTAATCATCCCCTCCCTTTTAGAAGCTTTGCTCCTTGGACAACTGCAAAATGCATCATTTTTCTTCAGCATTCACATATCCTGAAGTATTATGTGAACTTATTCTGTGCAGAAATGCATGTGATTTTCTTCTTTGTGTCTATATGAGTATTATGGATTGAGAACCTACCAAATGCTGCCTGTTCATACTGCGTCCATGGCCAGTTTGTATAAGATGGTTGTATGTTATGTGTCGATGTGTCCTCACATGTAGGAGCCCCTCTGCCAGCTATGCAATAGGGAATGTTGAACTTTCTTCACCCTTCCGGTATAACTACCAAGTTATCCTGGGGAGAAACCTCAGTTTCACAGATCTGTCAGCAAAGTATAAGGCAGATAAACAATTCAAAGTATTAGGGATGGGCCAACCAAATCCTCAAATCCTCATCAAGGATTTGAGATTTGTGAATCCAAATATCTGCGCCAAAATAGTCAAACTGAATCTTTTGAATCGACCAACCAAATAGTTTATTGGATACTGGGATGCCTGAAAACCTGGGGTAACAGGCACACATAGAGAGATGGCAAGTAGGTCAGTTTTTCTCTTCGAGTAATAATGGCCTTTGCTAACAATTTCAAAAATTACATCTGGTGTTGCATTCTAATATATTTAAACTGAACATTTAATATTTAAGTTCAGCACTGTTTTCTGTGCTGAAAATCAATGGCATGTATAAATGCTGGGCTCAGTGGGTCTGACGCCTATCAGAAGTAGTGGGGCAGACAGCAAGGTCACACAATCTCATTCAGTGATTGCCACATGTAAGCCAGTGTACCACCTTCCACAAGACCAGTGCCTGATTATAAACCTATAGCTAGAATAGGATGAGAAGTGAAATGTTTGTCATGGTTTCTGATAAGCAACATGACAAACCACATGTAGCAAAAAGTAAAAAGTTCTTTTTAAAAACTGGTGCCTCTGGGGCCTGCCAAAGGCCTGATTGGCCAGTGGGCCCCTGGGCACATGAAAATTGCAGCATAAAGCTTGTGCCCACTCGGGCTGCCCACTCAGGCTGCCTCCCTCTGCAAGGTAATAATCTCTATTCTTTTGATTTGAGATGGAGGGTAGGGATTGGGAATTATTGAAACTGGACTAGAGATTTGACTTTAAAGCCCCTCAAGTCCCTGACTTGAAAGTCCCCGAATTGAGACTGGACTTGAGGGTAGAGAATTGAGACTGGACTAGAGGCTGGGTTTTTTTTAAAAAAAATACCTTGTTGCAGGACTTTAGATGTGACTTGAGACTGCCGAGTGCAGGACTGAGACTGAACTAGAGGCTGATGTTGTTTTTAAGTGCCTTTCTTATTGCAGGACTTGAAACTTGACTTGAGACTGCAAAGTGCAGAATTGAGACTGGACTAGAGGTTGTTGTTTTCTTTTCTTTTCTTTTGTTTTTTTTTTGTTTTGTTTTGTTTTTTAAGTGTCTTCCTTGTTGCAGGACTTGAGACTTGACTGGAAGGTACAGTCTTGAGATTTCAAGGACAGCTGAAAGATTTCTTTGCATAGCAACCTTGCAAAGTTCTCTCAGACAAAATTCTGAGGTTTGTCATTTTACAAGCTGTCACAGCCTTCTCTGCCAAAGTGTGCTGGTGCATCATCAAACTACAAACCCCAGGATGCCATAAGGAGCTATGCAAAGAAAAATCCAGTTTTGACCTAGATTATCTCTGTACTGTAGTATGTGGCCCTGTTTATACAGGCAGGAAAATGTGGGATTAATAATCCACATTTTCCTGCCTGTGTAGGAAGGGTCTTCATGTCATTTTCAATCTGGGGAAATCCTGAGGCAAAACTATGACAATTGTCCTGGCCAGATTTCATCAGAAGGACGTTTACCTTTGCCTAGGCTTTTGCTAAGGCTGAGAAAATGTGTCTTGCCCAAGATTATCCTTCTTCCCTTTGTTTTTAGACATTTTTTTAAAAAAAGGACTCAAAAGATTTGAGACTCGTGAGGTTCATGGATTCCCAGAACCTTCCAGTGATTCAAATTCAGAAAATTCTGGATTTGTCCCATCTCTACAAAATATAATTAGTTATATACAACCTGTGAGCCTTGTGGGTTATCTTAATAAACACAGGACTGGATTTGATTGTAGGGAGGGTTGTTTCAGCTTGTTCAAGGGCCTGGAGCCAAGACAAAATGGCTGAAAGGCCCCCTTCATCAACTACATTGGACAAAGAAGTCAAAGATTGCAGAGGATGTTTTGTTGGAAGGCATTGACTCTTGTTCTTATGCCCCATTCTTTCTTTGTATTTATCATCCTTTTGAAGGCCAGGGACCACCATCCCTATCCAACGCTCCAGCCATCTATGATCATCAGACCACACAGATGATAAATCCCTTGCTAAGCATTAACACCACCTCACTTAATGGGCCTACAGATCTCAATAAGTCCTGTGGAGTCTGTTAGCCCTCCAATAGGTCTTGTGTTGGGCCCCCAGATGTGAAAACCTCAAAGCACAGAGAGGCCTGTATCATAAGTAGATCTCAAAGCTTCAGCATGCCTGGGCCATGGAGAAATGTGAAGACTTCTGAGATTGCAAGGTTCTGTGCCACAAGTAGGGCTTTTGACCTCAGGAGACCTAGGTTTAGGGAAACAAGAAGGCTTCTAGGCCTTGGTATGTCCTCTGTCTAAGGTAGACCTCACAGCCATGGAAAGGCCCATGGGAATCCTCCACTTCTTAGGTAGCCCACTGGGCCTCATAGATGCCTCATAGCCATGCCACTAGGTTTAAAGTGTTTCAGATTAGTCTTGTGAACTGCCCTATTTAAGCCATTCTCACTGTTGTACACCTTGCAGCAGAGTCCATCATGCTACCATTATCAATTCCCTTCACTTCCCCAAACTAGAACAGTAATGAAAATCAGTCACCCAACAGTCTTCTTCAGTTTGGTCTTCTTCTCATCCAGCACTATGCCAGAAATTATTTATTGGCCCCCTTTTCTTCCAGGATCAGCAAGGATAGATCCTGTTTTACAACTACATAAGCCCTCACATGTTCCAAGCCATGTAAAAAACATGCAGCAATCATCTGATGTTTCTGATTGTTAAAAGTCTATGAAACATGGCAACAGTTATTCTAGTTTACCCACACAATTTGTGTAATTTATACACATTACATGTAATTTATGCACTTTATATGTAATGTGTACAATTTATTCAATTTGCACAGTAACCATTCTCACACGTGTTTTCTCAAGTCTGACAGAAAATATACCCCCATCTTTCATGTGAGAACAAAAATGTTGTGATTTTTCATTCTTTTCCACAAGAATAAGACAAGGAAGGATTTACAGTCCTAGCCCATGACCACAAGATCCTTATAGACAGAATACTGATCATACTAGGAATAGTGTGGGAGCAGCAACTGTGATATACACCATATCTCTGTAAATGATGTATTGTGTGCATCTTATAATCATATATAAATCATCCACATTTCAAAGCCATGCTATTTCCCTTTTGATCTTATAAATGATGTCTGATAAAAGACAAGAAGAGAAAGAGACTGTGTGTGTATGTATGTGTGTTTTCTCTTGAAAGTATAAACAAGACAAATGGGATTGGAATACTGATAAACATTCAAAAGTATTATACACTGAACTTTCAATGATAGCAGCTCATGATAAGGTTAATTCCCATGACAACCTAGTCCAAGCACCTTGCAGAATACAAAATGCTGTCTTAGATATAAATATTTCTGTTTGTAATGTTAACTGGTAATGTTAACAACCACAAGAGACCTGGCTCCAATTCATAAGGAAAAGGAAGAAGGATATAGGAATCAATTGGATATAACTGAAAAATCCAGATTGGTACAGAAACTGCACTCTGTTCCACACTGCCTCTTTCGGTCATATTAGGCTGACTGGTGCTGTTCTCTTTCCTTTCCATCATGAGTTTGAACAGTTTGACTTAGGGCCTTTCTGCAATACACTGTTATAGTGCTATTATTCCACTTTCAACATCTTATGGAATCCTGGGGGCTGCAGTTTAGGGAGGGATATTTAGAATTTTCAGCTGGAAAGCTCCTTGGCCTCAGTAAACTACAAACCCCAGAATTCCACAACATGTTGAAAGAGGAATAATAGCACTATAACCATGTAGTGCAGAAGGGCCCTTAGGCTGGAGAGGCCTACCTTCACCTACCTGCCAGACCTGTTTGCTGGGTCAAAGTTTGTTCTAGAAAGAGAAGAAAATGGGAGAGAGAATGGAAAGAAAGAAGAGCCACTCATAACTTGAACCTGCAGAAGCAATGTATATAATACACACATGAAGTAAATACTCAAATCTTTTGATGAAAGGCTGTTGTTATTGTTGTTTTGTGCCTTCAAGTCCTCCTGACTTATGGTGACCCTAAAGTGAACCTATCACAGGGTGTTCTTGGTAAAATTTGTTCAGAGAGGATTTGCCTTTGCCTTCCTCCGATGCTGAGAGAGTTTAACTTACCAGGTGAGTTTCTAAAGCTGAGTGGGGATTCAGATCCTAGTCTTCAGAGTTGCAGCCCAGTGGTCAGACCACTACACCTCACTGGCTCTCTGTCATAATGTAACCTAACTAGTAAATAAGATCATTGAGTTAATACTGTTTTTATACTGTATACTTGCCAATTGGCATTCTGTTCCTTATGCAGGTATAAGTCCAATTTGTGGCAAAGACAATTTTTTGGCAAAATTTTATTCACTATGGAAATTAAAATTCTCTAACAATGTTGTGCAATGACCAAATTTCTCTCCCTTCAGCACCTTTTACATTCATTACATACATTACATTACAGCCTCTCTGCAAATGCCAACTTACTGGTCATTGGAGAGTGGAAGAGCATGGCAGAGAAGCGTCCATCAGGGTTCCTATAGCTGGATACAGTGACAATGCATTCTTCAGGACTTTGTGGGAGTCCTTTGGAAGTACTGGAACAGTGCTGGAATGTAACCAAATGCTTCTCTACCACTATGCTACTTTCCACCAGCCAGTAAACTGACAACTTAGAGGTGGATTTGAGGAAGGTATAAGGGAAAAGTTTTGTATCTCTGCCTGTGAATAAGTTTATGATATGTCTTCTGGTCCAGGATGTTGAAAACTATTTTCTTTTCCCTAACAAAATTTTATGTAAATCTTTTCTTATTTCTTCTTTTTCAGTAATTACCTTCCAGCAATTATCTCTCTTTCCAGGGGATATGATTTTTCTTATTACATTAATTTGTGTGTTTTTTGTTTTTTTTTTGTTTACTGCATTGCATTCAGTGTGGATTTGTTTATATGTCACTCTTTTTATATTGTGGTTTTTATGAGTTTGTGCTTTATATTAATTTCCCTCTATGAGGATAAGGGAGATGACAAGATAATGAAATTGTTGCAATCTGAAAGAAGCATAGGAACAAACATTTTAAAATGAAAGCTACAATATGAGTGTAACCCTATATATGCCTCATCAGAAAATTCCACTAAATTCAGTGGGCCTTACCACCTGGTATGTATAGGACTGTAACCTTAAGTGGCTGTATTTGGTGTTGTTCCAAGGTTCTCAAAAGTAATTCATTACCATTATAGTTACATATAATTCAAAAATCTATTTGACTTATACTAGCCCCTGGACTGTACTACAAAACACATTTCATTTTTGTCTACCTCACTGTGTCCTCAACAACAGAGCATGAGGCAGTAAGATGAGGCACATTCCTAAGAATGGGAAGAAAATACAGAAACAACCAAAAAATGGTTGAAAAAATGTGTTTCTTGAGTGCCAGAAAATGCTGATGAGGGCATTCCCAGGCTGATAATTGCCACTTATTCTGTGCAAAATTTGTCCAATAGGAATTCTCTGGACAGGAAAAGTGTTTCTTGTACGGTCATCTCTCCAAATTCGCTAGGATTAGGGGCACAGGACTCCTGTCAAAGTGGAAAAAATGTGAATAACTCTAGGCCCTCCCAAATGATATTTAGCACATCAAAAAGTATGATCACCATATTCAACCCACCATGGATTTCTTTGAGGCATCACGGCTCCTTCACAAGGCAGAAGTGGGGGGTTGGTGGGGTTTTCCAGGATGGCCTACAGATAATTAATTACATAGTCCCTGTCCTTGATGCTTATCATCTAAATATATTATACACAAGGATAAATTAGTTGGAAACCGGATTAAGACTCACAGATTCTGGCTGTTCTTGTCTCTTTCAAAGGCCATGTTACCACCTTCAGCATCTCCATCCTGCAGGATGTGTCTTTTATTTTCATACTTGGACATGTTTACAGCTGGAAATACATGATCAAAGTCACACTGACTAGAATAGTGTGTTACCTGACATGGTCAGGCCCTAAGTTCAAAGAAGAGTAGGTGGAAAGCCATGGTATCAAGGCATTCAAACTTATTTCTTCCCTGATCTCAGATCTCTGCCTTTCTGAACAGGACCAGATAAGACAATCAGAGACCATCCTTTTTGATCGCTCCCTACAGAGACCTTTCCTACAGTCTCTACCAGTCCAAACTTCAGGAGGTTATCACAATTCCTATAAATTTTGTCACTTCGGTGTCAAAGCAATCACTTATCCCAGAACCCTTTGGTCAGTCCCATAAGAAGTTTTTAGACTTTGCCAGAACACCCTTTCAGGATAGGAATAAGGTATATGAACCTTGACTGTGATCCCAGAAAAGTGCAGCATTTTGGACCTAATACATGGTGTTACCCTAAATTTCTGGGGGCCCTGGGGGTCCCAGTAGCCTAATTAATGATTTTGAATTTCCAGGGGTCCTGGCCACCAGATTCCGGAGGTCCTGGTCACCAACTCAAATGATAAGTCCAGAGAGGTCCTGGTCACCAGGCAGGCTGCCGAAGTTTCCGGGGATTCCCTCAAAGGACACCTAGTCTGACCCCGATCTAAAGGGGATTTCAAAGTTGCACCAAGCACATGCCCAGCACACACGAAACGTAGGGTAACCTAGCGAGACCTTGCTTTTACTGGGTCAGGTCGAGTCAAGACCCAGACAAAATAAATTCACAATTATTTACTTTATTTAAAACCTAAGTCACTGCACACTTATGCACTCACTCACACAGATCTAAGAAAATAAAGGGAGGAAAATAGACAGAGGATTTTAAGAAGGATTTTTGAGGGAAATACTACACCTGATCCTATAGTCCGGGAAGCCAAAATAGAGCCAGAGAGTCAGGAGCGGTGAATCTCAGCACGTGGAGGCTAAGGGCAAGGCTTTGGCCAGCAGAGCGGCAGCAGGACGGGGAGGAAGCCGAGAGCGATCTGAAGAAGTACTCAAAATCAGGGGTTCTTATAGAGGGAAATGTGCCTACAGGGCAGTCCGTTACCGGGGAGAACAATGGGTTTAGATCGGAGACAAAGCCTCCGAAAGGTCAGCGCTTAAGATGATTGGATGTTGACAGAGTTGTCAATAGTGCAGACAGTATGCAAATAGGGAGTGCTTGACAGTCGGGTAGTCAGAAGCGCTAATCTTGTCAAGCTGACGGTTTGGGGCTGAGAATCTTTTGTGTGCTCGGTGCACACTTAATTTAGTTTCAATGTGTACTTGCCTGGAGGTCTCCTGAAGCTGCGTGCTGGAAAATTACTGGCCTGACTAGGATTTTTCTTGTATTTTTCAGCCGTTCAGCTGTGTCCGTGTGCGTGCTTATCCAGTGGCCTCTCAAGCACATGGAAGGAAACAGTTTGAATAGCCAATCTTTTATATCAAATTATATTTAATAGACTCCGGAATAGGACTATAGATCACAGTAACAATGGTGCCCAGATTGCTTAGTCCACGCTACTCTCAGGCTCTGTCTGAGCCTCTATGCTTTGACCTTTTTCTCTTCTGGTAACTATCACCTTTCTTCATCCCTAATCTCTCTCTATCCAACCTTTCACACCTTATTTTCTGATACCCTTGTATGGTTCTTGAGAGCATCTGTTTCCCTGTGTGTGTGGTTGCCATTTCCAACAAAACTTATTGCTTATCTTTAAACTGGAGCATGTCTGAAGTTATTACTGGTATACATAGGTGAAAAGATATTGCCATTACCTTCTACTTGCTAACCTCCTCTGAGCCGTAATTTCTTCAAATGCTAAAAACACTTTGGCGTTGTGGGTGGACCCCAAAGTCCCCCACCATTTAGGGTAACAGCCAGAGCAACAACAGTTGGAACATAGAAGGATGGTCTATCACCAGCCACTAGACCAAGAAACAATTGAGCTGCACCTTTCTACTCTTCTGTCCTTCAAAGGCTAGAGCAATGGCAGTGGAATGGAAGGAGGGCCTCAAACGTGCCACTGATCCAAGGCAAGATGGAGCTGTAAAACAATCAGCAAAAAATTACATTACTACACATCACTAGCCAGCACTTGGACCCATATGATATTCATCTTCTACCATTTAGTAAGGCAACTCCTATATCTATAAAGCAAATGTGCAAGTTAGAGTTACACTGAAAAAAATTGTAAAGCTACCACTCATTAAGTTATCACGTAATGTGATTTAGTTATAGCTTTATTAGAGAAAAAAATATTTACAACTACTACTTCCAAGGTCTGGTCTGGCCACCAAAAAAGGAAAGTTCCACTTAATAAATAGTCAAGTGATTCAGATTCTGTGTGCAATATATACTATCTCTTGCTCCATTTCTTCAAAATTGTTTACTGATTTGTTGCTTCAGTGGTGCTATAAGATCCAATGTGGCCTGACACATCTGTGACAGAATGTACAAGTATGGAAGGCAGCTTTGTACTTAATGATAACTCACATAGTCATGACATCCAACTGAGTATAAAGCTGAGTGAAAAATTTTAATAGCATTTTCCTACTTGTCTATTTCTTTAAAACTCTTTTGTGGTTTTCATTTGTTTTGTTTGTTTCTTTGGTTTGGCTTTTTTCTCCACATTTTGCACCACTTCTTTGGTCCTAGTGATCACATATACTTACCAGTCTAGAAAAAGAGATCTGTGCAATTAACAAGTATGGAAATACGTTATGATGCTAATCTAGAATTTACTGAAAGTGATAGACAAATCTAATGAAGGCCACGCATAATGAAATAGAAACAATTAAAACTACTCTGTATAGTCTGTTCTACATGAGTTTAAAAAAAATTTAGAGAGAAAAAAACAAGCAATGATAGTGCTACATGTCTGCACTTCTACTAACTGGATTATCAGTTCTTCCTTTTAGTCTTGGTGGGCAACAGAATAAAGATTTTGTATTTCCAAGACTGCCAGAAAGATGGAGCACATTTTGTAATCATGTGATATATCTTCAGACCCAAATGTATACTTCAGAAATATGTATAACTAAAATGTACACATTTGAAAAATATACATGCAAATATGTTTCAATGAGAAATAAGTCTACTGGAAATATGTATTCAAAAATGAGGACAGTGGGGAGACACGGCAATCCTCTAGACAGAAAAGTAGACCGCACTACAGAATGTTGTGATGAAGAATTCTCCTGTTCAGTCCTCATATTAGTCAAACACGTCTTTTCTAGGGTAATCCAGTACCAGAACTTGTTAAAATGTTTCTGTCTACTTCAGGGTTTCTTCCCCTGATGCTTTGTACTTCTGAAGATGCTAGTGTTCTCTTGATGCTGCTAGCTCTTTCTTGTGCATAAATTGTGCACAATTGGCAGTCAATCAATGTTTCCACTGTTTTTATATGGCATATATTTATAAGGCTTTGTTCCAGATTATCTTAAACATTGAATGTTCCAAGATGATCCTGCCTAAGTTTTAAGATCCTTATAGGGCTGGGCTTTCCCTTGTTCCTATCACCATCAGAGGCATGCTCGGTGAGGACACAAGAGACAGTCTTTTTGGCAACTGCTTCCAGACCATAGATTTATCTCCTATTGGAATCGAGACTGGCCCCCTCTGTGCTTAGTCTCCACTCTCTCTCTCTCTCTCTCTGTCATCTCTCAAAGAACTTTCTGTTTTTAAAGGTTTTTGAGTTTTAGTTGTCTCTTGCAGAAAGTTCTTTAAATGTGTTGTATATCATCATCATCATCATCGGAATTTTTAAAATCTGTTTTAAATTAATGGTTTTAATATTGTGTTTAAACTCTGTTTGCCTTAACTCTTATTGCAAACTACCTTGAGTCCCAGACTGAGAAAACAGTGAGATAGAAATGAAATAAATGAAATATTTATTTAAATTTAGCCTTCACAACTGTGTTGAATCAAAGAATATGGACATGTTTCTTAGTCCCTTTCTGTAGGATGTCATTGTCCTGTATTAGGAATGGGAGAAGGACCAGACCCAGATGACAGTTCTGCATGACATCGTCTAGGTCCCGTCCTTCTCCTGTCTCCACACGGCGCAATCGTCCCACAAATCATTGATGGGTTTTCCCCATCAATGACCAGCAATCAAGCAGCTCTCCTGCTGCCTGCCCACACTTACCTGGTGTGCAGAGTTCCTGGAAGTGCAATGGCTGTGCTTCCTGGCCCAGCATCGCCTGGGACACTACCTGGCTATGCTGCAGAAGGAAGAGAGGGTGCCATCACACTTCCCTCATTCATGGAGGCGGCTGGTGTGGAGGGGAGTGCTCTTGTTACACTTCCCTCTCAGCAGAGACAATGCCAGGACTCATACCAGAAATCCCCGGAATAAGGTAAGCTGTGGAAAGGGCCTTAGTCTGGCCTGAAGCATATCAATCTTTTTCAAATGATCAGACTGAACACTCACAAAAGCTCAAACCTTTTTGAATGCAGGTTTGAGTGTCTGAGAAAAGGTTTCGAGACTCATCTGCATAGTACCTTTATCTGCATCCCAAGTGCCTAAAAAACTTGCCTGCATCAAGGAAAAGGAGTTGCAGAGACTGCAATCCCAGTCATTTATGGCTGAATTGATCTCCTATGGTCATCTTGCATGTTTCTTGCCTTTAATGTTACTGCTTGTTTGAGAATTATTTCAAGGGCATTTCATGTTCTCCCATAACTCACAGACAGCCAGATTTTAAGCCATGCCCTGAAACTGAAACTGTCTTCTCATTAAAGTCTGAAAACTCCATTCTCTCTCTTATTCATGCAAGAAAGATGAGCATTTTCTCCCTCTTAGTCTTCAGCAGTATTGCAATGCTTTGTCATTCATGCTGTCTCCTAAAAATGGATGGAGAGATAGCAGAATTGCACTATAGGTGGAATTTGATGGCAAATGTGTACTTCAGCACATATTTCAACGGGCTTATTCACTTCTGTGTCACAGAGATGTATAGGGAAACACCTCATCCATGCTCATGAGTGTAATCCATCCTTGTCATATTGCTTCTCTCTTCTGGAGGAGAATAGGAAGTCAGTGGCAGCAACTGATGAACTTAAGACTCAGCATAGCAAAGGTAGGTACTGCACAGTTTGAGAAAGGATGACAGTGGTGGAAAAGGTTTCTTATGGGTGATGGATGGATTAATTCATCCTCCCATGGGATATGAGAAGCTTGATGGATGGGTAAGTCAATGGGTGACTATTACTATTATTTTTAAGTAAGGCCTGTTTTTGCTGTTGTTTGTCCGCTCTTCCCCCACCTCATAAATAGATAAACTTTTATCTATTTATTGCACTGTAAATTTTGGTAGGTGACCCTGGGTTGCATGTCACTTCTTAGTTTAACTTTTATTATAAAATTGTTGTGACAGTATTGTCCCATGTGTATATCACAATTATATAGTAATTAGCTATAATTATATCTTGCCTTTCCTCCAAAGATTTCAAGGTGATGTATATCAGGAAAATTGTCTTTGGGTAGAGCTCTAAGATGAAATATTGGCCTGAAGGCAATGTAAGTTATTTATTTATTTAAACTAACATTTCATTGTAATAATTAGTATTTGGTCATTTTCAGCAAGAAAGTGAAATTTTGGTTAATATTAGTGAGCACCTGTGAGCATCTTTTTGTGAAAGGGAGTTCTCTGAACTTCCTCATTGGGTTATGGGGTTTGGGGATAGAAAAAGAAAAAAGAATAACTTTTGGGACTGAATTTGATCGGCTTTCTCCTTCAGGGCTTGGGGCTTGAGAGGAGGATCAACATGTTCCGGCTTCCTAGATCAGCATAGACAAAATGGATTGATTAGCTTGCCTCTGGGGTCAGAGGTGATTTGCACTTGACATGCTGGAGTAAAGGTAAGATTACATTTGCTACCGCATACACTGCACTAAACAGCCCTCCTGCAGATCACTATTAAATAGTTAATAAAGTGACCTGTAGTTTATCCATACATTTTGCGTGTCTGTTTCTTTATTTTTACTGGGTGGGCAGTCTATGCTAGCGGTGTGAAAGTATTAAATTGATATATATGCAAAGGCATAAGGGCAAAACCAGAACTCATAGAAGCAACAGAGGCTGAATACATGTTATTTCCAACTAGAGTAGATGTACTGAATCAATGGAGATTCTGTAAGTGTTGATCTGCAAAGTTCCTATTACTTCAGTGGTGTTGACTTTAGCTGGAAGAAACAGTTGGATTCTGCCCAGGAGTTCATCTTAGCCATCCAAAAGAGACTGAGAAGAAATTTACATAATAATCCGAGACAAATTATCTTCTTGAGGCAACCTTAGCCATTATCCTTGGATAACTAACATTCTAAGAACCAATTCCAACTGCCATTACTCTCAGCTGCATATGCCAGTTCTCCACATGAGGAATATGATATTTGTACATTGTTGCTTGTATATGTTCACATGGGCATAAAGATGGATTTAATTCTATTTTTTTTTCCTTTATGGCAGTGGTTCTCAACCTGTGGGTCCCCAGATGTTCGTGGACTTCAGCTCCCAGAAGCCCTGAGCATTAACCATAGTGGCTGGGGCTTCTGGGAGCTGAAGTCCACGAACATCTGGGACCCACAGGTTGAGACCACTGCTTTATGGAAAATAACATTGACAACACCCTTCTGCATTTGGATGTATATATGGAATACTGAAGGCAGAATATTATGCATGCAGGATGGGATGATTTTTCCCACTTTCAATTTCCTTGAAGCAAAGAACTGGGCTTGATTAAATTTTCCCTGCAGGAAAGAAAGTGATTTGTAGCTTTTCTTGTAACTTGAGCTCCCAAGGAATGAAAGCATTCTTCTTTGCCTTGTAGGAACCTGAAGCCCTTGTGCTTGTTGAAGGTTACAAAAGTTGCTTTGAAACTGGGACATATATAGTACAAATGGTCCCCAGAGGGATTTGAACCTTGAAGAGATCTAGATATGCTTTCAGAGAGTGGTGGCCTTTGATGTCACTTCAACACACAGTTGATTGATGCCACCTAACCAATCCACATCTTTCAGTACAAGGTTCTTCAGAAGTAACCTTCAGGTGTCATCCATATAAGAAAAATGAGGAAGAAAAAGAGCTGAGTTTCCCTAAAGTCACCACGAATAGGCTAGAGTAATATGTCAGACTCAGAATCAGCTCTTAAAGATATAAGGGCAACTGTTGGCCAACCATGGAAATAAAGACCTTTTCTGCACAATGACACTCTCCCATGTTGTCCTGTCACAATCCTGGCAATGCCTCTGCTGGGATGGGAGTGTGTCCACAACACTCCCCTCAGCACTCAACCAACTGCATACAGAAGGTAGTCTGAGGGACATGCTCTGTCCCAGACTGTAGCATGATCTATGTGCTTCTTCCCATGTTGCAGTAGGGAAGGAAGCACATAGATCATGCTCCCAGCCCTTCTGCATGGCTGGCTGCAACAGAAGGCTTGTGTGATCAGGGGTCATTGATGGAGTTTTCCATCAATGATACAGCCTGTGATTGTGCCAGCTGGTGATGCAAGAAGGGTGAGACCATGACAACTTCATGTGGAAGTGTTGTTGCTGTCCTGCTCCTCTCACATCCCCATGCCAGGATGCCATCATTTCGTGGAAAGGGCCAAAGAAACTAGACATGAGTAATGGGTTGAATATGGACCGTTATTAACCTATTTAAACTTTAAACCCTTGAAACATGCAAAAGGGGGAACAACTTAGTGTGGGTTCAAGCAGTGATAGCAGAATTAGGGGCACATTCTATTCAGTGCCAGGTTTTGATAAAAGGTTTTAACTATTGGCTAAGGATCCTTAAAATGGACCTAGGCAGACTCCCTAAACTTTGCTTAGATGAACAGTTAGATCTCTAGCGTTCAAATTTTTGGATATGTCAGCTGTTTCAACTAAGGCACCAGCTAGGCTTTTCCCCATCTTATTTATTAATTTGTGGACACTCAGCTCAGGAAATATTAGAACAAAGAATTTTGGACATCAGTGCCCAAACAGATATAGCTCTGGTGGCTGGTTCTCAGTCTCTAAACTGGTTAGCCAAAAATAAAACTATATTTGGTCTAGAAAAGTATCTTAGGCTGAACCTAACACAGAGACAGAGAATAGCTTTCACCAGAGCTAGATTTGAACAACTTAATTCTATGGTAAGAATAGGACGGTTTCAAAAAATTCCATACCACGAGAGAACATGCACCTGTGGTGCATCAGCCATAGAGGATATTGCACATATCTTGTTTGATTGTTGTATATATACCAAGGTGAAATCCCAATACTTACAACCACTTCTGGTCAGAATGACCAATTGGGATCCTACTGTCAAATTGTCTTATTTTCTTTCTGGAGAGAATTTACACTCAGTCCGCCGGATAGCAAAATTTATTACAAAAGCTGCCTACCTGAGAGATCTTTTTATCACACAAAATGGGGTCCCCTGTCATGGCAATGAGCTTATTTAAATGTTATGACTGAATGTTTATACTTGTTATTTTATCTTTCTTGTTATTATGTATTTTACTTTCTATATCAAACCCACTATTTATTAAGTTTAAGTTTATATGTTTTAATTATTTTACTTAACTTTATATGAATTGAGTTTGTGTATGTAATTTCTGTATCTGTATCTTTGTATTATGTACTATGTATTTTATTGTTGATATGGTCAATCAACTAATCAATAAACGTTGATGATGATGATGATGAACTTAGTGTGAGAGCAGCTAAGGCAAGTGGTCTCTCCCAGACTTCCTCCCCAGGCTCCCCTGGGCAAAATACCTAAACAGTGAGGTGTACCCAAAACCTAGATCACTTTTCGACTGGTACCTTGTACCTATTCTTCACTTATTGCAATACTGTGTCTCTCTTAGTAGTAGAGAGATGTCTCCATAGTCTATTAGGACTCATCTGTCAGCTCTGGCTTTTGGTTCAAGGTACAGGGTTTCCCAGATACTCGAGGAGACTTCCACATTCACAACATTTCATGAAGGTGGTCTTGTGAGAGGGACAGGGTGAGAGATGACTGGAAACCATTATTCCATTCTCAAGAGTTTGGAAGGACTTTGGGGAAATATCTGCATGAAAACCTCCAGATAAGAAGGAGGGTACTGCTGAGGATGGGCACTTTGATGCCTGCTTCTTAGCCAGACCCTTACCCTTCAACCCCCAGCTTCCTTTCTTTGGACCCCTTGAGGATTCTAGATCTGGTCCAATATTTAATCCACACAAAACAGTCAAGGTCTATCAGGGTTCCATGCTCAAGCCCCAATGAACTGGGGTCTAGTAGCCCTGACTGAGACCAATGGGCCTTACAGGGGCTGACACCAGGTCTAGAGGCCTCAGTCATGGCCTAACCAGTCTCTTGAGACTTGTCCCACCTAAGTGAAACCCCTGAACCTAAAGGGGGCATAAACACAGGGCCTAGCCAGGGCCTACCCAATTCCTTTTACCAGGACAAGCTACCCAGATCTGATCAAGGCCTGACACCTATTCATAGCCTTCTAAGTCCTGCTTGCAGTCTAACCACTCCTGCAATGGTCTACTGTCCCCGCTGAAAGTCAAATTGTGGTCTAACCATTCTCTTACAGGCCTTCTTGGGGAATAGTTATCCAAGTCCCAACTGGACTTAACCACTCTCTCACAGGCCCAAACAACTTTCAGAGGATCAGTCAGAGGCTAGCCACTCTGGCATAGTTTGCCTGAAGGCCAAATTGGGGTTTAATCAATGAATACATGGCCTAAATCCTTCAAAGGCCTGATCAGGTCATATTCCGACTTCTATAGCCTTTGGAGCCTAGATGTTCTGGCTATGTCACAACTACTATCTCAAGTCCTGATTAGGGCCCATCCTTGCTGGTCACAACACTTCCAACACTTCCCCCAAGGTTCAATTGGGGCCCACTGTTCAAGCCATAGACCATCCAACACCCCCCCCCCGTCCAATTAGGGTCTGCCCATATGCTGTGGACCTCCAACCACCTCTCTCAAGCCCAGTAAAAAATTAAAAAAAAAAAAAAAAAAAACAGAAGTGAATTGCATTGCACAGCAGTGAGGCCAAAATCCATCACTGCAATGCAATCCAGCCTGCTCTGTGCAAAACACCTTGTTGATCTCCCCAACACCACAAATGATCTGCTTCTTCACCATGGATGGTCCAATGAATTCAGATGTTTGATGAGATCAGGAAAGAGAAGGGGAATGTTAAAGCCTCTGGCTGCACTCCTGATACTTACCATCGTAGTGCATTGCACTGTGATATCTTTAGCAGCCTATTTCCCATAGAAGTCTAGCAAAAACACCCTTCCCTTCAATGCTGTGCAATATGGATGGGGAGCCAAATAACACTTACAGATGAAATTATTGCATTGCTGGATTTATCAAAAGCCCATACAAGAAATATACAATCATTAACATAACTAAAATTGCCTGAAGACTGAAGGAGAGGATGTAGAGAGAGCATGAATCAGACATTTTTGTCGCTTATCTTTTTCAAGCAGAGAAGTAATTTTAGCAGGTTTCAGCAAAACATTCAAAATGTTCAATCATTTAACATTCTTCAGCCTATTAAGCATTAAAAAAAAACACAATTAACCACAGCAGAAGGAAAAAAGAAAACCATGAGAAATGTATACCAGCTGATTGGTTTCTCACAAGCCTTGGTGCAGGGTTTCCATGGGAACCAAATGAGGACATCTATTTCAAAACAGACAAGTTTCTTAGTCCTGCAAGGACCCCTACAAAGACAGATTCACAAAACTGAATAATTTCCTGGACTTTAGAAAAAAAGTAACAGGCTGATGCTACAGACAACTAGGTGGTAATTAATTACAGATAACTAGTTACTTGTAATCAAACCCTTTGTATTGTGAGATAACTGAGCAACTTTACAACTGTAACTTAAAGGACAATAAGTTCATTCATTTTATGGTACCGCTGCAAATTTTGGGTGGTGAAACTTCACTAAACAAAGGAAGAGAACTCTCACAGGTTTTAATAGCTGGCTCATGCTCTTCCTCACTTGTTTGTGGGTAATCAAAGAATGATGAGATGGATATACTTGTGTTTTATAGCACAACGGCTTATAGCATTTAGATTTTTTAAAAAAAACTAAAGGAATTCTTTTAACTAGTTTTAAGAAATGTGAAAGAAAAGATTGCTTTATTGAAACTGTAACATAAATTAGCTAGTTTCATGGGCATTAATTACCAATTTGGGTTTTCAAACTAATTTCCCAAACTCCTCCATTTAAAGGAGGGATAATTTTTTTTTAAAAAAAATGCCACATTCTACTGAAATATAAATATTTGTTTTCAGGTTGATTTAGTCAGATGTTGATGCTGATTATATTAATGGAACTAAATCTGACTTTAAAATCCAGAATATGGATCAGTTCTTCACACTGGCTGTGTAACTGATTTGCATTGCTGTATTCTGCACTTGGATTAAACGTTTAGGGGTAACATTTGATCTAAGAATTCAAAGAATAATTGGAAATCTCTGCATCCTTGACAATAAAGGAGGTACTACATTCAGATATATACTATAGAGAAAATGGCCAACTTTTGCAAGATTCTGTACATTTGGGGACATTCAAAAATTCTGTTTGCTCACCAAAAAAAAAAAAAAGTCCACAAGAGCACCATGAGGAATGGGAAAAACTTTGCTCTTTCTGAAAGGCTGACCATTCCTGTGATCCAGTGATCCTTGGGGGAACGACTGGAAATATATTTGCTAGATTTCACATTGTCCATAACAGGAATTATTATAATCAGGGCATGGACTTTCCATATTATTCTGTAAATCACAGCAGGCTTTGTATGCCAAGTTAATAGTTGCAAAGCTGAACAGGTTTTTTCTTTTTGTTCTGGAAGAAAGGTAGAAATTCTTGATCACATTTTTCATATGGAATTATTGAGGGTGCACATGACATTGCAGCTTGTTAAACATCCATCAGGGAGAAACATTTTAGTTCATATGGCCCTTTAAAGCCCACTGTTAGTTCTTTTTAACATTAGCAGAGGATGACAATGTAATGCCAATACTGCTGTTACTACCATCATTATTACTGCTACTACAGTTTGACATGGACATATTCTTTTTTTCTCCTTAGGTTTTAGATTTGGTAGCATTTAAATAATATGTTGCTGTATTTATACTTCTTATGCCTCTTTGGTTGCTTCTGTTGACACCAGGATAAATGGATCAGTGGAAATTGCAATCATCATTAACATTCTCATGGAAAAAAATGGTGCTGAAGTTGCAGTTAAGATGATTACTTGGAATTGATTTTGCCATATTAAAAGGCACTCTAATTACTAAAAAACAGGAAAAACTGAAACACCCTTCATGCTAATAACCCTGATTAGAATAGATTTGCAACAAGCTTTAACTACACAGATTAATAATGTGAATCATCAGCATAGACACATAAGAAAAAATGGGTTTGGATTTCCTGTCTTTCCCTTACTCTAATATAACCAACAAACAGAGGCTTGGCTCCAAGTGGCTCCTGTGGAATGCCACACTGAGGCACATTTGGAGGCAAAGCTTGTTTGCTTCTCAGACTGGTTCACCTGGCATTTGTTAAAGGGAATTTAAAAAACAGGGATGTGAAAGTACAGCTATGTGCTTAGAATCGTAGGTCCTCTCCATGCTACACTGTTACAGTATAGTACTAAAATTCTGCTTTCAACATCCTGTGGAATCCTGGGGTCTGTAGTTTACTGAGGCCAAAGAGCTCTCTGACTGAGCATTCTATATGCCACTCCCAATCCCAGTATTCCATAGGATGTTGAAAGTGGAATAATAGCACTATAACAAAGTAGTGTGGAAAGGCCAATAGAGTCAGAAGGGGCCACAAGGCCTATCTAATCAAACCCCTGCCATGGAGAAATACATAACTAAGGCACTCTTGAGACATGGGCCCTTTCCTCATGACACAGTTAAAATGGGCCAACGCGTCCTGGCACAGAGGTCATCCGCACCTTGGATCGGACTAGGTGTGGACTGTTTAACTTAGTTCCGCACCTCAGTCCAATCCAACCCGCCCCCAAGTGGTCCTCCATCGTGCTAAGTAAAGACCGGAAAAACCAGGTCTTTACATTTTCTGGAATGTGCCATTGCGTTTCTACTTACCTGTGCAGATGCACAGGCTTGCACCAATGCAAGCCTTCGATCAGTGGAGGGCAGGCTGTGGGTGTGGCCAGCATCAGTGATTGGTCCACTCCCCCGAAGACACCAGAAGCTGCCATTTTGAGCCAGAGTAGTGAGGATCTACAGACCTCGTACTGCTCCGGTTCGCCCTGCACTAATGGAGGAGCCCTGCAGAAGGGCTCAAGGGAAAGTCTGCGTTACTTTGGACCCAGGAGGAACCAGTAAGCAACAGCACGGAGCGATTCACTTGCCTCGTACGGAAAGGGCATGGCCATCCCTCTTCTAATAAAACTCTTGAAAGAAGGAGATTCTACCACCTTCCAAGGAAGTATATTCCACTCTTGAACAATTCCTTCAATCAAAAAGTTAATCCTAATGTTTAGATGAAATCAATTTTCCTGCAACTGGAATCCATTTGCTGCTGTTCTTGCCTCCTGAGAAGCAGTAAACAAGCTAGCTCCATCTTTCATGTGACATTCCTTCATACATTTAAAGATGGCTGTCATTTCACCTCTCAGTCTGCTCTTCTCCATGCTAAACATACACAGCTCCCTGGGCTGCTCCTCATAGGGCTTGATTTCCATATCTGTCAGCATCTTGTTTGGAGTACACAAATGCTGATTACAACTCCAAAGAGTCTTCCACCTGATTTCACCAAAATGATAGACATGCTAGTTGAATACTTGTTGCCATGCCATACACTCCCGTGCCATGATATGATATAATTGGTAAAGAACATTATTTAATTGGCATAATATAAATCATATACTGTTGTGACTGAAAAGCCATACTAGCAAAGAGAACTGGCTGAACATGTGTGAAAGTGGGTCAGATAGAACCTGAGGGCATTGCCAGGTCATATGAGCCAGGAAGATTTGGTGCTAATAAGGTCGCAAAATACCACCTCAGTGACTCAAGTTTCAAATACAATAGCACATGAAATTGTCTCAATAGAGCAACTGATTGTCATCAACCTGTTCCCTCTTCCCACTGAAATTCTTCTTTGTTTCCTCACCTGCCCAGACATTAAGAAGTTATCATGATTTCCATCAATGCTTTGTCACCTATTGCTAAGGCTATTAGCCTGTTCCAGACCCCATTGTTTGTTCTACCAGAAAGCCATTAATTTCTTCTCCTCAGGTAGAAACAGGGTATTTAAACCCTGGCTCTAAACCAGACAACTCATAGCACACTAGTCATAGTACTCTAGACATATGTCTTCATTCTGCTGCTCAGATTCTCTTTCTTGGACCTTAGTCTGAGTCACATCACTGTATCTCTTTTCTGCAGGATAAGTAAATATCATCCACTTCACCCTATTTTCTTGCTATACAATTTTTCCTTCCTTTCCTTCAGTTAGCCTTGTGTGGTTGTGAAACTGCTTGAATCTTCTGTGTATTTGTGATTTCCCCAATAAAACTTCTTTTAAACTCCAACTGGTGTCCCTGCATTAGCACCAGTACAGAAAGGTGGAAAGATCCTGTAAGGTTACCCCACCACCATCACAGGCCTTCCTTTAAGCTAATAATTCCCTAGCATTCCACAAAGGCACTGGCACAACAGGTGGACCTCTGAATCACCCACCTTTTGGGTAACATACTTATGCTTTCATACCATTTATTCATTATTTCTATACATGACAGCAGTTCCTGATGCTGTCCTCACAGACCTATAAGCTCTGGAAGGTGGGGTGAAAATAAGTGTTAAAACTTTGTTATTTTGTTTTCCCATGCAAGTGCATATTTCCAACACAGTTCAAACATTTCAATTTTTTTAAACATTTTTTCCACACATTTTACAAAAAAATATAAAAATCCTATATTTTGCATAAAAAAAAAATCAAACCTTTTTTCCAAAAAAAGACTTTTGTTTGCAATTGATTTTCTTTTGTAAAAAGAAATTCCAAAATTTCAGAAGAGCTCACCATTTTTTTCATTATTCCATCTCAATGCTTTAAGAAACCCTTTGGTGCCTATCACACTGCACTGTCATAGTACTATTATTTCACTTTAACTGCTCTGGCTGTGCCCTTGGGAATTCTGGAGCCTGTAGTTTGTTGAGGCCTTGGGACTCTCTAGCAGAGAATTCTAAATGCCTCTTCCTACACTGCAAATCCCATGATTCCATGTGATATTGCCATGGCAGTTAAAAGCGCTATAACAGTGCAGTGTGATAAGGCCCTTTATCTTTAAATACAATAACATTTTCAAGTTGTCTTTATGTCCCTAGTAGGGACTGTGTGTTTTCCACCCCATTCCTTACTCATTTTTAGAGGAGAAGTCTGAAGAGATGTAACCATGTTCAACTGAGTGTTTCTAATCACATGAAATTATGCAACCACCTTCAAATTAGCTACCTTTGTCATCAGGAGTAGATACATGCAAGAGAAGGAGCTGATTTAGCGGCATGCATCCCTTCTCCTCTCCACACTAAATAATTTAATTACTTTTAAATGCTAGAATATTCTGGAGTCAACACAACAGTAGTGATTGAGCTGTGGGAGAAAGCCTGGCGCTCTTTATGCTTGTCACCACCATATGCAAAGAAGAAGAAAGGATTGCCCCAGCACTTGTACTAAAGGTGAACAGTCCTCCTGAATATTATCAGTGCCTTTTTCTGGGATCTAAATTCATTGCCCTCATCGCTACTACAAAGATCAGTGGGTAATTTTCATAGTTCTTACATCCTGACTACACAATATATAATGAATGATGTACTGAAGCTGCAGACAGATCCCATAACCAAATCATCAGTGACACTGCTTGAGTCTTAATTACCAATTCTGAGGTCAGTGGTGAAAACTCTTTTTGTTTGTTTCCTTATAGTTAAAAATGTGAAGAACCACCCTAGAGAAATTTCACTAAATTTAACCAGATCATTTCAAGTTTCCCCAACATTCCTACTGATATTTCTGTGGATGATCCAAATTAACCCTGAATTTCCTTAGGCAATACTATTTAGGCTTCCTGCAAAGAGGGTATACTGTGGTCTAGTGAGGCCACCTTTCCTTCATTCTGTTTGTCCTACAGCAAAAGAAAACACTAAGTAACAAATAAATTGACAGGTTTTTCTTTGTTTTCTTCCTGTTACACTTGGAAAAACCTGAGCAGTTCTTTCTTTGCCTCAAGACGTGAAATAAGGTGCCATTGCACTATGACAACGTCTGAGAACTGGTATACAGAGTTTCTGAAAAGGAATATATTTTATCGTACTGAAAGTTGCAGACAGCACACTTCTTCCGAATAGGTCATGAAAGGTCTGCTTGAGTGAATTCAGCCAAATAAGGTCATGTAGATGATGTAGAGCAGGTGGGGGAAGACTTCAGGCATGTGAAGTCTCTTAAAAAAAATAGAACTTTCATGACCAAAAAAAAAAAACCACCCGGATGTACTGCAAAAAAACAAAACATTTAAGAATTCTGAGTGCATATATTTGTTTTAAGTGTAAACAGGGTAACTTTTCTTCTATGCAAAAATACATGCCAGGTGATACCCAACTCCAAGTTTCAGTTCAGCAATATAATTGAGGTAAGACTGAATCATTAGTTTACTGCTAATTTTGAGCAGTTGGGAAGCAGAGACACTGCAAACTACTGGAAATCTAGCAATAGGTCCCAATCTATTACAGTGTTGGCCCACACCTGATACATAGTATTCATTGGCACAAAGCCTCTAGGGTCCATTCTTGCATTGCTCTCATGGAATATCACAAATGGGCATGCTAGGATAGAAGTCATGGAAATGCAAGTCCCTTCCACATAACTTGTAGGAGAAGACAACAATATAGTTTTTTCTCATACTTCTGTCAAGCCTCTTAGAAACAGAGATATGATGCCATGGAAAGAAACCATATTATAAACTCTTCCCAAATATTCTATTACCACCTCAGTGTCATAATGATTGCATCACACAGGTAACTGAAACTGAACATTCAGGGAGAGGTTTGTTAGGTTTTCTAACTCTTGGCATTTGTTGCTTCCTGCTCTATTATATTGACAGAGGAATTCAATCTCAAGAGGCTCCCAACCTACTAACTTTCAAAAGTAAAATATTCATTAAAAAATAAGGACTTTGTTCAGAGGGATCAAAGGAATAAGTCAAATTGTTCATGAAAGTGACTGAATGCTCTGTTGTGTAAAGTAAATATTTAAATAGTCAAAAGGTTTGTCCCTGGATTATTTTATGGAAAGTAGAAACAAGAAAAGAAAACTTTCCAGTGAGTCTCAAGCATCACACTTCAGTATGATTTATGCAATCTAACTTTGCTGTATCTAAAGATTTCAGCCAACAGGTTATATCTGGAGTAGTCAGCTGTTGGGGATAGGAATGCATTGGTCCCCAGGGGAACTTAGAATGTCGTCTCTCCCACACCATTCCCACCTCCAGGGACATTTTTTGCCACGTATTTAACTATCTTTGGACAATTCTAGGTACAGGAGAGACTTTTTCCAGCATGAAGGGACATTTTTAGGTCACTTCTTATGGGAAAAGGACCTCTCTTGAACAAGCCCAGGATGAGGGAGAAAAAATGACAAAATTGTCTCCATATTCTATGGGCATGGTTAGGGCAAAATATGTTCTTTTTCAAAAAAAAAAAATGTTGGCCCCTTGAGGCCACAAAAGCAGCTCTGGGGCCACATGTAGCCAACAGACTGCACTTTCTGCAGCCTTGGGTTATATCCAACATTGGCCATTTCCACATAACATCCTGGGGTAGAGATGTGTTGCTGCTAGTCCATAAGTTGTGCTTTCATATGATGTCATTGCGGTCCTGCTGCCCACCTGTCCCCACCCATCACCTTTGTGGGATATTCCATTATTGGGGGGAAAAAACAATAATTACCCCCAATAGCAATACACTCCCATCACTAGCAGCTGTGTGGAAAAGGCAGAAGTGCAATCTAGGCACTTCCTTCCCCAGTGCAGCACAGGAAGTGACTGGCTGCACAGTGGAAGGAAGGAACTTGTCCCTCGTGCTACCTTTCCACAGGCAGCCAGCCAGGTGCAAAAGGGAGCTTTCAGGACACATAACAGGACAACAATGGAAAGCAGTAAGGTGCAGCAAGGACCAAGGTTGCTGTATTCTTGGGAGGAGATTTTAGCTATAGAAGACTTACACTAACAAAAGAGGCTTTTCTGTGAGTGGACAAGGTGTTGTGGTTGCACCTCAATTTATTGAAGTTCCTTCTATTCCCACAGCAATTATGTTGGGTATAATCTTTTGTTGCAAAAAGTGCTTGCTTAGTTGGTAACTTTACCCGTCATTCTAGCCCCATTAACTCAGGTATTTGTTGCTGAAAAATAGACACGATGACTTGAAAAAGACCTTCTTAATTGTGAGAATGCTCATCTTTTCTGTGTTCTCAGTGTTCTTGTTTCCTGCTGCAACTTTGGGGCCAATTCCCTCTTAAAACTATTACACTTACTTTATAGATAAATCATATGGGTGATCCCAGATTATTCAGGGATAATAAGCAGGATTATGCCATAATGCTATAGAATTCATCCTTTTAGTTTATGTGACAAGATAAATGAAGGTGAACGGAATCAGTTTTGAATGGAGTCTACAGTTAATGAAAAGACAATGGCTTGAATTCTACTGTTAGATCTATCTAAAGTAGACCCATTGAATCAATGATATTTACCTATGTGTCCACCTTCCATTCAGCAATTCATTGAATGGGCCTACTTTAGCTTGGGACTAACCATCAGAATTGCAGCCAAATTTTTAAACATTTTTTACTGCATAATAGAAGGAAATTATCTCCTTATTTATCTATTTAACACAAGTCTATTTCCTGGCTGCCCATAGAGGAATCTTTTAACAATGCTTTTTGAAATATATTGTCCATATTGTTGTAGAACAAATCACTCCTAAAATGGCCTACATATTAGATATGATTCAATCTGACCATTTTGAATTTGCCAGGTTCAATATAGCACAGTTTTGATTGACAAGTCCATCTGGTGTTTGATAAGGTAGATACAAAGGTAGATTCTGGGAAATGTGGTTCCTGTTTATTTATTTTGTCGGGACAAATAATGAATTAACATGTCCTCCTAAACTGCATCTGACTTTTTGGAGTGGTATCTTTTGAGAAATTGGTCAAATGGATGCTTGAGAAATGTAGTGTTGAGAGAGTATTTTGGCATACCTTGAAATGAAAGAAACCAATCTACAGTGTTGACTAAGTCTAATGGAAGCAACTTTAATTTTGAAGATTATGTACTAATGAATATTTTCTTGTCACATATTCTACATACTTTTTTTTACATTTTGTGTTTATGTTATGTTTATAAATTGTATATTTTTTTTGCATTTTTTGCATTTTTTTCTGCAGTGAGGGACTGCAGAAAACACCTGGTAAGTATGAACACATGCCTAGAAATTTTGTGATACGCGGTACATGCCAGGTTGTGCAGAACTACTATTTTGTTAAAGTTTGGAATGAATTTCAATCTGTCCTGGCACATCGTGTGATTACTTAAGAGATCTAGTCTGATCCCTAATTGATCTGGAGGATTTTACTAATGAGAGGTGCCTATCTATTTTTGCAGTTCCATGTTTCTTAATGTCCACAACTTTTGAAGAACTGAGCAGCTAGCTTATTTCAGAATCTTTGTGGACTAAATATGTGTACTTGCATGCATATGAATGAACACAAAGGGATTTGTAGAAGGACATATCGCAGAGAGAAAAGAGGTAATGAGTTCTTCCTAATGTGTACAGTAATGACATAAAGAGTACTAGCCCCTTCTATCATCCTTTCCAAAGCCATCTTATACATAGAGTGTGACAGGTTTGAAGTAGAGAGCATTTGCTACCCAGGGAGGTTCCTTGTGTGAGACAGAATATGGATACAGACCCATGCAATGTGAGGTGCTATGAAATGAGACCTACTTTTGCTGGTCTCTGATGGAGGAGAGACCAGTGTTGATGACTTCAGGTGCAATGTGCCATGACGCCATGTACTTGAGGGTGGAGCTAGAGGGTTTATTAGCTCTGTCTACCCCTCTTCATTTCCTTTTGGTTGCCACTTTGTGATGGAGCAGGAGGTAGAAGACAGAACAGAATGGCTGAGAAAAGATAGTTGTGGTGGTATTTTTGAGGGAGCATCCAGGAGATAGCTGGTTTTGTGGCCAGTTACTAGACCACATAGTTGAATAGTACTACAGTGGATGGTATAGGGGACTGGATTAGGCTAGTTATGGGTAATTAGTGCTTCAGAGGACTCAGGAAGTTAAGGTCTGTTATTATTGCATTTGTGTTAGGCCCAGCTATGATATCATTTTGCCCCCACCTGATTGTTTAGCTCCATTATTAGGTACCAAGGGGTTCTGGGACCAGTATAGGCTTCATCACTGATGATAGGCTTTAGTTTAGCATTTTGGAAAGGCATGTAGGCCCCACTAAGCTTCCCTCCATTTTTTATTAGGCCAATTGACCCATGTAGGTCTGTTTAGAGCCAAGGATGCCTCAGAGAAGGACCCATCGCTTGCATGATATTTGGTGAGCCTAGTAGGCCACATTAGGTCACAGAAGCCATATAAGCACTTTTGAAGCACCAGTAGACTCCTTCAACCCATTACAACTATAGGTGGGCAGGGAGTTTGATGGGTCATTATCACCTGATATACTTAAAGGGTTGGGTGTACTCAGTCAGCCATTTGCTCTTCTGATTATGAGAACTTTTTGTTTCATGCAGCATCTTTGACTGCACTTTTTGGAGCATTGTGGGTTAGTGAGCTGGCTATGTCGTGTAGAGGAAATGTATCAGTAGCACATTGCAGTTAAAAGATTTAGAGTTAGAGAGCCTAATGTCAAGGTCAGAGACCTGAGTGGCGAGCCAGCCTGGAGAAGAGAATGGGAGCACCAGCACAGTCCAGTTGGGAGGAGACAAGGAAGCACTTACTGAAGGAAGTTCATTTACCAGAGCACCAAGCGAGGCCATAGTCAGAGTTCCAAAGCCAAGGGTCAAGAGTCCAGAGATCAATTCAAGGTATCAGGAACCAGGTGCTGGGAGCAAGGTACAGGCAAGAGGATGGCTTGTAAGAAGTTTGCCACAAGCAAAGGGAAACTTCCAGGCAGGCAGTTATATAGCCCCAGGCACAGGTGTGTCCGGTCACCGCTTCTTAAACTTAGCCAAAGAAGCCTCCCTTTGTACAGCCCTCTTGAGTCTCTGCCTGGATTGGGGGCTTATTGCACCAGGTTCCAGAGCCTCTTCAGAATCGGATCCCTGTTGCTTTAAAGGAGCAGGTAGAGGGACGTCTGTGCCTGCTTGGTCCATGGCAGCAGGGGGAGCTCTTGAGCTGCAGGACTCATCTCCAGCCAGAGCCACAGGGACCAACAGCTGCTGCTCGTCATCAGCAGCTCTGACAGGGGCTTCAGTTATCACAGGTAAGTTATTATTTTGTTACACTGACTTTTTGCTTTTACCAAAATACTCATCAGTTACTTCCAAGGCCTTACAGTGCTTGAGTCTTCATGGGATTTAAATTTGAGACCATGTATTTTGGATTTGGGCAGCTTTTACAACTTTTGCCATGAATCTGAGTATGGGAGCAATCCAGTATATTGGAGATTGCATACTTGCAAGAGATATGTCTGACCTCTCAATTCATGATTTGCATGGTTCTGTTTTCTAATCTTGTCATATTTTGGAAGTGCTGTCTGAAGAGCTGGTGAGATAGTACGGTCTGGGAAACATACCAGGTCTGAAATTGTTATTTTGGTGCTCATTTCAAGCAGAGCAACCAGGTCACAATGGAGTGGCTTGGGAAAAGGAGCCTTCAGTGACATAGTTTGTTGTCTCCTTGTTTGGGGAGCACAAAGGGCCTCATCCTCATTTTTTGGTCATTCACCTGGGAGTGAATAGCCTAGATCTATTGAAGAGCAAGACCATTATCCTTTAAATTCTTCATGACTTTTGGTATACAGAATTGATGGCCAGGAAAAATATTGATGTATTTGGCCATTTTGCTTTATCACATCTGGTGGGGTGAGGGTGATCTCCAATGCATTGATAGAGCATGAGAAAGATAAACAGAGAAGTCTATAATGCACCAAATAGAGGATTGGGCCACTTCCTCCCACATCCCAATATAGTATTTCAGTGACCTAAGTTCTACAGAGCAGATGATGTGTATTTATCTGAGGAGGGTAATAGGTTGTTCCTGGGAGATATGGAACAAGGGCTTACAGCCCTTTTTGGCCAGGCTCCTAAGGGAAAAGGACTAAGCAGACACTTGTCCTTTGTCTATGGCAGGTAGTTGAGGGAGAAATAAGAACTACTATCAACATCTTCACACTCTTTGGGTGAATGGAAGGGCTCTATAACTGGATCTTTAGATCCTGAGAGTGGAGAGAGAGGACTATCCTTGGGGCTGACCTGGGAGGTTTTGCCTTCATATAAATCCTACAAGTTGGGGATGATGTTCTTTTGATATGCCTTCCAGCAGATGGCCAGATGGAAAACAACGCAGCTGTTGGGTTGCTTTGGGGGCTCAGGATTTTCACCAAGAGGAAGCCTGAGAAAGGCCATGAAGTGATGCCTCATCTCAGCTGATCCCACACTTCATTGCTCCCCTTTCTTGCATCTTTCCAGATTCAACACAATTTAAATAGGTTCTAGATTAAATAAAGTGCTCTTTTTCAAACCATTTCTCTATTTCTGGTATCACAATTCCATGGTTGAGCAGCAATGTGCATCTAGAACTCTGTGACATGAGGGACAGCAGGTGAGGACCCACTTTCATTGGCCTCTGATGAAGGTGAAGCCAGTGTTGATGAGGTCAGGTGCAACGTGTCATGACCCAGATATTTGAGAGTGGAGCTAGGGGGTTATTGGCTCCATTTCCCCTTCTTTACTTCCTTTTGAATGATTTTTCAACCCACTTTTCCATCTCTAGGGCAGTGTGAGCTTTACTGATTGCTTCAGAGCCAGGTAGATTTTTTTTTTCCTTTTACCCTTTTTCCCCCTCTACTCCACATTGTATCTGGAGAACTAGGTCCGTTACTTTGGCATAGTGCCTTTAAATAAGTGGTCACTTGGCAGTGAATAGGAGAAAAAATAAGAGTTATAGTGAATACCTTTACACTTTTTTAATAAAGGAGAGGGTTCTGGAATTGCATTCTTAGGTCTTGAGACCTGGGGGTGGGAAGAAGACAACCCTAAGGGCTGGCTTGTCTTGGAGGCTTTGTCCTCACTTAAGTCCTACAACTTGGGGTAGGGTTCCTTGGATCTGCCTTCTAGTTGGTGGTCAGATGGTGACAAACCAGCTATTGGGTTGCCCTCGGGGCTTAGGTGGTTTGCCCAGGGGAAAGCTGAAGAGGAAGTTATGGAATGATACTTGGACTAAGCTGATCCTGTGTCAGATTGTCCCCTCCTCAGCATTCACATCTTTCCAAGTTAAACAGTTTAAATAGGTTCTAGGATAAATAAAGTGGCCCTTTTCAACCCAAATTCTCGTGTCTGGTCATGTTATTCCATGGTTGGTCATAAAACATGATTTCCCAGGGTTTTGACTCAGGTGGAGAACCTCCATAGATAACAGACACTCTCTGCTTCAAACTTTCCATCCTCCACTTGCAGGATGCAATAACAAAGTGACAACAAAGCAGGTAGGGTTGGCTCACTCACTTTGCACTCAGTTTGTTCTATCTTTAGTGTACATACTTAGGAATGACAGGGCATAGCTTTATAGTGGGTCATTTAAAGAATGTTGATGGATAGCATAATTATTCAGTTTATCATCCAACTTATATTATTTTTATTCATATCAGTTTGTTGTAAGACCTGTATATTACAAGCCTATAGTACTCTACTTGAGCCTTGTATATACTTTTTAAAGATGATAACAATTTAATCCTCTTTTTAGGTGCACTTGTAAGTTTTTATCTGTATTACTCTTTTAAACTGTAAGCTGCCTTGAGTCCTAATTTTAGAACGAAAGTGGGAAACAAATTAACAACAACAACAATTCCCAAAGCAAGTACTAGCAATAAATATCACATAAGTAATCTTTTAAATTTAATCTGGGTCCTTCTGGCAGTTTCTGATTGGAAAAATGCATATTCTTTCACCCCCATACTGAATAAAATGTTATCATCCAACTTAAAGAATTGTAATTATAGTTCATCCTCATCCTCATTAGTTTTGGTTTTGTGTTCAATGTGCATATAAGATTGAAGAAAGGTACAAATAAATTCCCACTGTGCACATGACTGCATGCAACAAGATGAATTCCAGCGTTTATTTTGAGTCACTGGCAATGACTTAATTTCAAAATGAGTAAATCCTTTTAAAGACTATCTTGTTGATATTCATTAGTGATACATAAAATGAAAGATTTTTATATGCTGTTTGAAGCCCATACAACTTTGACTCTTTTGGCCATGAGGAAATCAAAAAACGGTTTTGCGGCTGCTTTCCTATGGTAATTTGATCATTAGCATTCATGAATGGAATTGGGGAAAGGTTGTATGGAATGTTGTGTTAATAAAAATGTGAAGACATGTGGAAGGTATTGAGAAGGAATTGAGGAAAACATTAATCTTGCCTGTACCATTTCTTAGAATAGCTTATTGGCCTTTTTTTCCATTGCAGTTGATTTCATTTTCAGCCTTTAGGCTCAGGACAAATTCCAGACAAGGTAAGACTCAGGCCTTAAAATATTCTTAAGAGGATCCACAACACTTAAAATATTCTTAAGAATACCTACAGTCAAAAAGAATATATTGTTCTAACAGATTAGGTGGTGTATACAAATATTAAAAAAATGAGAGGATTTTTGTTTGTGTATTCAGAAGGCCCTAATAATCAGAGAACCTAAACTATAGCTTACATAGATTATGTATAAACACATCCTCCAAACTTTGACAGATGAAAGTTGGGACACATGTGGCCAAGCAACATCCAAGTATGGTCAAAATGCAGAGGTTGTTAACAAGGGACAATACAGAAGCTAGGAGAGGCTTCAGCTATTTCCTTTTGCTGGAATCTAGTGGAAAGGGCAAGATTCAGCCTCCTCCTTTCCCTCCCCCAATTTTGTTTTGTTTTGTTTCTCTCTCTCTCTCTCTTTTTCCACTATGAACTCAGTGTGTAGCAATTTAGGTAGATTAAGGACAAAGGAAAGTGACTGGATAGAGAGAAACAGGGATATTTTAAATGCAGCTGGAAAAGTGGGATGACAGAGAGCTGATTGGGACTGTCTCGGCCAAGTTGGGACAGTTATAGGAAATGTATAGATCTGGTACTGTTTCCAAGTCAGTATCAAGGTTCTACTGTTGGGCACCTGCTGAGGCTGCAGTGCTTTGGAATGATCTATTATATGTGGGAAGTAGCAGCCACTATCAGTGGTGAAAACTAAGCCAACTGAACTGGTATGTATTCTGCTAAAATGTATAGTTTGTCAAGGTCAGAGGCTTCTTTTCTGCATCTTCTTTTGCTGTACTGTCCATGACCTAGCTAGCATGAGTACACAAGTTAATCAGAGGGGAGAGCAGCTGCTTCTTACCATTGTCACATGTCAGCTTCACTTAACTCACATTTCAGTAAGTTCATCTATATAGTTGTGACTACATTTCTCCGTGTTGAGGTATTTCCATTATTGCATCAAGACTCAGCTTCATTAAAAATAATCTGGCATTTTTCCTTGATAGTCAGAAAAGTTATGCTAGGATCAATGACATTTTGCATGCAATTTCATACATTTTGATTGAACATAATTGACCTTCACAGCCAATTTCATCTCAGGATTGATTGATTGATTGATTGATTGATTTTGGAAATTCAAGTTTAGGCCATTTCCTTACTATGTTGCTATACCACCATGGCAGCAGGTTGTTTCCAGGTCAGGAGCTGTGCTACTGCATGATGTCATTCCTATCCAGCTGCTATCCCATCTCCATGTGTCACCAAACCACCCTATTCTATTTCCAGAAAGCACTTCCTATAATACTTCAATCTCATCAGCCGGCTCAGTGTGGTACTGTTATAGCACTTGATAGCACTTCCAGCCATTGCAAATTCAGCAGTGGGTGAGCTGTGGACATGCCCAGCTTGTCCCTCACTCAGTGATTCCTCTGTCTTGGTAACTTCAAAATCTATCTCCTCTTCATGTTTATTTAAAAATTGTCCTTTGAGGGATATGATCCAATGCTAAAATCACTACACTATGCTGGCTCTATATGGTCCTACCTTTAATAATATTCTGCGATGGCAACTGGAACATCAGTAAACTTTATTAATGCCAGTTCTCTCTTCAGTGGTTCTTGTTCTGTCTCAGGGTTAGGGATAATTTGGTCTGTTTATTAGAAGCAAGCCACACAATGACTCTATCTGGCCTGTCTTGTCCCCTCTGTTGATATGAATGCTGAGATTTTCTTAAAACAGTTTATCACTTGGGCAGTGATCATATGGGTGGGGATGACAGCTGGGAGGAAAAAGTACATAACTCCTTCTCTGAAAAATATTAATGAGGCAAATGCTGATTTTTTGCAGTTCATGTTTCTGTCTCTTCCTTCTTTTCTCTACTATGACCTGCTGTTCTCAATGGGCATTCCTTTTCATCTAAATCTGAAAGTTCATTTTTAGCTCCTCATTTATACCAATTGATCTGGTGATTTCCAAATCTGCACTCCTGGCCCTTCTTCATTTGAATACATCAATGGTTTTTGTGCACATTCCTAAATCCATCATTGCTGAAAGTGCCTGTTTCAATTTGCAGTTGAACTGCAAAAGTGCAATCAGTATACTGATGAGGGGAGGCACAAGGTGATTTACAATACCTACAACAGAGTACTGATCTCCTGACTTAGAAGTAAGTCCAGCCAAGTTCACTGCTTGTTCACTGGTAAGTGAAGATAGGATTGCAGCTTTATTCAACAAGCAGAAATCGACCCTCTGACTACAAATTATTGCATATTAGCCCTTTTGCACCTGAAATTTAATTAAGAGAAGTTAAATAAAAAGCCATTCTTCCAAGAGATAACAATAATTAATAAAATATTACAACATAATATTTGCATGCTGTGTAGAGCAGCTGTATGGGTCGTAACTTGAAGAGTGTGCATTGGGTTTAGATGGAACTGGAGTAATTAAATTTAAAAAAAAACATTGCTGTAAATAACATCCTGCTACTGCTGTGCCTGGAATGTAGTGCCACCTCCATTTGACAGCTGTATTTACCCAATTTCCTAAAATAATCACTGATGTGTTTCCAGATTCTGTTAGATTGCTAGGCTTAGACTGAATCCTCCTAACTCATTGTCACTTGTTCAAGAAGAGATGCTAATGAGACCTGATGGGAAGTGAAGGTGCCTAGGCTTGAAGACCCTGTGTGGCTATTACTGTTCTTCTTCCTTTCTCCCTCTCTCCTTCTCTCCCTCCCTCCCTCCCTGTCTCTCTCTCTCTCTTTCTTTCTTTCTTGCTGTGGCAAAGTCTCCTTTTCTTCCTTGTCACATGACAATCACAGTCATTCTGTCTTTGTAAATTTCAGCTTAACCAAAGGTGATTTGCATTTGTTGTTTCTTTACAATGCATTCCACTCCCGGGAGGGGATGTCATTCCTTCAAAATGAGGGGCTAACTGTAACAAGTGTTGTCATCTTTTATCAATGGTTACAACAGGTGGAAAAGAAAGAGAAGGAAGTTTTTTTTACCTCCACCCTCATGTTTCTCTGATGCATGTTACAATTAAACATGACAGACAAAAACCGCAGGCTCCTACTGACCTTTCTCTTCTCTGTACAGCTCAAAAGTAAGTAGAGGTGATATCTGATTCTGTTTAAGCAACAGTTAGGACAATTGGTAGGTGATTTCCCTGTCTGTTTGTTTTTGTGTTTAGAAATGAGAATAAGAATTTAAAGGCTAAGAGCAAAACTGCATTTGTTCAGGGGGGAAAAAAACAAAACAAAAACAAACAGCACAAATATATGACACCAAAATCTGGATTCTGCAACCTACATAACATACGCAAATGTGCATGTTTCTTTTTCATTCATCATTTAATCTGAAAATTTATGATGGTGCTTCTCTCCTTGACAACTGAAGGGAGACAAGGAGCTATCTAGAATATAATGTTATACAAGATATAGACACCTTAGTTGTCATATCGAACAATGTCTCCTTTTTATAAAATGAACTCTTTAAAACATATATCTTCAAGCATAGGAGCTACAAATCTTCGAACAGGAAAAGAAAGAAAGCTGAGTTTTTGGTATTATGAACACACTCTTGATGTAATTTACTGGTTGTGTTCCTATAGTCTTATGAATTCTGCAGCTATTTTTGTTGCAGTTTGTTGGAGGTGGGGAGGACATTCCATAAATTGAGACATACCCATTACAGACCTTGCTGCAAGGTCTATCTTATTTTGCATTCTGTTACCAAGAGCATTCAGCCTTTGGAAATTCACAAGTAGGTCATGTTTGTGATTGCTAGTCTGAAATATCTTTGGCATCATCATCTTGTAATCAGATATACACTTTCTCCTTAATGGAAATTGTACTTAGCTGCCTTGGCCACAGAGACAATTCATGTGATATCTACAAATTTGCTTTGTTCTATTTAAAGCCATTTAAGTTACTTCTTATAATCATATTTGTTAGTAAGGAATTCCACATTAAAACCAATGATCTTTGGGATTTTTTGCTGTCCTTCAGTTTTATCACATTCTGAAGGCTGAATTTCCCTGAGCACTAGTATATCATTGTTATCTAAGAATCCTGCTGTTTCTTAGTAATCCCTGCCAAAGCAGCAGAAACAGGAAGTTTATGAGCTTGCAGGGGATCACCACATATGGTACTATACACAGGCTTTTAAGAACTACAAGTTGCTGATAATTAGTATGTTACTACAAATATATCTTCAGACTGGTTTGGTAGTTTTTGAAACATTAAACAGCATTGATCAGAAACAAGCACTGATTAGAAACAATTGAATTAAAAATTAGGGACATAACAGGATGTTCACACCTTCTTTATTCTTGGTGAAAACGGATGTGTCTCAGCACAATGTGACACTCCAATGAAAAGATCATCACCCACTGAAAGGTTTTTGAATAAGAGTGAAAAGAATGGTGCTTTTTTTCATTTTCTTGTTTTCATTGTTTTTGTGCAAATTACAGTGTCTTTGCACAAAAAGTGAAATATTTACCAGAAAGAAGCACCTAAAAAACTAAAAACATTGAAAAAAACGGGTAAAACCTTTCAAATCTGACCTAGCAAGGAGAAAACCTGTCAAATTCCTCATTCTCAAATGCAAGAATGAAAATTTTTAAAAAATGTTGTCAGGCATCTTCAAATCATTTCTGACTTATGGTAACCCTAAGGCGAACCTGGCATGGGGTTTTCTGGGGCTAGAATTTACACTCCAGGATTACAGTCCAATGTTCAAACCACTATTTCTCTCTGGTTCTCTGTCAAAAAAATTACATCCCCACTAATATATATATGAACTTTGAGTCTCTGATTAGCTTTGTTGCCACCGTAACACAAAGTTCCGCCAATTTAATTACATTAGGAACCCAGACTGAATGAGGTAGCAACAATGTTCCAATAGCCATTCCAGGACATTCTAGTTGTCATTCTGCATCACAAGAGGGGGTACAATTGTGCCCAGATGCCAGCTGGTCTTTAAGGAGTTTTACTACATCTTGGATAAAAGGGAACTGCTACTATAATGAACAGGGGATCTCCTTATGCAAACATGTAAAAAGTATCTCCATGTACAAGCATGTAAAAAGTACATGCTTGAATAAGGAATTTTACTTCCCTAATGAGAGCCAGTGTGGTATAATGGTTCGAGCATTGGACTATGACCCTGGAGACCATGCTTTGATTGTGCACTTAGCCATGGAAACTCACCTTTGGTGCCCTTGGGCTCATCACACACACTGAGCCCAAGAAAACCCCACAATAGGTTCACTTTAGGGTCACCATAAGTCAGAAACAGCTTGAAGACAGACAACAATAGCGATGGCCAAAAAGGATTCTGGACTCAGAATGTACATTATTTGGTATTTGCAGGAAACATGGCACACTATGGCCTTGTCATCAAGAGAAAACCAAGGGAAGCTATGAAATTGAACCTCCAGTCAGAAATCTCTGGTGCTGATGAGTTTGCAAAAATCCGCTCAACAACTCAACCTCCCAGCACAATAGCACACAAAAACTATCTCAATAGAGCAACTGATTGACATCAACCAGTTCCCTCTTCTCACCAAAACTCTCCTTTGTTTCCTTACCCATTCAGACATTAAGAAGCTATCACAATTCCCATAAATGTTTTGCCAACTAATGTTAAGACTATTAGACTGTTCTGGACTCAGAGAGCTATTAACATCTTCCCCCTTAGGGCAGAAACAGGGTATTCAAACCCCAGCTCTGAGCCAGACAACTCATAGTACACCAGTCATAGGGCACTGGATATAGGTCATCACTCTGCTGCTCAGATTCCCATTCTTGTACTACGCTCAGACCCCCAGTCTAGCCACACTGCTTCTTCTCTTCTCTGCAGGACAGGAAAATATTTCCCACTTTGTCCTCAACTTCTTGCTATCCAATTCTTCCTTGCATGATTGTGAGACTGCTTGAATCTTGTGTGTGTTTGTGATTTTCCCCAACAAAACATTATTTGAAATTCCAACTGGTGTCCCTCCAGTAGTACTGGTACACATAGGTGGAACAATCCTGTAAGGTTACCCCCTCTTGCAGGCCTTCCTTTGCGCTAATAATTCCCCACAGAGGCACTAGTATCATGGGTGGACTTCTGTGTCATCCACCTTTTGGGGGTAACACCCAATAGGGTTACATTTTCCCTGAAAGATTGTGTTCACAGCTTGAGGATCCTTGAGGATCTGTTGCTCTAAATCAGTGGTTCTCAACCTGTGGGTTCCCAGATGTTTTTGGACTTCAGCTCCCAGAAGCCCTGAGCATTGACCATAGTGGCTGGGGCTTCTGGGAGCTGAAGTCCACAAACATCTGGGGACCCACAGGTTGAGAACCACTGCTCTAAATGATAGCCCAGATAGATATGGCAGCCAGGAGTACTTCCTATCAGCTTTGGCTGAGATAACAGCTGCACCCCATTCTAGAGCTGGAGGCCCTAAGCATGGTAGTACACTGGTAGCCTTAAGGCTGGACTTTGCAATGTGCATACATTGGGATACTTCTGTATTAAGTTTGGAAATTTCAGTTAGTGAAAAACATGACAGCCAGATAGGTTACTGTTGCATCTAGGAGTGATTATATTACACCTATATTGAAATCACTCATCTGGCTGCTAATTAATTTCTAGGCAAAGTATTAGTTGTTACCTTTAAGGTGCTACATGATTTGGATCCAGGTTATCTATGGGATAGCCTCTCCTATATGATCCATCCTACCCATTCAGGTCTTCCTGGGTAAGGGGATTTGCTTCAGTCAGCCAAGAACTGGTTGGTATCTGTTAATCAGAAGACTTTTTTTATCAGCCACTGCAAAATTGTAGAATGACCTGCCAGAACAGATCTGACAGATTGATATGCTGTCTGCATTAAAAGTGGTTTTAAAGACAATTTCATCCAGCAGGTTTGTCCAGATGATATTTAACTTGTGAGTTTTAAAATTATGAATTTAATATGAATACATGATTTTTAAAATGGATATTATGCTCTTTTAAATGGTTATGTATTTTTAATTGGTGTTTGTGTTTTTAGCTATGTTATGTGTCTATTTATTGCCATATTTTACTCAATCGTTCCCCACCTCAATCCATAGGGAGAGGTGGTTAAGAAATTACCTCCTCTTCCCCCCTCCTCCTCCTCTTCCTCTTTGCTTGTATATTATGCTAATACAGGAAAGATGAAAATACAGTCCATGTGCTGCATGAAACCCCTGGATACCATCTTTGTGCACCATGAAGCTGCCTGATATTCACTCAGATCCCTCAACAGGGAGACACAGACTAGCTTGTTTTTGTTTAATTTTTGGACAATTGTTATCTGAAACCACACATAAATCCCCCCAATGTGTGAAAAGATGCAAAACCAACCCCAGTCTTCCAGAACTCTCACAATCAATTGCATATGTTTTCAGTGGAGTCCTTCTCCATGAAAAGGAAGTGATGTGCCATTCCTCTGGTCACCATTTTGAGACAGATTCTTGAAGAAATATGAAAGCATTTTAGTACACTTTGGTTGTGAACTGTAGGGATGTCCAGGGGTCAAATTTGGCCTTTGTTCCCCATGCTGTTGTCCAGTCCTGTTCTAACCAATTGCCTTTTGTCCATGCTGTGACTATAAAGAAAGGCATACAAAACTGCCATCTCTAAGCAGTCAACTTTTCCAGGACTTAAATTCTATCACATCCATGGCATCCATAACTTTTTCCTTAATAGTCACTGCAACCAGCACCTATACTGTCATAAGTAAAAAAAGTCATCAAGTAAGTAAACTTCTACAGATGCCTCCTGGCCTTTTGAAAAAATGTAAAAGACTTTTCCTTAATGGGTAGAAGTGGCTTAGTCATTCATTTCCATTAAAAGCAATAACTGGCTTCCTGTCGCTCATCTGGGCTCTCATGCTGAGCACTCACTGATTTGCTAAGTTCACATTTAAAATACTGAAGACAGTGATGTTGTGCATCAGCTCAGGACCTGTTAAGCTTGATTTAACCCAGTTTCATGTTATCAAAATGTTACATTTACTCCCTGACATCAATTGAACAGTTTGAAAATTGATTTTGTAAAGTCTGTGTGAAATTCAGTAGCATACATTTTTGTACACACCGTTCCAAATCGCTTTTGTTTTGTTTTTTCAGGCAATTGCTTCCTTGTCCAATTAAAACATTATTGTACACATTTTTCAGTAAAAGTGCAGATTTTTTGCAGACTTTCTGTAGGAAAGAAAGATAGGTGATTGCATTCTTTTTTTTAAAAAAAGTTTGAACTGAATTGCAATTGACAGTGTAAATATCAATACATAGGCATGTTCCAGCCTGTGTATGGATTTGAGGAATGCAAATTCAACAGGTTTGCACTGAAATGTTGAACAAATTTCTCATCTATGCTGACTTATAGCTATTTGGTACAACAAAACACTGATTTGTTTCTTTCTTTTCTTGCTCTGTACAAATTGGTAATTCTAGTCCATGCTATTTGTGTTATTCCCCCAAACATAAGTCATGGATTCATTTGATTCTGAGTGAATATTCTCTTGTTCTACCTAGTCTTACCTCATTGAAACCACAAAACAAATCGTCTGACCATGAGTTCAGGAAGCGTGACTAGGATTGCAGTCTTAGTGATATTACAGCAAACGTGTACTTCTCATGGGGACTAAAATTTACAGAAGCAAGTCGAGTAATGATGACAGCTGGAGGGTGAATCCTGACATGATCAGACACAGACACATCATTCTGATGAAACAAGAGCAATTGTCAGAGAGAATCAGCAAAGCAAGCTCCAGTTTGAGATTTCAGAAAGTGATGGCTGTGCACTGACAAAGAATATTAATGTGGATGCAAGCGAAGTGTTTGTAGTCGACACCATTTAATTTTGAGTGAAGGACTAGTGAGACACACGCTAATGGTAATGGAAAAGTTCACTGATAAAAGTCAATCTAATGAATTAGGAGCATTTTTTGACTGTAATGAACATGTTAACTCTTTGTCATACCTAGGCCACTGCTCACAGCTTTGATCTTCATGGTTCTCACAGAGATTCACAGCCGTATTCATGCATGATGACAGTCCAAACATGATCAGCTTGAGAGGGTGCAGAAACAGCACCGGATGGCTGACATTGGTAATCTCTAATATGATGTGGTTGGTTCACACATCATAGCTCACACATGATGGAGTTCCTTTTGCAATTGCCCAACTGTAGATACTTGTCATGCATGCATATCAACTGAATGAAAGCCTTTAAGATGATTGAGGGATTACTGTTGGTGCTCCCATTATAATCATTATCAGCTCATGGCCTGTTTCTTCTTAACATGTAGTTAAGAAAAGTTAAGAATGTTCTTGGTAGGGATGGGAAGGATCCAGAATTTTCTGAATCTGAATCTGGATCCAAGTCCCTGGAAGGTTCCAGAAACCACAAATCTCACAAATCTCGAAGCTTTCAAATCTTTTTTCTTTTTTTAAAAAAAGAGGGGTTTAAAAAGCAACTTTTTAAAGAAAATTTAACTTTTTAAAACTTTTCTTAAACAGATTTTTTTCCTAAAAAACAAACTATTTTTTGGTTGGTGGATTTGAAAGATTTGGTTCTCCTATTGCGTGATCAGGAGTGACTGGTGCAGCACAGAACACACAGACACAGCAATGTATGGATGAACAAAGCCACAACTTTTTTAGTTACAGAGCATACAGGGTTGGTGTATGAATGAGTAGGGATCCGCGCATCGACCAACCCACCTGTTGGTCAATGAGCCCATTCGTCCAGCCCAGGGATGAAGAAGACCCCTCCGGACGCGGCCCTCCTGCCATCAGGGGCGCATGCTACTTGCCCACCCGAGCTGGGCAATTTGACATGCACTGCACCCCCTGACCCCGAGTTTGGAACCCTCCTGTTCCCTTCCATGTGACAGAGGCACCAACTATCCTGGATCCCCTGGCCATGTGATCACATAGTAAAGTTGTGACAGTAACAAGCAGCAACAATGAACTGGAACAAAATACAACCATAAACAGGGTGGGAGGGCCGGGCTGCCTGCTGACGAGGCTGGCCACCGCACCAGCTCCAGATAAATACCCCCGGAGTGGACCTGAGTGACTGTCCATGTGCCTTCACTCATGCCCCCTCCAGCAGCCAATGAGCTCAAGGCAAGAGTGGTTTATCCATTAGGCAGTGGAACCACTCCAGGTTTCTTGTTGGAACTTGATATTAACTATCCAAAGTGCAGAACATATTTTATGGATAGGCTTCCCCAGACTGGATAGTCCCTTGAATTTACTTAATTGCTAACTTATTATTCTGCCTTTTTCTCAAAGGCTCACACATCACAACTTAAGACAACATGCAATTGAAAATAATTGTAATAAAAATATTTTAATAATATTTATTAAATAATAAAAAGCACTATCCTATTAAAAACAGGACTAATATTAAACAACACCAATATTAAACAGTTTTAAAGCATTAAAAACTTAAAACTGAGGATGGAACTATGGGTCTTTCTTCCCTACACTGTTACAGTGCTATTATTCCACTTTCAACATCCAGTGAAATTCTGGGGTTTGTAGTTTACAGAAGCCAAAGAGCTCTCTGGCTGAGAATTCTAAAGGCCCCTCCCTAAACTGCAAACCTTAGGATACCATAGGATTTTGAAAATGGAATAATAATATTATAACAGTGTAGTGTGGAAAGGCCCTAAGTCTCCCTTCATTAAAATATCTTTCAACAGCAACCATTTAATAGCCAGAAGCCTATCCAAATAAAAAAGGTGTTAAAACCTGGAGTGGATTCATACTTACCACAAAAGGCAAAGGATGGCAATATCATTTCCTGTAACATTTCTTTTTTTAATCATACATCTCCTAAGCCTTTTGAAGCAATGCAAGGCCTTCCCAGTTTTGTTTTCTGTAGTGGTGATTCTGTTCCAACTACCTTGTAACTTCATCTTTTAAAATAACATTTTTCTGTGTTAGACTGCAAAATATGATGTTATCATCATTACCATCACCACCATCACCATCACACGTTCCTTTACAAAATAAAGTGATAGGCATTGTTAGGCTAATGCATGGATTTAAATTTGATTGCCTGCCAAGTTTTACAACTCTTCCAAGATGTAACACTCGTCTAGAATATTAGGAACAATATAGATACTTTACGACAATTGTCGATGAATTAATAAACTCATTGGTAGACCATCAAACATATTAAAATAGACATAATAGTCATTCTCAGATAAATATGCATCTTTAGATCCCACTTAAATTACTGTTATAAATAGTATTTTGAACAGATTTTTTCTCCTTTTCTCAAATAAGTTTTAGCCACTATTTCTTAGATTTCATTTAGTATTTGCTACAGTTGATGTTTCCAAATCCAGTAATGATCAGTGCAATGATCAATTTGTTGCTGTTATGTTCCTTCCAGCCAAGCTTATGGCAACCCTATCATACTATTTTCTTGGCAAGATTTATTCAGAGGAGGTTTCCCATTGCCTTTCTATATGGGTGATAGAGGTCACTCACCCAAAACCACCCCTAGTTTCCATGACAGAATGGGGATTTTAAGCCTGGTCTCTCAGCATCCCAGTCAAACATTCAAACTGCACTATTCTGACTCTGTGACACCATACTGTCTCTGTTGTATTTGCTACAATTGATGTTTACAAATCTGGCAATGATCAATATGCAATACTATACAGTTAATGAAGGGGCACAGAAAATACCTGGCACATGACGGATTTCATGGGAGAAATTTAATTTTCATCCTATCAATTTCCCACAGAATGTTTTTCATCCTTGCATCTGTTTTTCTATAAGTATGTTTTTCCTACTGTAGGCAAATTAATAATGCTTTCCTTAGGTCCAACATACACTATAAAACAAAACTGACAGCTGTAATGTTAGTTGGTAGAAATATCCTGCATGATTTGTCTGAGCAGCTTGAAATCCCTTTATAACCCCAATAATCAAAACCTGTACAGATGCCATTTGTTGGTGTACTAATTACAAAGGAGACTTTGAAAAATACCTTTTACTAATACTTACAAAGCATTTGTTTCAAAAAAGAAAAGAAAAAGAAAAGAAAAAAAGAGCGAAATTAGTATAATTTCTGGACTATAAAATGATGTTTAAATCACAACAATAGAACAGCAAAAGATGCAAAATAATGGAACATATAATATCTAGAAAGTATAAACCCAGAATTAAGACCTGGGGAAAGTCTCAGTAAACAGGTGTATTTACAGAAGGCATTCAAACATGTACCATGCCCTGCCATTTATATAACAATGGGGAAGCCATTCCTGACTGCAGGTGGTCTGACAGAAAGTTTTGCTCCTCGATTCATTGTCAGACAGTGATCAATCAACCAGGATACTGCAAGCAAGATCTCACAAGATGACATTAGTGCCTTCATGCTTTGTGAAAGAGAAGGCTGTTTTTTTGGATGCCTGGCCCCAAATTTTGATATGTGACTAAAAACATCATGAGGATGACTCAATTAATAGAGATGTAAATTCTCATATATTTCATCTTTGAATGCAAGGATGAAAAATTATGGTGGTGTTCTCCTACAGTGTTTTCTCCCACTCTGTTTTCTGCAAAGGAACACCAATTTCTCAAATTTTCTCAAAACAGGAGTTTTGTGCAAAAAATACATTTTGTTTTCCTCCACAGACTAATTCCACCACAGCATTTCAGAACACTAGGAATGTAATTGTATGCTGATTTTCTTCTCAAAGGAAGCAAAGAGTAATCTGCTCTGTGAAAAAGTCTTTAAAAATTTCAGTTTTTGAAAACTATGCACAGTCTGGGACTTATTTTACACGAAATATGTACCTGATATTATTTCTGCAGAAAAGAACAGTTTCTGCACAGAAAACAATGTGTTTGTATTTATATATTTTCTCTGTATAAAATGTTGCCTTCTTGAACAGAAAATGCTGCCTTCTGCAGAAAGCAATTGTGTAAATTTTACTCATAATAAGTCACTAATTACAGCATTTTTATGCAAAACATTAGCAGCACAAAAAATACTGCTTCCTACACAGAAAATTCTGTTATCTAAGCAAAATGTGCTTAGTCACAAACTAGGGATATTTTTGTCAGTTCAGGATTTTTTTTAATACCTGGGTGTCCTGGGTCCCCCCTCCTGTAAATCCAAGTTGCCACACAAGTGGTGATAGAGGGGAGAGGAATCATTGATGTCATCTAGACCTGCCACATGTAACTCTGGCTTTTAAATGTACTAGTGATATTTTCAAGTTTATATGACAAGAGAAGAAGCCTAGAGTTAAAAGTAAAATTCTACAAAATGCCAAGGAAAGATGAGGGATTGGGATTACCAGATCTAAAACTGTATTTATTTATTTTTACATGCTGCTTGGTTTGGATGAAGAACTGGATTATGTTAACAAATAAGAAATTTTTGGATTTAGAAGTGTATGAACTGCAGTTCGGATGGCATGGTTTATGAAAGCAGATTTTAATAATCATTGTGCGAAACATGCTACATTAAGAGTGTAGAATAAATATCAACTAAGGTTATGTCCCAAGACACCCTTATGGGTGGCATAGCAAGAAGCCTTTGATAGGAAGGAGACGACAGCAAAGGAAAAATGGGCATTTTACTGAGATCTTCTGGAATTTGAGTAAGGATGCTATAGAATCAAATCAATTGAAGAATTAATATCAGAAGGTTGCAGTTCTCAATGGTACTTTTACGGACAGATAGTAGAAAGATTCAAAGTGGATAAAAACTTGTATGATTTTGACTTGACCATATCAGAGTTTGAGAAATATTTTGGGCTCAGATGATGAACATTTGATTGGTAAGACGTATTTTTTTTTTATTAAAACTAGAGTTGGTTAAAGATTGTGTGATAAAGTGGGCAAAAAATGTTGGTTATCATGTGCAGCTGGAACAATGGGAGAAAATATGGTTGAATGGAATTAAATTTACATTATGTTATGAGTTTAAAGAGAATTTTTACAAGATGATGTAATGTTGGTATTTGACACCAGAAAAAAGAATGTATGAAATGCATAGAGGTTTCTAACAAAATTCTAGCAACAAGTGGAATCTTTTAATCATATATGGTGGACTTGTGAAAAAGTCCCACATTCTGGAATCAAATACATTCTATGATATAAAATTCTGAAAGTTAATGTTCAATTGAAACTGGAATTGTACTTGTTGAGATTAGTGGAAGATAACCAGAAAAGAAGTACAGCAAGATATTACAATACATGCACCACCACTGCACAACTATTATATACACAGAACGGGAAGAACACAGAGACTCCAATGAATGGGGAGTGGCTGACAAAGGTGTTGGACTTCGCTGAAATTGATAAACTGATTATATTGACCAGAGAAAAATCAGAGGTGGCTTTTTTGAAAGACTGGGAACTTTTAATAGGTTTTTTGCAAGAAAAAAGAGTACGATATATTGACTGTGGGTTTTGACAATTAGTGTGTTTGGGGAAGTAGCAATTGAATCATTTGAACAGTATTTGCAATTAGATAACTTATTTTATAGAGCTGTACATAATCTGTGTTAGTGAAGGTGAAAATGAATGTATATTTTCTTCCCTAGAATTCTTATTGTCATTAGTTATCTTCTAGTATTTAGTATTTTCTTTCTCTATTTTTTTATTTTCTTTGTTTTTTGTGTGTATGTGCTATTATAATTTTTTTTCTTTTGTTTGCATGTATTTTGAAAACTTTTATTTTTTTCCCCAAAAAACAACTCTATTGGTGCTGCTAATATCAAAAGACAAAACACAGGAGGCTGCTTTTAAAACTACTAGTGGGGTTGCCACTCCACAATAGTGGAGTCGCTGAATGAACCCATTGAAGGACCAATCCGTTCATTAGAAATGATAAGAAAGTATTACAGCCAGAAAACCTTCCACTTTTTGGAACCTATCATAGTATTCTGATAGGGGGAAGCAACTCAAAACAGTGCAGTTAGCTCCCTGTAGGAATGTTTATAACGATGTCAGAATGTATATAAAGCTCATTTCACTTTTGCCTGTGGAGGAGCCACAAATTTGCTTTGGATTTTGCTGAACACAGATTTCCAGAGTTGCTACTAAAGCCTAAACCTCCCATTTCTTTTAAAAGGTCTAACACAGTGGTTCAAAACCTGTGGGTCTCCAGATGTTTGTGGACTTCAGCTCCCAGAAGCCCTGAGCATTGACCATAGTGGCTGGGGCTTCTGGGAGCTGAAGTCCACGAACATCTGGGGACCCACAGGTTGAGAACCACTGGTCTAACATAAGAGGGCAGGTAACTGCTGAGGGAATGGGGGCCAACAGGTCTACTTCAGGAAAGGTTCAGGATGCTAGGTATTTGTCATAAGTAAGAAAAAGATTTACACAGAGAGACACTGAATTTGGGCTATTATGTTCTTCAAAGTTTGCTTCTGCTCCTGAGGCATTAATAACTCTAAGTTAATGGTATAGTTTAATTAGTTCAAGAAAAAACCTAGTTCTTTTCTGCAGCTAAGGCAAAAGCAGAAAATATTCCAAGCTTCACTTCAGTGAGGTAGAACACAGTTATTCAAAGCATCAGAGTTGCTGAAAAACATTGATTTACTGATTATCAGTGTAAGGTTTCTTTTTTTAAAAAAAAACACTTGTGAATTTCTACTAAAAGTGAGGGCTACAGGAAACAAGCCTTCAAACTGGCACAAATTACTGAAGGAGAAGCTGTACAAGATGAGTGGGTTTACGATGTTTTCCGTCTGCATCTTACTGCTCTACTTCACTCACATTTCTCTGGCTCTATTAAAACCACTGCTTATATTTTGTAGTAGCCAGGATTAATTTAACAGCCCAGTTAAACTGCTTTTCTCTGTGTGTTTTAAGACACAGTCAATTAATGAGTTGGTACTAAACTGTTTCATAGCATATCTTTTCTTGTTTTGAATGAGGGGTGTAGGGGGCTATAATATTATAATGCTTCAGCTGTATGTAACAACATTACTGCTGGACAATTTTATTTGCAACTTAGTTTATATTCCTTTTGTTCTGAATCCAAGGATCCAAAAGACTCTTACTTCTGCATGAACTTGTCTGTGTTTTAAGACAATCTTGAGAAACCTATTTTTATGTTCACTCATCTTCTATAGTGTGGCAAATGGTGATCAAGCCTCTGGTTGTGGATTAGTCACCTCAGGCCTTTGGCATGATGGCTAATTAATGTCCTTTTTTTGTCACTAGGTGAAGACTTTTTTTTCTTTGCCAAATAATCCAAAGTAGCCTGGGAAGGAAGAGACTGGCAGATCCCACACCACATTCTAAGTATATATATTGTTCACTGCAAGAATTTGTCTAATCAATAATTTCTAAATCACCCTGGGAGCCCTTTTGCCTGTAGGACAATATATAGATGCTATAGGTAGATAAGTAGATAGATAGGTAGGTAGGTAGGTAGGTAGGTAGGTACAGGGCAGTGTACAAGTAAAATCAGTTTAAGACATTGAAGGCAATTTAAAATTATACAGTCTAAAACATAACAATTGAATATGTTAAAAAGGTCAAAATCATTTATAGCACATATTAATGTTTATAATGTTTTTATTTTGCCAGCATTGGAGTCAATCAGGCCTCAAAAGAGAGGTCATCCCACAACTGAGGTGCCACCACTGAGAGAGCCTCTCATGTCCTCTCACCATGTATTTCTTGCACTGGATCTATTGGATCCAAAGCTAATGGTACCCTGTCCATATTTATGGGTGTTCTGCTATACTCCTATTTCAGGCACTTCCCCCATTGGACCTTCCACTGGCTGCCATCAGTGGGAACTCTTTCTTTCTTTTTTTTTTGGCTTACCCCTGGAATTACTTCTCATAAGAACAAATGGGTAAATGGAAGCCCCTCAACTGGTGGAGGAGTTTGTCAAAATGCGAAGATCTGGGCCAAGCCAGGGTTATGACATCTGGTCTGCTTTGAAATCTCCCTTCCTAGAGAAACAGCACCCTTCTGTATTTTTGCCACCCGCTGGATCTCTCTCCACATTTATATCTCTCCACTGCTTTCTCTAAATCCACACTCCGGTAGATATAGGCCAAAGCATGTTTTGGTTAATCTCAGTGAATGTGTCACTGGTGGTAGCATGTATAACCATTCCAGATCAAAGAGGCACTTTATCGAGATTGCTCTTTACAAAAATATAACAAAATCTTTATTGAATAAACTGACAAGGGAAAAGGTAGTTGGCAAATTAAAGATTGGCAAACAGCAAAACACTTGTATCTCTAACCCAGCAAACACTTCCCCAGCTTTTTCACTCTTTCACACTCCCCCTCTCTCATCAAAATCTCAGATGTCTCTCTCTCTCTCTCTCTCTCTTTCTCTCTGTTTCAGTTATTTTTCACTTAGGCTCCCTCCCTCCACTGAGTCCCTCCCTCTGGCTAGCCTGGGTTCCATAGCCAACAACCGATCAATTTAAATCCTTTTGGTTGCTAGGGCGGCTCTGTTGCCATCCCCCCCCAGGGTTTGCCATAGAGTAGAGTTGAGAACGCAAGCTTTGCTAGCTACTTTTTGGGGAAGTGTTACAATACAGCTCTTGTCTCAATATCATTGTCAAAATGCATTTGTAAATATACATTTTGATATAAAATAAATTTAAAATACATATATAAATACATTTTGCTGTGAGGCACCTTCAACTCATTTCTAAGGGGATTCTTAGCAGAATTTTTCAGAGGAGGCTCTTACCTTCTTCTGAATGTAAATACATATATGAATGCAAATTTCTATGAGGATTTCAAAATCAATAAAATCACAGCTTAATGAGGAGATGAATTGATTGAGGAGTGAACATATGCATAAGTGACATGAACCAGGAATAGACTGGTTCCTTGATCCTTAGTTGTTTGTGCTTTCATTACTTTGAATTGTAACCCGTGTAGAAAATCTCCAGACAAAATAGTGGGAAATACAGCAAATATATGCACTCATTTTTTACTCAGCTTGTCAGGGTTAGTAGAATCTGGCTCCTTTGAGCATGTGCATAGTTCAAACAGTGAAGCAAGGCTTCGCCATGGCAGAGGTTCCCAGTGAAGCAGAAAAAATTCCAGAGTCTCATTTAGTTAGACTTAGAGGCAGATTTATTGCTGCTCACTAAGATAAAGGCTTTTGGCAAAACATTTCAGGAGCAATTAAGCAAGTAAAAATAACAGAAGATAAACGGGCAGCATCTCCCCTTACGAGGCATATACTGTCAGCAGCATGACAGGTCCACCTAGGCAATCCTGACTGCCAACTTGCCAAGGCAAACACCAGCCTTTTTAAGTCTCCCTGTCACCCTGAACAAGTGGGATGACCCAATCAGCATTCTGGCAAGTGGCCTTCTCCAGTACACAAGTCATAGTCAAAACAATCTTGATAACCTTGCACCTGCTCAACTGGCCCCATCACCTCTTTCTCTGCTGTCCACTTAGAGGAAACCATGTCTGACCGACATATAACCTTGACACAGCTACTGGTTGACTTGCATGTTTCTCTATTCTGCATAATTGGCTTAATGCTAGAGATGGATTTGTTTTTGTGGGCACATAATAACTATCAAGAAATAAGTTATAAACTGTGTTTTGGTCAGCCCTCCAGCCTATCACATAACCTGGAAATGAAACTCAGGGATATTCAGGGCATCCTATACTTTATAGCAGCCACATTTAATAGTAATTTGAAAAAGAAATTTCTCAAAATGCTTTGGGTAGACCTCATCTGGAATACTGTGTCCAGTTCTGGGCACCCTAATTCAAGAAGGATATGGATAAGCTGGAGCAGGTCCAGAGGAGGGCAACCAAAATGGTGAGGGGTCTGGAGGACATGCCTTATGAGGATAGACTGAGACAGCTGGGTATGTTTAGTCTGCAGAAGAGAAGGTTAAGAGGGGACATGATATCCATGTTTAAATATTTGAAGAGATGCCATGTAGAGGAAGGAGAGGGCTTGTTTTCTGCTGCTCCAGAGACCAGGACAAGGAGCAATGGATTCAAGCTGCAGGAAAGGAGATTCCACCTGAACCTCAGGAAGAACTTCCTGACGGTCAGGGCTGTCCGGCAGTAGAATGTGCTGCCATGGAGTGTGGTGGAGTCTCCTTCTTTGGAGGTTTTTAAGTGGAGGCTGGATGGCCACTTGTTGGCAGTGCTTTCAGGGTTTTCCTGCATGGCAGGGGGTTGGACTGGATGGCCCTCGTGGTCTCTTCCAACTCTACATTTCTATGATTCTATGATTCTATAACAGATACATGATGGGAGAAGAAAATCTTAGAACCAACTTCTCAGATAAAATAATCTGTGAGAAATGCCTTGTTCTATGAGAATGGATGAGACATTTGGAGATTAGTTTCTTTAAAAAGTCTACACTAGAATACAATATCTCTCATCAAATTGGACCATAGCACTACTGTCTGAAACTGAAGGCTGTTGTTAATAAAATTTCCCCAAGTCAGGCAGTAGTACTGTATAAACACATGCACACCTTAATTCCACATTCTATCAGTGTTTAGATATATTTACAAATATAGGAATAAAACATAAGTGGAGCTTCAGACTACAACTCTTGGATTTGTACTTCTTCAGGTCCTAGGAGGGATGAAGACAGTTCCTGATCATTTGACAGTACAACTTACGGTTAGCCATTGATGCTGTTAAATGTCTGTCTAGACAAACCACAGTGGCAGCAATGGAAAAGTCTGTGTATATGTGACTATAATACCAAGGTACTTATTTCCAGCTCTCATAATATACTAGAAATAGAACAAAGGGAGAACATTTGCAGTGATAAATTGGAAAGAAGCAACAGAAACAATTTATGCTAGAGAGGTCAGTTACCATGTTTACAAGAGCATTGATAGAGGGTGTTGCTAACCCCACCTTTCTATTTTGTAATGTTTAAAAGCCATTAACATAGGTATAAAATTCTGGAGGCTACTTCCACCCCAATATCCCTGGGTAGCCAGCACCAAACATATTGTTATTCACAGAGCAAGATTGTCCCATTCCTTTGTCTGTCATACTACAACTTATTTGATTCTGGAGCTTTGTTTTTGTTTGCAAGTAATTATTCAACACAACTTCTGTTGAGCTAGTGTCAGCTCAGTAGGCCCTCAGCCATCTTATTGAGTTAGGACTGTATTCCAAACTATCTTGTGAAGGTCACAGGCCCTTTAAAATAGGATATAAATACTTAATAAACACACAAACACTGGCAAACATAGAATTATAAATCATATAGTTGGAAGAGGCCTCATGGACCATCAAATTCAACCCCCTGCTCCATGCAGGTTCTCTAGCTAAAGCATCCTCCAACTGTGGAAATATTAGAGTATTCTGGTCCTAGCTCCCTGGCCAAAGGTGTGCCATAGTGGTGAGGAAGGTGTGGGTCTGGTACAACATTACTCCTCCTTCATTACACTCCTTTTGGGCCCCTTCTTTCCTTCTTTTGTTGGATCAGCTGACTGAGCAGTTGACAGATCCCTCTTTGCTGATACAGTGAAAACTAAACTCAAAGATGTTCCAGCTGTGGAACATTAAAAATGGACATAAACATCTTGTGTCAGTTGATGTACTGGCCTTCTGCTGCATAACTACTTTTTTCAAGCTGTGATGTCTTAGACTTAACCAGGATAGATAGAATTGTCTGGAGTTGAACTTCTAAATATACTCAGTATTTTCATTTGTCTTTACTCTTTTTGTCCTTGGATATCTATAAGCTTTCTTTCCAGATCAGTATTTCATTTTCTCCCCTATAACTTGGGCCATTTCTGCACTAGACTGTTATAGCATTATTATTCTACTTTCAACATCCTATGGAATCCTGGGGTTTGCAATTTAGGGAAGGGCCTTTAAAGGTCTAGTGCGGAAAGGGACTTGGTGTTTGCTATATATATGGAGATATGTGGAAACATCTTCATTGAAAAAATTGCTTGCCCTTTTTTGTCAACCTTTCAGCTCTTCAGAATTTTATCCAAACAAGAACATCTCATCTGCTGCCTTTAAAAATTGTTTTTAGTGAACCTCAATATCAAAAGCATATATGAGATTCTGAAAAAAAGATGGCATAGTGGATGGTTGTCGCTTTGCACAGCTGCAAAGAGGACGATCAGTGAGTGAGATTGGGAGCCCGTTTCTGCAACTATGAAATGGGACAAATAATCCCCTTGGTAAAGGGGATTCAGAGAGGCTCACTACAAGACCAATTCCATCAGTCAGTACCCAAGAAAAATAGGAAGATCCTCGGAATGGAGCTTGGGCACATACTACACTGATGGGGTTGAGGACTGTATCTTGCTCAGCTGCCAGGAAATGGGACTAGCTTTGCTGTTCTTATGAAGAAACAAATAGAGGGAACAGTTAACAAGTAAGTCTGAAATTTACTGAACCTCAAGAAGATAGAAAGAGTTTACCTTCTCAATAAGATCACTCTGGACTAATAAGATTTAAAGGGAAAAAATAACTTGGACTTTTTCAGAGTCGGATGGGTAGTAATTTTCACATGACATTTTAAAATGGCACACTAAATTAAGAACTAACATGACTCAATCCAGGCCTCTTTTTTTAAGAATCAGAGGTGTTTGTCATAAAGGACATATAATTTTCTTAGAATCTTTCTCTTGCATCAGTTTCATAGACGCTGTTATTACTCTTTTCTTGGAAAACTTTCTACTTGCTATTGCTGAAACCCGGGACACGACATACATTGGATTACAAAAGTGAAATAAAATAAAATCTGGCAGACTTAATCACTGAAATTCCCAAAATGGAGGGGGAAAGTTTAGAAGAGCATGAGTGCAAAATAAATACAGATTTGATGTTGGTTGAGAGAAACTAGAAACAGGAACACTAAGAGAAAGGTGTGCTGGTACAGATGAGCAATAGCACCGACCAAAATGAAACAAAGATTGAACTAATTTAGGATACTGGAGAAAGAGAGAGACAAAGACTTTAAATATAAAACTTGAAGAAGATTAAGTGATAGTGGTAAAGCAGAGAAATTGCGGTTTTTAAGTATAGCTGAAGAAGTCAGTGACAACAGAGACCCAGCGGAATAGAGACATCAGAATATAAAGGCTGTTTAAGACAACATAAAGGGGAAAAGAAAAAGGGTTCTTTTAACACAAATACAACTATTTAAGAGCATCAGTACTTTTCCCACATCCTTTGCTATATATATATCTTTTATCTGGTTAATATAATTATAATTTTGAATGAATTTTGGATGAATCTTCAATGAATTTAATTGGAATCTAAAATACTAGTGTATTAAATTACTGCACTATACAATTTATTTCTATCAGAAACTTTCAACTGTAAACTGGGAATAATTTAATTAGTAAGGAGTTTAATTCATTAAGAGGGTTAGTTAATTTAAATAGAAATTTTATTGCAAAGCTAAACTGAACTAATAGAGCAATAATTGTTTCTTGTATTCTCTCTATCTTTTGCTCTCTCCCTACTCTCTTGTCTTTCTACAATAACAAATCCATACTGATGTTTGATACTAGCTGATATTAGCCAAATTCAAGAGATTACAGGACACTGTTAGTCTACTTGTTTACTTAGCACATCAGTGTGATAATATCCAGGAGGAATCTTCAGATTTAACCCTGTGGTTACAGGTTTGGAATTGCGCTTGACACAAGTAACCCTACAGCACCACCTACTGGAAAATTTGTTGTTAACATAAAAAAACAAAACAAAAAGGAAGGGAGGGAGAAGCCAGGAATTATATTTGGGAATCAATTTAATATACAAGTAATTAATTAAGCAAATATTTGATGAATAATTAGTCATTAATTAGCTAGTTTAATATGTAATAATAATTATTTCATATCAAATTTAATTTAAGTTATTTAACCTCTCTACTTTATATATAAGATTTAGATATAATAATAACTTAATAAGTAGGAATTAAGATTGAATTGTTAAATATTTGAATAAATAAGTAATAATACTGAGAGAAACTAGAATCTAGGAAGTTAGAGCGCATGAGTAAGATGGCAGCAGGATGAAGAAAAGTGGTTCAAACACAAATCCAGACCTTGACTCAAAGAAGGGACTCAGGACAAATTGAGCCTTACCAGTTATTTTTAGATGAAGTCAAAAAGATAAGAACAGAAGTGTGCTCAGAGATGAAGGATCTTTCATCTGAAGTAAAGAAAGAAGTGAAAGAAGTGAAAAAAGAGATGGAGAATCTCGGTCTGGATTGGAAACAGTGACAAAGGATATAAAAAGTATGAACAAAAGAATAGACAAAATACAAGACAAAACAAAGAGTTTAGAAAACTGAACAGGCGACTTAGAATCAATTGTGGAACAAAACAAAAGGAAAAATACATTTTCAGAAATAAAATATAGAGAAAAATGTATGAAAATAAGGGGCCTGGAAGAAAAGGAGGAGGAATAATTCCTATGCTAGAATAATTCCAACTTTGGCGAAATTCTTAGATTGGCCTGCAGAACAGATGGACATGGAGGTGGACCATATCTTCAGAATAAATTCATTAATTGCAAAAAAATAAAGTTCCTAGGGATGCTGTGATTTACATTTTACGAGAACGTGTGAAGGAGTTGATTATACAACAAAGCTATGCAAATAAGTTAATAATAGAAGGTACAGAATTAAAAGTGTTTAAGGGTGTTCCTTCTAAGGTTTCAAAAAGAAGATGAGATTACTCCTTCTTAACTCAAGTTCTGAAGAAATAGGGGATACCCTAAAGATGGGGTAAATTTGAAAGTGTCATCCTTACATATAATCAGAAACGATATGTAATAAACTCTGTGATGAAAGCAGAAGAATTTTTGAGGAAATTTAAGGAAGACTTGAAGAAGACTCATGGGAAAGATCAGATGAGAGAAGGGAGAGAGAAGAAGTTGACAGGAAAAGAACTGAAAAATGATGGAGAGAGATAGCTAAAACTAGCATTAACAATGACAGTAAACCATTCAGAAGACTCTTTACAACAAGAAGAGTGAGAAGAACAGGAACAAGAGGAAACAAAACAAAAAAATTAGAAGAAGGAGCCTCATCAGAGTTAGAAACAGTAGAATAGATTAATAGTAATTCTGTATGAGGCTAAAATTATTATCTTGGAATATTAGGGGTTTAAATTTATTATCCAAATGGAAAAGAATTTTTCATTATCTTGAGAAGCAAAAATGCAACATTTATTGTATTCAAGAAATCTATATTTGTAGCAAAGATGCAAAAATGCTGAATTATTCCAAATTAGGGAACATTTTTTCGGCTACAGTGGGAAAAAAGGGAGGGAATTATAATTTATGTAAATCAAAAATACATGGCAAAAGAAGTCTTAAAAGAGCCCCAAGGCAGATATATAGGTGTAGAAACAAGTGTTCTTAATACAAAGGTTCTATTTATAAAAGTTTATGGCCCTCTAGATAATAAAAAATAATTTTATGAGAAACTTTTGCAAAAAATTAGATATTGAATATCAGGAAATTATTATCAGGGGAGATTGGAATGGAGGAATAAACCCTGATTAAAATAGAACCACAAATCAGAAACAGAAGAAAAAGAAAGGGAGACTCCCCAAATCATTTTTTGAACTAACTGATAGTTTGATGTTGATAGTTATATGGAGAAAATTATATGGGGCAGAAAGAATTTACTTTCTTTCAGAATACCACAAAACGTGGTCCAGAATTGATATGATCTGGGCCATTAAAATGTTAAATAAAAAAGTCCAAAGGATGGCAGTTCTCCCTAATATTATATTGGATCACAATCCATTAGTATTAGTTCTGGAAGATAAAAAACAAGAATATAGATGGAGATTAAATGAAAACTTATTGAAGGATGATAAAATAATTGAAAAGGATAAGAAAATCCTAGAAACATATTTTTTGGAGAATTTAGACAAAGAAATACCTATAGCAACTATATGGGAAGCTGGAAAAGCTGTCATGCGAGGCTTTCTCATTCAACAAGCAAAAAAAATTAAAAAGGGAAAGAAAAAGAGATAGAAGAAATTTTAGTAAAAGAGATAAAACATCTGGAAGAAAAGTTAAAAATATCTCTCCAAAATAAAAAGATATTAGATGAAATAAAAGTATTACAAAAACAGATCTCCCTGAATGCTACAGAAGAAATAGAGAGAAAGGTAAAATTTATGAGGCAAAGGAACTTCTTTCAAGCCAATAAAACAAATAAGTGGTTAGCCTATAGAATTAGAAAAGGAAAGGAAAAATGTTTGATTCTCCAAATAAAAGAAAATAAGAAAGTTCTTATAAAGCTAGATGACATTAAAAAAGCTTTTGCCAGATTTTATAAAAAATCATTTTGCAGAACCAGAAACTAATTGATCGAAAAGAGATGGAATAAAAGAATATTTGTCCAAGGGTGACTTGCCAGGAATTACTGAAAGTCAAAGGGAAGAATTAAATAGATTAATTACAAAAGAGGAGCTGTTATATGCTATAAAGAAACAAAAAACAGGGAAAGCTTCAGGACATGATGGGTTTATGGCCTTGTACTGTAAGATATTCCAAGATCAACTAATGAGTCTGTTACAAAGAGTAATAAATGGAATAGGTAAGGAGGATAAACCATCCTCATGGGGGGAGGCAAATATTACTCTGGTCCCAAAAGAAGGCAAGGATCCACAAGAAACAGGGAATTATAGACCAATAGCACTGTTGAATGTAGATTACAAAATCTTCGCTACAATTCTAGCAGATAGACTAAAAAAGATACTACAAGTGTTGATACATACAGATCAAAATAGATTACTGCCTAAGAGATCATTAAAAAACAATATAAGGACAGTGCTAAATGTTGTTGAGTATTTCCATAGACACAATGAAAAAAAAAATGGCCTTACTTTTCTTAGATGCTGAAAAAGCATTCGATACTGTTAACTGGGCTTTCTTGGAAGAAACTTCAAGAATAAACTTAGGCTCTAAATTTATAGAATGGATTATTGCAATATACAAGAAACAAAAAGCCCAGTTAATCATAAATGGTGAGAAAATGGAAAGCATACCCATATATAGGGGGGTCAGATGGGGCTGTCTTTTATTGCCCCTTTTGTTTATAATAATTTTGGAAGTGTTAAATAAAAGAATTAAACAAGAAACTCAAATACAGGGGGTTAAAATTAAGAATCAGGTTTATAAGACTAATGTATTCGCGGATGACTTGGTTATTATACTAGAAGACCCCCAAATAAGTATTGAGAAATTAATAGAAATATTATTTAATTTTGGAATGATCTCAGGTTATAAAATAAATAAGGATAAAACAAAAATAATTACAAAAAATATGTCCAAATGCGAGGAACAAGAATTAATGGATTATACAGGTTTCATGGTAGTCTAAAAAGTAAAATATTTAGATATAAATATTACAAAAATAATGCTGATTTATTTGATAATACCTACAGGAAAATTTGGCAGGAGATAAAGGAGGATTTAAAACAATGGGAAAAGTTAGATCTATCACTTCTAGGATGAATTGCAGCTATTAAAATGAACTCCCTACCTAAGATAAATTTCCTATTTCAAATTTGCCCATAATATTGAATGACAAGCCTTTTAGAGAGTGGAATAAGGATCTGACAAAATTTATTTGGAAAAGTAAGAAACCAAGAATAAAATTAAGGGTTATGGAAGATATTAAGGAGAGATGAGGTATGGGACTACCTAACTTAAAATCATATTAACATACCAACTGCTTAGATTGGATAATTGACTGGTTAACATTGTGAGATACAAGGTTGCTGCATTTAGAAGGGGGAAGATTACATTTTGGTTGTCATGCATATGTATGGTACGGGAAAGCCTCAATAGATACAGACTTTAAAACACATTTTCTACAGAGGGTCCTTCTAACTGTTTGGTTAAAATATATATAAAAAAAATATTTAAAAATTCCATCTTGGGTGTCAGTTCATGAGGCCTTCTATAAAAGATCTCTATAATAAATAAATGGATCAGATATAAAGATATATTGAAGGTCCAAGGAAATACTACTTATTTCAAATCAAAAGAAGAGCTTAAGACTCGGGGCTGAACGACTATTGGCTTCTACAAATTCAATTAGCGGAAAGATATAGGATAGATAAAAACATGGAAGATTTTGAGACAGAGGAAAAAGGATTTGATAAAATACTTAAACCTGGAACTGGAGCATAGGGTTAGTAAAATATATAAAATCCTATTGAACCTATGAATGGAACAAGAAGTGGTTAAACAGACTATGATAAAATGGGCCCAGAATTTCAACCATACAATCCCATTAGAACAATGGGAGAAGTCAGGGAATACCACACGGACCTTGATAAAACTAGCTTGTCTAAGGGAAAATTATTATAAAATGTTCCACAGGTTGTATTTAACACCATCCCAGATCTCTCGGATTGCAGGTAATACAAAAGACGCCCGTTGGAAATGTGATCAAAAGGGCACATTTTTTCGTATGTGGTGGTGCTGTAGAGAAGTAAAGAAGTTCTGGAAAATTTTACACAACAAAATACAAGAATCAATGAAAATAAAATTCCCATTGTTACCAGAACTCTACCTACTTAACATGACAGATTGTCTATCATAGTTAAATAAGTCTAAAAAAAAAACACAACTTCCTCTATATGATTATAGTGGCCAGATTATGTTTTGCCCAAATGTAGAAATTAAAATCATTTCCCAGGATAGAGGATTGCCTTTTCAAATTGTATGACATAGCAGAAGCTGATATAATTATGAATTTATTAAAAGATAAGACAAATACAAATTTTATTGAAGGTTGGAGTATGGTATTCCCATTATGGGAATCATATTGGGGTAAGAAAGCTATTATAAGTTGGATAGGTAAGGAAAATGGAAGCCTGTTATAAACAAAAAAATTTCTTCTTCTTCTCTATTCTTTTATTGTATTTTTTTCCTCTGTATGCCAATGAAATAGAATTAATGAAGGTTAGGTGACATGTGAACTAACTATGATATTTGAGTATTTGATACTAGTATATGCAGATTTTAAGGGAAAACCTAAATTAATAAGGTTAAATCCAACTCGGAGACTAGAAGAAGATGGCTAGATATAAAATGAGTGATATAAATGTTATAACAATCTATTTGTTTTTTGTTAGAAGTTAAGGTAGACACAAGTTAGCACTTTCTTCTTGGGGTTTGGAAAATGCGGGGGGAGGATTAGTGAAAGGAAAAGATAAAGAAAATACTGAAAAGTATGAAACATTACCGTAATGAAGACGATAAATGTTGCAGGTTATGGATTGATTTTTGGCTAAAAGCCTATTTATTTTCATATCTATTGTTAAGATTTTTATCATATTTTGCTATTGTTATGATTTGACAAACCTGTAATATCTCATTCCTTTCACTTAATAATTTTTGTCTTTTTTGTATAACCTTGTTATGTTTTAAAATTAATAAAATTTTAAATTTTTTAAAAAAATCAAAAGCACATACCTAGAATTTGTGTGAGAAGGTTCACTGTTTTATTGGTATTGTTTTTGTTTCTTTCAAAATTATTTCAAATTTGCGTCATTTCCTCAGCATCATCAACACACATTTTTTTTAAAAAAAAAAAAACTAGCCTCAAACTTTCATTCCTGACAACATTTGCTGGTAGTTAAAGATTTAGTGTAAGCCTAAAAGGTGTGAGACCTTGGGATCCACCAGCAAAGAGAGAGAATGTTCTTAGAAACTGAGGAAATTATAGCTCAAAGGAGGCCTGTGAGGGGTGGCAGGATCTTTTCACCTGTATATACCAGTACTAACAGTAGGACTCCAATTAAAGGTTCAGACAGAGGATTTTTATTGGAAATTAACAGATACACACAAAAGAAATCAAGCAGTATCATGAACCATAGTGTGATAGACGAGGGGTCAGAGATTGAAGAGCAATTTATCTTTCCTGTGCCTCCACCATCTGAAAGACAAGCTGAAGCAGAGACTTTACAGCTGGTGCCTGAGGGAGAAGAGGTCAGTGATGATTTTGAAGAATTGGATTCACTTTCCCTCTGTGTCCTCAGACACACGGGTGGCAGAAAAGACTGGCTCAGAAGCAAGCCATTTCGCTGAGGCTCAGAAGACTGGCTGACTAGGAGCACCTGTTTTTGCTGCTATTTAAGGCCATTTCCACACTACACTGTTATAGTGCTATTATTCCACTTTCAATGTCTGGTGGAACTCTAGGGATTGTAGCTTACTGAGGCCCTCAGCTCTCTGGTTGAGAATTCAAAATGGCCCTCCATGAACTACAAACCCTGGCAGTCCACAGGATATTGAAAGTGGAATAGTAGCGTTATTGTAGTGCTAAGTGTAGTGCAGAAATGACCCAAGTTTGTTGATGGGCTTGCTTTTTGCTGGTGGCAAATTGCTATCCAAGCTCTCTTGACCTTTGCATTCCTGTTCCATGACTGTGTGAACTCTGACTTTCTTGACTTCTTAGATTGGCTTGACTTCAGCTTTCAGCTCACTGTTCTTCTGGATTTTTTGCTCTGGACTCTCCCCGCTTCCGCCACCTCCTTGGTAAGTACTATCCCATTCCTCCCCTTGCTGGCAGATAAGCATGGGCTAGGACTTAAGCTTTGACATATTCAAGGCTAGTGAAGGGAGCAGTGAGAAAGATTGGATAGAAATAGATTTCAGGTACAGAGGATGATATTTACTGGTCCTGGAGCAGACGATTAAAGAGGTATGGCTCAAATAAGAGTTTGAGGGCAGCAAGGAGGGACAGAAATATGGGTTGCAATGTGACGCTGAAATGCTAGCAAATTGCCAGGGTCAGAGCTAGGGCTTAAATACCCTTTTCCCTACCTTGAAGGACTGAGTGTTAATGGCTCTCTGGCACAGTAAACAAAAGGGGATCTGGAATGAACTGGCTCTCTAACTTTAGGTGACAAAACATCAATTGGAATCCTGACAACCTCTTAATATCTCAGTTTGAAAAGGTGAATGAGGAAGGTCTCTGTGGGAAAGATACATAGCAGGGTGTTTGCCTGTCATACCTGGGGAGTTTTGTTTATTATTGTTTATTATTGCTTGTACCGTTGTACAGATTATCGGAAGCCCATTAATGCCGGGCTTTCCTGCCTAATCCTCTTGAACTTCTGACCTGGCCATGCTGAGGTCATCTCTCCTAGCAAAACACAGCCAGTGCCCTCTCTGCCATATGCTTTCCATCCATAAGTGTCCTGTTTTATATGAAAATACTATTTCTTGCCAGTTTTGTTATCCTGTAGGATGGGGTGTATAAGGGTTGGTAACATAAGTGAGATTTTCATTTGATTCATTTTTGTTAAGAACTTACAAAAAAAAGTCTTCATTAGCATAATGGAGCAAACTTGAGATCTGAAAAAGAAGTCTTATGTTGGAGAATGTCCATCTCAGCATGACCTCATTCTTCTGTATGTTTTTGATGCGTTCAGGTTCTTTTTCATCCTTTTCCAGAAAAAAAAAAAGTGAGATTTCGCCTTGCTTCACCCTAATTATCTTTTCAAAGCCTCTAACATATGTCTGGAATGAAATTTTATTCTTATGGGCATGGAGAGAAATCTGGTGCAGGAAACCTATAAACACTGGACAAGGGACTCCTCCTCTGAATTTCACATACATAGAGCTATATAGACTAAGATCTGAAATTAAGCTCTGAAGAGACTCCTATCTCTCTTGGAATTAAAGTCTTCAATTGCTGCCTGTTTTGTAATCTTAGGCTTCTGTGTGTTATCCGTTTCCTTTCCTCCATTTAAGAAGAAAGAAGCCCATAATACCCAGCCCCTTTTCCCAATTAAAAGACTAGCAGGGAAATATTTGAAATTCAATATATACGTGTATTGAGAAAGATCCCATAAATTCCTGTGTACGTCCAGCAAGCTAGCTCACATTCCCTGTTCTTCAGTAGAATCTTTCAGAAAAAATGATTAAAAATAAATATCAGGATCCCAGATAGGAATCAAAAGCTAATTTAGAAACACACACACACACACACACACACACACACACACACACACAGGAAAAGGGAGAGAGATGGGTACCCTACAAAGGTATTTTGCCAATACAAGTTAAAGAATATTACTAAAACCTTTTTTTGCAAGTGGAGCTAAAAAAATAGATTGTAATAATAAAAGTAGCTGAGGATAGTTATTGTTAACTATCTGTTTCTGCGAAAGGAAAGATAATATTGACCAGTGTGGTAGATTTTGAAAAGTATTTTAGCACAGTGCTTGTGTACCAATGGCTTCCTCTTTGATATTAAAAGGGTTCCAAAAACAATATTTTTTCTGTCAGGTAACATGTTATTTTCTCTTTGCCAATATGAATGATGCAGAGGTTGGAAAAGTTGCTTTGGCAGAATACAATTCCCAGAAACCCATAGCCAGCACGGCCAATTTCTCTTTATTACCTTTATCTAACCTAACTCACAAAGGTTTGTGTAAGGATAACTCCTCCTACATTGTATTCAGCTTTTTTGGTAGAAGGAAAGGGAAGGATAGAAAATAAATTCTATAAATATTTCTTTTTCTTAACACATTTGCCATCATTACATTTCAAGGCTTGGAAAACAATTACCACTGGAAACTCAAATTTAAAGGAAATACTCTTGATATGGTAACTGAAAAAGTGAGCTGTGGACTGGAAGTCTTCAGCCAATTTTTTGCAAATAGTTTTCCTTAAAAGAATATTTTCTAGTATGTATTTGCCCTGAAATATGTATTTTAGTTAAGTAAATCTTTGTTGGTCTCATTTTTCTTCACATGAATGAACAATCATATCTAAAAAAAAATGAGATGGAAAAAAAGTTTTATCATATTGGTGAGGCAATAATGGTATAAATTACAATGATTTTTGTACCTCTTAATAGTACCTTTCTGCACGATATTTTTAAAAGAAGAAGCAATGAATGAATTGTTTGCATCTTGTGGATGAATCTTGTGGTCATTTGCACCTCGTCGAGCTAGGTTTTCTGTGCTTGCTGTGGAAGCACAGGTGTGGAAATACTGGTTTTATACAAAGGTTTCCTGTGCAAGTTGTAAAGACCTGTGTACATAGGTCCTAGAACTTCCCACAATGATCCCATTCCCAAGATAAGATCTGGAAGAGCAACTTAGTTTTTCTTCCTTGGTTGAATAACCTAAGCTAGGGTGAACAGTGTCTAGTTACCTCCCTTTTCCCCTTTCTCTGGCCTGCTATTGGCTATGCCAGCACTCCTTGCACTTCGGAGCTGTTCCAGGATGCACATGATTTGATCTAAGGTTACAGCTCTGCTGTTTGTGGCTCCACTCACACAAAGGCTCCCATTGCATAGCTGGAAAATTCTGTGGGCATAGGCAATAGGGGACACACCTAAAATAGATATTTTATAAGCGGTATGGGGAGGGGTTGGTTTCCCTGTCCTCAGTTTGCTGCTACGTTAACCCAGAAAGTGCTGATCCAGGCTCCTCGCAGACACCAGCCTAGAGCTGGCATGAGAAAATTTCCACCTTTTTTTTTTCTCATTCTTTCAACTCATACTGCTTGATTTTTGAGGTTATGTGAGAAAGTTTAATTTAAGAAGGAAAGATAGCTAGAGATTTTGCAAAAAGAACCTTTTCGAACCCAGTCTGTGGAGAACATAAACTGCAATCATGTTGTTACTGGCTTTGATAGATTTTCACATCTCATTTTTTTTCTTTGCTTCGTGCTGACACATTGCAAAAATATGCAATAGAACAATTTTGAAATGATCTTTGTAAAAACATATATCTCTTTCCTTGCCATTCATTTTCAGATAAGACATTTGCATGAGAATTATGTTGCACATTTTATATACGTATCTGCTCCAAAGACAAGTTTAATCCAAAGCTGCCAAAACTGAATAAATGTAGGCTTGTCCCAAATATCTGTAATAATTTAAATGAAAAATTGATGGTTATCTGGTAGGCAGCAACTTGAGTTATATAAATTATTGGGAAAGGAATTTAGGTTATCCCAGGCTGTTAAGCTATCTACTTCTTCTGAACTAGCAGATTCATGTTCAGTGGTGTGTATTTTTTTCCCCATAATCAATTATTTATATGAAAGTGATTGCATTAGGAAAGAAAAAGCTTACTACCTCAGAAAAGTATGGCTAACCTTCTTGATATCAAAAAGATATCAAATGAGGAAATGGGTCAAAGGTAAATTTATTCCTTTACCCCATCAGTTAAGGTAAAAAAAAAATGCCTTCAGTCAAGTTCATTTGGCCTCTAAGGCATTTAATGCCTGCCTGCCTGCCTGCCTGCCTGCCTGCCTGCCTGCCTGCCTGCCTGCCTGCCGTCCTCCCTCCCTCCCTCCCTCCCTCCCTCGCATTTCTGTATCACTTTCCATCCCACAAGGGTTCCTAGGGCAATGAACAAATAAAAACCAATTAAAACAATGCAAAGACTTTTTTTAAAAAAATAAAATATAAAGCACCTTTAAGGACTCTTTTAAAACTTCTAAGAGTAATGTAAATACAATCCTAGAATCCAGTTTTAAAACAGTTAAAACAACAATTTCAGACATTGACTGCCATGGGGAACAACACTGTTTTGGCTGCCATCAGGTAGCTTAAAAAAGGTGCAGCCAGCCAAGCTTCTTTGGTTAGGGAGTTCCTCAGCTGAGGTGCTGCTACAGGAAAAAAAACTGTTATGTGTTATGAGATCCTTTGAAGATCTCAAATTTCTGGCAGGCTCATATGGTAGGAGGCAGTCTTTCAGATATCCTGGTTCCAAGTAATTTTGGGCTTTGTAAGTCAACACCAGCACCCTGAATATCCCTTCTGTTTCCTGGCTGTAAAAATGTAATAATATAAAATCAAAGTACTGTTTAATGTCCTTTCATTACACTCTGGTTCAGCTGCCCATGGCACCATTTCCCCAGCCTACTGGTAGGATGACCCCCTATCCCATATCAAGTCCACTTAGATACAACAAAAAACATTAACTTTTATTCTACCTTGTATTTCCAGCAGCACACAACTCTCAGTTATCTGGATAACTACTATAGTGAGTCCTTTTTGTGACAAGTTTTTCAATATTGCTATGTACTTTAAAAACCATCTTGGAAAATATACACGTGGCTTCCTTTAGAGCATGCACATGGAACGGCTGCTGGTTTACTGTAGGTATAGCTCAGCGATTCGATTAAAGTGTAATTTCTAGAAACACTCACACCTGCTGGTTTCCATTTGTATTTAGGGATAATTAATAGACTAACCTGCAGAGAGTGTCTGCCACAGGTGGAAAGTAAGGAGACACTGAGATTTCACCAGCCTTGCAAGGACAGTCTAAATGATAACCAGCATTCTATTTTCATTGTGAAATCACTACATTCTCAGGGTAAAAGTTATGGATGGGAAAATATGGCACCCATTTTCCTTTCTGTTGGTGATTAATCTCAGTATAGGGATTCTGCTTTGCACCAAATATGTGTGCTGAAAGGTTACAAGGTATTCAAGAGGCCTTCTATTAAATGATTAGGAATACAGAAGTGAATCACTGTGTCAGTTCACACAAGAGAAAACATGGTGATCACTTACTGAAGTCTCTATGAGATGAAGCCACATAAAATTATTCTCCTGACATGGTCCTCCTGTCATTAGAAGGAACCTTTGGAGAGGCCACAATCTTTCAGAAATCTGCAGGCCACCTGGAAAGGAGGGCATCTAGCTCCACCTCTCCAGCTAGGGCTCATAATCCCCTCCTGTGTACCAAGGGGCTTGCTGGTATTGCCCCATCAGTGAACATCAGAGTAGGTTGCTCACTCAGCTAGACCTTTAAAGCAGGCTTCCTTGGTCTCAAATGGCTTCTCAGTGCTTTTGTGGCCTCCTAGGCCTTCCTACTTGGCTACTCCTTGTCAAGGTGCCACTCCTGCCAGGATAGATGTATTTCTGCTGTTGCTCTGAAGTACCCCAGATGGGCTTCCTGCACTACATGCTATCAAAGACTTCCCTTACCTTTGGGAAACCCTCTGTAGCTGGAGTTATTCACACCCTACCACATCACAGAGTCATGTAAGCATACCAGGAAGCACTCAGTCCCCCACTATCTACTAGGCTACAAGGCCTCTGCCATGGCCTCACACCACTCTTTGCCTTCTCTTTGTCACTCTTACATTCCCACCTCTAAGCACAAAGAAGTAAAGGGGATTGCACTGGTGGGAACAGGCACACAAGTCCTCTATGCTCCTCTCTCTGAACTCATCAACATTTTGATGCCAAATGTTGTCAAACACTGAGCATCTCCTCTCCTTCTGGGGATGAGAACCAACCCCTCCCAGCCCCACAGGCTCAATCTTCACCATAGGAGTGAAGCAGCAATTGTTTTGTAATCAGTCATTAAAAGGGAAACATGGGCTTAATTTGCAGGTCAGATTGCTGACCCACATATATTTGTAGACCTGGACTGTCTGACCCAGCATTCTTTAACAATATATATATATATACATATAACTATTTACCTACACCAATCTGTTTAATTATAGTAATATATTGGTTTCCCTTCTATACAAGATTGATATTCATATACATATTCATGGACACTAACAGATATTAATATATTTATAACTCTATAAATTTATATAAAATTGTTATCTATTAAGTAACTTGTAGATTTTTCATATATGTGTGTGTGTATGTGTGTTATTATATATGTAGAATAATAAGTGGTATAATAAGATTTAATTGATAAGAATATTATAAGATCATTGGTGAATATAGAGTGTTAAAGGGCAGGGATATATAGAGGGTTAAACAACAGTAATTAATTGATTGGAATTTTAGTTGAGAAAACATTACTTGTGAAGAGGATGTTGTGTGGGATTTGATTGATTTAATTATAGAATATTGATACACTGAGACATAAGGAAGGGCTGATCAGACTTAATTAAACTAGACTGAGGGGTAGAAGAATAAGAGATAGACAGATTCTTAGAAAACAGTGAAATAATCTTGGGTGGATCTCCTCTAGTGATATTTAAGAGACAAGAATATTAAATATTAAGATCCAGAACACAGGACTTCCGGGTTTCAATGGCGCCGTGATCGCCAGAACAGCGAAGAGCTCTCGCTGATTCTGACACCCCGTGCGGATAACCGCCTTGTCAGACAGGC